>CM029595.1:75826495-75907467 GCA_017311375.1 Mytilus coruscus | reverse complement strand
TGTGTACAAAACATCAAATTTAATGGTCATTTTATCATGATAATTTTATCATGATAATATACATGACGAAAAGTTAGAAGAATTATAAATAATTTTACAATAATATATGACTGAGGATTTAACGCAGTAAAATCCGAAATCTATTTTTTCTTAAATTTACAATATATGCATTGCCCAGCGTAGATCAGCGTAGCCCTTTAATTAAGCAGTACATCCTGTTTAGTATTTTCATATATATTCCTTTCTGATTGAGAATAACTGATATATAAGTCAATTGATAGTACATATTGACGATCTTTCATTAAAAAGATAGGCACGTAAACACTTAGACTACTATATAATAATACTATCCTTTGGGCTAGGTATCGACCATTCATCTTTCGATTCTTAAACCTTCGCTCTCCCCGGCCATACAAACACAAACACTGTCGATGCCTCATACTATCTAACCAATAAAATAACTTGACATGTATTGTCGCTTATAAGTAGCCATGAATGGTAAAAATAGAACTGAAGTTGTACAATCGGTTAATGACAAGAAGAAATGAAGAACTAACAAGACAGTGCTGTGTAAATCCCTGCAATGACTGTTGTTTCTTTCCAGAAGAACGATAGAAGGAGGCATGATGCAGCTCCAGTGCATAAAACAGCATAAACTGCAACTCGTTCCCACACCCACATATATTTTTGGAAACTATAAACATAAAAGTTATGAATATAGGTCCAATATTAGCCATCTGTGTTATGATAGAGAGGTATGATGGGAGTTCCATCCTTCCGGTAGGTATTGAACGAAAACAGGAATTTCTACGAACATTCCATTAATGTCTACACAGGTTCCAAAGCCAAACAAAACCACAAGTAAATATACAATTATATTTACTTCTTTGGATTAAAATGCGTCTGTACCCATGTTGAGTTGTATTTGTAATAGTTTACAAACTATATAATATCAATCCCACTGTTTTCTACATGCGTACTGAAAAAGTGTATCATAACTTGTCATAGTTTTTACAGTATTCATAATACTAGTACTACTACATTTTGTAACCACATTAATTTCAACATTTTGCAATTAGATTAAGACTACAAAACTATATAATTTTGCAATAAGATTAATCGACTACAAAACTATATAATTTTCTGTTCTATTTTAATTAATGGCAATATATATATTTCGTATTATGTAAATTTTAAAAGCGAGTTTAAAATAAATACAGAGATTGAGTAATGACTCTTATAAGCGCTTTTCTAGATTTACCTTCATTAGGAACACTCAAAGCCGAATATTGAAAAGCCGAGGATGTATACGAACAAAAACAATTGCAGAGCTATATAATAGTGGTCATTTATCATTGCTAAACATTGTAAAATGCGTATGCCTGCTTGGTCGTCTGTTAGAACAATTTGTACTGTCTGTTCAATTAACCTATTGCATAACGCACTATAAGTAGGTCTCCTGAAAAGGGTTCATTTCATTCACATTGCTTTATTTGGATCTCTAATCGAGATGGAGTTGGATAGTTCACATCCTGAGGATGGACCCATCGAACGATTGTCGAATCGCCTTGACGTGGACACCACCAGGAAAGAGAAATGTAGGAAGACCAAAGGAAACTTGGAGACGAATGGTAGCTAGACAAGGAAAGAACAGAAATTGATGGAGGACATGGGAGAAGTAAAATTACAACAACAGACAGACTCAGATTGAAGACTTCCGTTCGCGCCCTATGCGACACATAGTGCTAACGGGAGTTGTAAGTTGTAAGTAATTGAAAGTTAAATATTTATTCATGTTTATGATTTTATGTACCTGAAAGTATCGTCCATTTGGTTGTCAAGCACATTTTTTTCCAAAAGTCCCGTAAAACACCTGTAAAATTTTTATAGAATTATTTCGTGAAAGAGCATAATTTGTTTTAGAAACTGAAGACAAAAACAGATAAAACGTATATATACATGATATGAGTTCCATGTACACAGCACACTAGTTGTTTTGGAACAGGATTTTGATATTGCATTTTTATTGGTTGCATTATATATTCAATTTTCTATTTTCGTTTGCAACATACTTAACACAAAGGTGCTTGTCGTACCTTTTTAAGTTTATTAGCCGTGATTTAATTTACTATCAATACTAAAATGGTGACTGTGGAATAGAAATATGGTCACCCGGGTCTTCTTCCGACAGGCAGTAAAACTCTTGCTAAAGTAGGGTGTCTGATTAGCTGTGCGGGATGTAGAAGTACGCAGCAACGTCCAGTCAGAATGGGGACGTTTAATCCGATGCCTCGTATAATCAGATTGTCACGTTATTCGCACGTTAAGAAGCCTTGCAACAACTCTGTGAGAGGTCCGTAGATAGCCTGTTGCAAGGCAAACTTTCTGTCCCTATCCAATATACCCTCATTTTTAGATGGCAGTCAAAATGTCCCCGACCTTCATCCCAGACGGCCGCTATTACAGGACCTATTTGTTGTTAATTAAAACCATGTTCGCGTTCTGAACATGCATGAAGTATTGCCACTGGTTGTTTAGCTACCAGCAATCAACCAATCATGTAATCAAGCACCTGTGCACAACACGTGTTTCTGGAATAACATTTATCAAAAGTATAAAGCCGGAAAAATAATAGAGAGAAGTGGAAAAATAACACATGCAACAAAATGTATTTCACAGATCAAACATTATTAGTCTGTCTCCAAGGGTGTATATCAAAACATTTAGGAGGTTGTGTTTCATTTAAACCATTGTGATTTTAATTTTTCTACTTAAGTGAATAATCAAACTTTAGTTCTGAAATATAAATAATGAAACTGAAGCGAGATGATCAACCCGTCTCTTGTTTTATAAGTAACAAGATCAATTAATCCCTTAGACTCAAACACGTCTGGATGCAAATCGTGTATTCGACTCCTTTTCAAATTACCGTATTATTTTTTCAGGATTTTTTTTTCTAAAAATTACCGTGGACAGAAATGTAATAATTTTACGGTAATTACTATTCTTTAATATATTTCCATAGAATTTTTCAGTGGAATTCATATTTCATATCTAAAGAACACCTGGAGTTTAAGAGCTACTTTCAGCACTGTTTGTTGTTTCGTGGCGGCCAGTTTTTATTGGTGGAGGAAGCAGGAATGCCCGAAGAGAACCACTGACCTTTGGCAGGAAAACTGTCAATCGTAGTCAATTAAGATTGGAGTCGAACGCATCTTCCTCGTGCGGGGTATAAATTCACATCCTAATTGTTGACATTGAACTAACTTGGCCATCGAGCCTCTCCCTCCCCACCCATGTGCTATTTAATACTAAGCAAATTCAAAGCACGTTACCACGAGGTGTGAGTATAATGGTCAGCTTTCTATCTCATGATACAAATTATTAGGTGAAAGTGAACTGAATATCTTCAGTTATCATAATGAGATCTCGGTGGTATAATTAGAAGCCAAAAAAAAAAAAACAAAAAAAATACAAAGAAGTCAAAATACAAACTTCCCCCGCGGATAAAAATGAATAATTTGTCTTATATTATCACTTTGGCTATGCTTTATATGTACTGTTTGAAAATTTCTCAGCTTATGTAAATGTTGTCTAAACTTCTACAAGCAAAGTCACAGTGACCTTAGATGGTTTGGGTTTTTCAAGTTTTGAACGAAAGTAACACTTAGTTGCATCCGAAGCGCTTTTCTGGTATTCTCTTCAGCAAGAACACTAAAACCCAAGAATTTGATACCCACGAGTAAATCAATACTTGATGATGAATAAACTCATCATCGATATCAGGATTAAAATTTCGTCTACAAAAGACTCATCTGTGACGATCATATTAAAAATGTTCAAAGGCATGATGAGCTATTTGACCAAATTGAAAGTGACAAAATGAATAGCCTAATCTATATAACTACCAAAGGTCTTCTGACATCGGACTCGGACTTCTTTTAAACTGAGTTTTACTGTGCGTATTGTTATGCGTTTACTTTTCTACATTGGCTAGAGGTATAGGGGAGGTTGAGTTCTCACAAAACATGTTTAACCCGCCGCATTTTGCGCCTGTCCCAAGTCAGGAGCCTCTGGCCTTTGTTAGTCTTGTATAATTTTACTTTTAGTTTCTCGTGTATAATTTGGAGTTTAGTATGACGTCCATTATCACTGAACTAGTATATATATTTATTTAGGGCCAGCTGAAGGACGCCTCCGGGTGCGGGAATTTCTCGCTGCATTGAAGACCTATTGGTGACCTTCTGTTGTTGTCTGCTCTTTGGTCGGGTTGTTGTCTCTTTGACATATTCCCCATTTCCATTCTCAATTTTATTTGAGGGAGTTCGAACCTTAATTTACAAAAATTCCTAAATTTATCAATGAAGAATTTAAGAAGGTTATCGATCACGTCAGTGTATTAGCACGCGCGCTTTTCTATATTTGACTTCATCAGGTACGCTGAAATCCAAACATTTGAAAGCTATGGAAGTAGGTTTCCTTTGATTATAAAGCCCTTATTTCCTTCTAACGCCGTGTGGCGGATTCAGGAGGCGTACGTCCCCTTTTGATCGGAAATATAATTTGTTTGCATGAAATCGTCCAAAAACATAAGCTGTTGTGGTCTAACAACCAATGTGTCTTTACACAGATTGTTTTTACTTTATCAAAATCATGGATCAATATATATAAGAAAATGTTGTATGAGTGCCAATGAGACAACTCTCCATCCAAGTCAAAATTTATAAAAATAAAACAATTATAGGTCAAAGTACGGTCTTCAACACAGAGCCTTGGCTCACACCGAACAGTAAGCTCTAAAGGGCCCCAAAATTACTTGTGTAAAACCATTCAAACGGGAAAACCAACGGTATAATCTATATAAAAAACAAGAAACGAGAAACACTTATGAACCACATCAACAAACGACAACTACTGAACATCAGATTCCTGACTTAGGACAGGTGCAAACAAATGCAGCGGGTTTAAACGTTTTAATGGTACCAAACCTTCACCCTTTTTCTGAAACAATTGTGTAACATCACAACATAGAAAGACACACTATAAAATATCAACTGAAATAGCTTAACTCATTTAAAGGACATATTAACACCAGTGAACATACACTGAACAAATAAATTTGACCTATGATACAATGTAAATACAAAATAAATAAACTAAGGAAGAATAATAAAAGTAACATGTTTATCTTTACATTATTATGAGGGTACAGGAAGAACGAGGAGTATATAATTGCCAGGAGTGATGAACCCAAAGATTGGACAAAAAATAAAAGTAGAAAAACCATTTGTTATGATTTAGCAACCAATTAAGGTTACCCCTTATATACAAATTTACATTTGACATCAATACAGGTGTTGTACAAATCCAGGAATTAGATATGACCTATGTGAATCAAGAAACACAGGTTAAAACAATTAAAGATCAAGATGAAACATGTAAAATCTACCGGGGATATTGATATGAACAACAATAAACATGACTTTTGCTGTCAAGTAGCTCCAACAAATATGTTAGTTCCTTTTCTTCAACAAGTCTCAGGTGTTGAGAAATTTATGAGCCAGCTAGAGACACAGTTTACACATGCTCTTGATAAGGTTTTCTCACACCAAAAGGACAATAATAGGAAGATGAATAACTTAGTTACAAAACACATTGATTGTGTTTTGATTTGGTGAGTACAACATTTTAAACTCATGCGAGGACGCATGAAGTCGGAGGCGTGGGTATAGTGTTACGATATTACAGTTTACGAATATTATGATATATCTACGGTTATGTATTCGCCGATTTCTCTCGGAATTTACCCATTTGATCTTCTTATTGTTGAAAACGGCATCGAAATTCATTAACTTTATCCTTGGTTGCTAAAAGACGCTTTACCTGGACAGTTGTTGCTAGGTGCTCTCTTCGAGGCCCGCGTTCCTAGTATAAATAATGGGTAGCTACTAAGTAAAAGTTGTCATTTGTACCGAAGACAGTGAACAAATTAAAGCAGATCAGAAAGGTAGGAAAGTAAATAGTTTAAAGCAAGCAGCAGGATAAGTTAAAAAAAATGAAGTGTTTGAAACCTGCTGACAGGATATAGATAGGTTGGGACTGTTTGTTCGGTATAAATTGTCCAAACAGCTAGGCTGTTGCTAAGGTTTTGCGTTTCACACCTCTCACTATTGCAGTGAGTGTTTGCTGGTATACCATGCCTTAGTGCTACCCTGTTGTTCCAACAGTTATAAACATGCATTTCAAAGGTTTCATACGAAAGTTTACATCAGTTCAAATTTGTTGCATACATTAGTTTTCTAAAAGATTCCATACATTTAGGTTTCAGCCTAGTTCCAAACATTTGGTTTTAACAAGTATCAGACTGAAAGGGTTTAATTTTAAACAGTTTACTTTACAAGGTTCGGGTGAGATTGTAAGGTAATTATATATATATATATATGGTGTTGAAATTCCTTTTATGTAGTATTTGTTTTATATTTGGTATTATTAAATAGTACGATTAAAACAGCCCTAATACTACCAAAACGCATGTGTCATACTGGTGACGTCGTCCTGGTCATATAAATCACGTGATCTATATTGCTTTTCGGCCCGGTCCAATATTTCCAATACGGACTGGCAATGAATCCTGAATTACATGTAAACATATATTAAGCATGTAATTCAGGATTCATTGCCAGTTCGTATTGGAAATATTGGCCCTATATTCACATTTGATGTATGTAATACAGCATTCAGAACAAGTCTGTATTGAAAAAGTTGGATTATTTAATAAAAGTGTTATGAACTGGCTGTTTCTGTATTGGCACTGGTATAGATTCTCGGTCAGTTGTATTGGCCTCGAGACCCGTAAACCTTGAATCTATACCAGTGCCAATACAGAAACAGCCAGTTAATAACACTATAGTGTAGCGTAAAGTGTTTGTCTTTTGAAGTTTTGCATTGCTCTTCAAATCCCAGGAAACTGGTACGAACCCGAGGATAAAAATATGAAAACGCCCCCGCACGGTTACACGTTACAATACTAATTGTACTTCTTTTTCCAATGATGCTTACGACCATAGTTAGTTAAAGATGTTTTCCTTTTTACAACGAAAATTTACAAAATATTGTTTTCAAAAGGTAATTACTCATTATATTTACAAAATTATCTTATCTGAAGAAGGCCAGGTGTCAACCCCAAAGGAATGACTAGGTATAGAAATATGGTCACCTGGACTTGATAAGACGGTAAACCCTTGCTAAAGTAGTGCGTGGCAAGACTTCCTTTGGACCCACTTCATGTATTTTTGCTTATTCAGTCAACCGAGGGGTTCAAAGGAAGGCTTTCCTGTTGCATATGTTTGGCTCTGCATCCGTGTGCGGGATGCAGCCACGTCCTGTCTGAATATGGACGTTTAATTTAATAATCTGATGTATCGTGTAGAGATTGCCACGCTCTCTGAACGGCTGTAGGTGGCCTGTTTGAAGGCGAAATTTTGTTCATATCCAACGTATCCTAAATTTTCCAATGACAGTCCAAATTTACCGCCCTTTATCCCGGTCGACCAACCTTGCAAAACCTACCTCTTGTATTTAATGTTATTTGTTCACGTTCTAAACATGCATGAAACGTTTGCCATTGAACGTTTAAAAAAATCAAAAAAACAAAAAACAATCAATCAAAAAACGTCCCCAGTTTTTAAAATCCAATGTCAAATCCATATCGACACCTATTCCCATATGAAAATTGAAGAATGCCAAAATTTACTGGAAAATTCACCTTTAATTGAGAAACAAATTTCTATAAACTATTTCACTGAACCTTGATTTTTTTCGTAATTCAAAATCATTTATAATTCAGGAAAAAGACAACCCGTATAGTTTTATACAATTGTAAAACAGAGCGAATTTAGCTTGAATTACATTCTACAGTTGTATTTGAGACCATCATTATCAACGAAGGGCCTTTACAACAACAATGATGGAATATTTGTAGCTCCGAGGATGGAATTTATATGTTTTCACGGACAGTTTCCACAGTGAATGCTGCCTACATATTAACGGAGTTAGTAGTTGAGAAAGTTATAAGCTCTACTTGGGAGAGAGAAGTGGATTCTAGTTATCATTCGTCTGCGTCAATAACAGCTTTCTGTAGAATGAATAAAGATGAACATGCCTGGATTATAACAACTGGTTGGAATACTGAAAATTATATACATGGTAAAGATCCACATTCCCGCACATCTTTTCCTGGATTACTTATTCATTAAGAATGAAAAAAAAATGAATAAAAATACAACAAAAAGATCACGAATCCGTCTGTAAATAGGATTTTTGCTAGTCTAGTCGGTGTCCGTCTGTCTGTCATAATGATACTGGGTTAAGTATTCTCCATCAAATACAGTTATCGGAGAATATACGATGTACAAACTTTATGCTGCATTATAGTTCAGTTATATGTCTTCGTATGGTGTATGGACGTAGAATGTAAATATTTCCTGTGCTATAGAATAAATGTCATGCGATGTTAGCTTTCGATGTAATTTCTAGTTATTTATGTTGAAGTCTTGTCATGAAAAATAGAGATGCAGTCTATCTTATTTCTATATCTATTTTGATGTATTGGTGTTTTTATTCGTGGTTTTTGTGATGCTGATTCATTGAACGTAAGACACTTCTCCTCGGTTTATTTGTTCGATTGTCTATTTCGGGCACGTTTGTTTTATTGATATATATTTAATAACTTGATTGTTGCTTACTTTATGTCTTGTTTCCGTCATATCTAGGTTTTTTCAACTCTATAAAAATAAGGAGATGTGGTATAATTGCCAATGAGACAACTATCAAATAAAATGGATGTAAGCATTTATAGGCAATCGTACGGCCTTCAACAATGAGAAAAACCATACAGTAAAGTCGGCTATAAAAGGCCCTAACATGAAAAATATGAAACAATTCAATTGAGAAAACTAACGGCCTAATTTATATAAAAAAAAATTACGAAAAACGAAATGGCAGACATGAACCAACGACAACCACTGAACTACAGGATCTTAACTTGGGACAAACACATAAAGAATGTAACGGGGTTAAACATGTTTGAAGGCACCAATCCTCCCTTAACCTTAGGCAGTGGTGTAACAGTACAACATAAGAACAAATTATAAAAATCAGTTAAAAAGGGCTTAATTCATCAGATCGATACACATCGGACGTGGGATGGTATTTATATATCCCTCACAACAAAAAAGACACAAAGTACAGATCATCTGAGAGTACTCACAGTTACTGACAGCTAGTTCAAGCTAAGTACAACGTATAAAAAATCATGTATCTATAGGACTAAATATCAATTAGAACACATTCAACATCCAATGGATTTAGTGTGAAGACGTCATTAACAGTCATTAGAATAATAGTTGCCTCCTTCTGAGACACATTATTCGGACACCGAGCCAATCAGTCATTGCTCTGTCGCTCGAATGCCGCGTGCTGAGCGGAAAAGCAGCAAGTACCAGTCTCAAGTTTGACCGAGCGGGATCGACTTCATTACCCCCGCCCTCGTGCGAGCACGCTATACAACAAGACCACTGTGGAGATTAGATCCACTGATGTAAGAATTTCTACCCAATAGGGACATTACAAAAATACGGAGATGTGATATGATTGCCTTCGAGACAACTATCCATAAGAGTCCAACTGACGTGAAAGTTCTCTAGGTCTCTATATGATCTTCAACAATGAAAAAACCATACCTATTATAAATTCGAAAGACCCTGACATGAAAAAATGTGAAACAATCCAAAGAAAATTGAAATATGACAGACTAACAACAACATCTGAATTTCAGAATAATGACTTTGGACAGGCACATAAAGATCGAACGCTATATCTTTTCAACCTGGCACAGTGGTGTAACAATACAACAATAGAAATAATTAACTTTTAGAAAAACTAGTAGAGCAAGAACTATCCATTCTTCTGGAGCATGTGTTGGCTCAATATTCAGTTTTCTGTGCAGTGTTTTGAAGTCTGCCCTTTTTTATTTTCTTTTTTTTTGCCCGTCTTTTTTCGGCTTATGGTTTAATTGGTCAACTTGGTATCTTCAGCTTTGTTTTTCTGAAGACGTAATGATATGATGTCGTATTACTGGATACTCCATCTCAATATTTTTATGCCCCCGCCGACCATATAGTTGAGGGGGCATTAAGGTTTACCCTTCTCCGTCTGTACGTCCGTGTCCGTACGTCCCAAAATTGGTTTCCGTTCTCTAACTTTAGTTTGCCTCAACCAAATATTATGAAACTTATACGTAATACTTATTACCACAAAAATCCATTAAAGTTCGAATTTGGGTGGCGTCACTTTTACTGTTCTGGAGTTATGCCCTTTCATAAATGGAAAAAATGCTGATTTTTTCGTTTCCGTTCTCTAACCTCAACCAAATGTTATGAAATAGCGTCACTTTTACAGTTCTCTTGTTATGTCGTTTATAACGTTATATACAAGCGGGGCATAATCTGTGTCGCATGGGCACATTCTCCCTTTATTTATATTCATGATTACAAAGATAAGCAGTCAGCATGCATTCTGTTTTGATCAGGGAAGATGAGACCTTCAGCTAACATTAACAGTCATCTGAAGGCGCCCATAGATTTCGATTTGGGTTCGGTTTTTGGCATAAACTTTTCATAATTATTTAAAATCTATAAATGGCAAGGAGGAGCGCTTACAAAAAAGTCATAAACATTGATTAATATAAATGTTATCACTGCACCTGTGGCTGATCCAACTTGTGAAACGCCTCCGAACCACAAGAGAGCCCGTTTCCTTTCTGCTCTTAAGACTCCAGCTATGGAGACTTTGACAAACGTTAATATGAAAATAACTAATATCCAGGCAGTTACCTGAAAAAATCAACAGTAAAATATGTAGTTTATAGCTTGTAAAGTTAACTGTAATTTTTTAAAAAGAGAACATAAAACAAAAATAAAAAACAAAAACAAAAGAAACACAAACATTCCGAAAATAAAAACGACGAAAAGACAAAACACGATACATTTCACAGAAAATATCTGAGCAACACGAACCCCACCAAAAACGGGAATAAAGTCGGGTGCATCAAAAGAGTCAGCAGGTGACAACCGTCGTGCTACTCTGGTAAAATACGACAATAAGTTTGTCAAGACTAGTGAGGAGGTAAAACTGACCTAAGACAGATTTTAAACAACTCTCCGTTAATTAATTAGTTAACGGATTGACGTCTAACTGAATACAGGGGATTTTTTAAAATAACCAATATTTAGTTATTACAATTAATTATTAACCAATGACTGAAAATACATTATGAATTGTCCATTTAATACGATTCCATGTATTTGAGAGCTGGTCATTAATACAGGTCTAATACAGAAAAGCCAGTTAATACAGAATTTTTCTGGTCTTAATACAAGATTTTGACTTCCGGTTTTTGGTTCAAAGAGGTGTCAGAAAATAGATGTGTGTATTACGCGAAACATTAGAGTACAACATGTTTAATGTTAGAATTGTTGTTATACTATATTTTCTTTGAGTATATTCAATTATGGACAGTAGAAAGTGTGAATATTCAGAATTGTTAACCATAATTTCTCTGAGGGCACAATCCGAAGTGAGAGAAAGGAGAAGGTCCGGTAAGGGCTAATTTTGGCCTACAATTTAAAGTACATCTGATGAAAGATTTTTGAAATTTTTGAAATACTTTTAAAGTGTCTACTTCAGTCGACTTAATTAGTTGATGTAAAAGATTTGAACCGATTTTGTCATTAAAAACACTCAAATTCAAGCTTGAATATGAAAAATCTATCAAATATGCAATAAAACATCACTTTTCAAATGTTTTTTGTTTAAAATTTAAGTGACCGCATTCGTTTTCAGTCTTAATCTTTGTATACGTTATTTTTTATCATCAAATACAATGTTTAAATAGTAAGACTAAACACAAGTACGGCCACTTCCATTTTAGACAAAAACCGTCTAGAAATTACCACAAATACTAAAATTGTGAAGATTTCAGTAATTTTGCATGAATTAATGATACTAGTACTTGATGCATGTGCAGTGTATTGTCAAAAACAGCCTATATTTATGTAACAGAAGTATTCTACTTTCCAAAAAATACCTAAAAGTTTACATATTA
This sequence comes from Mytilus coruscus, assembly GCA_017311375.1. Lineage (NCBI taxonomy): Eukaryota > Metazoa > Mollusca > Bivalvia > Mytilida > Mytilidae > Mytilus > Mytilus coruscus. The sequence continues at coordinate 75,895,304 of CM029595.1, read as the reverse complement.
TGATATTAACAAATTTGTAAAAATGCTATATTTTGGGGCCAAGAAGGGGTCTTACCGGGCCTACTCCTTTGTAGGGTTGACAATCTTAGATATGCACAGCATCGAATGGGCCACATTTGTTTGATTATACCAAAGGGCCCTTTGAACCATTGAAAATACATGTCAAAAAAAGCACTTGCTGAAGTAGCAAATAATTGGTCAAAACACTTATGTCAGAGAACTATTTTGTGACTTGAAATATGTACAACAAAAAAAGACTCTTTCTGTAAAATATTGGTGGCCTTGAAAAGGGCTGTTTGTGAAAGCTATCCTTGGCACCAGATGGATTTTTAAATACTTGTTTCTTTGTCACTCCAGTCAACGCACTATAGATCAGACCGCGATGAATAGAGTGTTAATAGAGGATGACAAGAAAGCTTGGATTTTGAACCATATGACATCTTCTCTGCGTAAAATACACATTGATGACACAATGAAAACTGTTAAAGACATCTCAGTTGATGTTTTGGACATGTCACTGACAGACAATAATGATGTTCTCCTGTCTTCGTATGGCAGTACTGATGTCAGTCTGTTATCAACAAAAAATGGAGAAATCAAATCGTTCCTGTCTATGTCACCACTTTATCCACTTGGTATATATGTCACTAAATATAATGAGGTCATACTGGGTGTCAAGGAGAAGGGTGATATACACAAAATAACAGACAAAATTTGTAGGAAAGTTAAAATCTTTGGGATGGATGGGAAACAAAAACAATCATATGAGTATGATAAACATAAACAAAGATTATTTACTGTCCCTTATAGAATTACATCTAATTTAAACAATGGCATACTGGTGGTCATGGCCAGGGAGGGACAGGTTGAATGGATCTATCAGGAAAATTCTCATGTTAATTACATTTTAGGAGATAACCTTTTGATCCTTTGGACATAGTAACAACATCAGTTGGTCATGTTATAGTGAGTGATTTTAACATACATGCCTTACATATCTTGTCAGGGGAGGGAGATCTACTGACATGTAAAGTTATGGAGGGTCAGGGGATTATATTTCCATTGTCACAGGATATTGATACCAAGGCACAGTTATGGGTTGGATGTCATTCTGGGGAAAAACGAAGAACATATGCCAAACTGCAAGTATTGAAGGTGTCTTTTTAATCCAAAATGATTTTTTTAATTGTCGATAAACATTTTAATCTCTGACTTGGCAATTAATTAGAACTCATATGATCTGCATATAAAGGAACTTTAAAAATATAAATTCTGATATATCAGAAGCATTTTGTTACTGAAAGCTAAAGAAATGAATGAATTGAACGAGAAGTGGGGTGGTCTTAAACTTAGTTACATGATTTTTTTATAAGTTGTTATTGGCTTTGAACTAGCTTTCAGTAACTGTGAGTACCCTCAGATCTTTAGTGTTTTTGTTAGTTTTTTTGCTCTCTATCGATCTGATAAGTTACCTATTTCAGCTGATTTTTATGGTTTGTTCTTATGTTGTGCTGCTACACCACTGTCTCATGCTATCGGAGGGTTGGCGTAACGCAAACATGTTTAATTCCGCCACATTCTGTATGTGCCTGACTGCCTGTCCCAAGTCAGGAGACTGTAATTCAGTGGTTGTCGTTTGTTGCTGTATATCATATTTGTTTTTCATTTATGGTTTTGTACATAAATCAGGCCGTTACTTTTCTTTTGTAGCTTGTTATGCAGTTTTGGTTTTGCTCATTGTTGAAGGCCTTATGGTAACCTATAGTTGCTAAGCTTCTAGTCTCTGGTAGAGAGTTGTCTCATTGGCAATCATACCACATCTTGTTATTTTTTAGGTATCGAGTTGATAAATCATCCTGCATAGGAGATGCAGATCTACTGACATGTAAAGTTAAGAAGGCTCAGGCAATCAAAAACGACCATTAATACAATTGACAGTTACAGTACGCACAGAGAGAATAAATTCTTATACTCCAAACACCGATTCTGGTATAATGAAGTGTCTAACTGTGAAACACAGATTTCTCTGCCAAAATACTCCCAGTGCTTTATCCCATCTGGGAGGGCTTTATGACTTATTGATTGCAGGACACTAAGACGGTGACATGTAATTACAGGTCAAATATTAAAATTAATTCATCCTATCTCATGTATTTCATAATAAGATTTGTTTCCAAAATATATCTAAAAAGGTAATGAAATCATTTATTTTTTTTTTTATTATCAAGAATGGCAAGTTTATATTTATAATAAATAGTTTTTGGCTTTTAACTGGCTTTCAGGAACTGCGAGTACTCTCAAATCGTACTTTCGTAATAATCTGACCTGTTGACACAATTTGTAATGCATTTCTGTAATTCTGTTTACTTATTTTGTGTTATATCTCGTCTCACTATTTTTAATATGTACCACCTTTGATAAGTATTTAGTATGACGATAATGTTCACTTCTGTACTCGAACTGTGAACAACAAATTTGTTAATTTTGTAAAAGATGTTTACTTCCGTACTCCTAACAACAGAATTATTATATTTAAATTTACCTGTGTACGTTGTTTTATTTAACGCAATTTTGTCCCAGATAGGAGTTGTCTTATTGACACTCTTCTTACATTTTTTTATTACTACCAGTAACGTCTATGTTATATAGGCACCTACGTTTTAATATTGTATTTATATTGTGTCATAGAACAAACATGTTTTTTTAAATGTCTTTTGATCGAGTTAAGCCTTTTCAATTGATATTTTTAGTGTGTCTTTTATGTTGGAATGTTACACTACTGTCTCAGGTTAAGTTGAAAGTTAGCGCCCGTTAAAACGTTTAAACCCGCAGCATTTTATGCACCTCTCCTAAGTCAGGAGCCTGTTGTTCAGTGGTTGTCGTTTGTGTGGTTCATAGGTGTTTTCGTTTCTCGTTTTTATATAGATTAGACCGTTGGTTTTCCTGTTTGAATTGTTTTACACTAGTCATTTTGGGGCCCTTTATAGCTTGCTGTTCGGTGCGAGCCAAGGCTCTGTGTTGAAGGCCGTACTTTGTCCTCTAATTGTTAACTTTTATACATTGTGACTTGGATGGAGAGTCGTCTCATTGGCACTCATACCACATCTTCTTATTTATATGAGTATTCAGATTAAAAATATAATAATGATAAAAAGAAAATGAATAAAAAATTGATTACTTGTATTTTTTCCTTTAATTTCTATTCAAAATTATACTGAATAAATTCAGTTAAACAGATTTCAAATAATCATACTCCACTTCTACATATGATAATTTGATTGTTTCTATCAAACTTAGATGTACTTAACATGCAGGATATGTAGTATTTGTTAAAATCAAAAAACAACATTGTATATAATTTGAACATATAAAGTTGTTCATGATTCTATAATCAAATTTTACAAATCTCACACTTTTCTTAATTATCCAACTGTTACAAATGTGACTGTCGTTTAATGACAACACACACCAGAAATATTTATTGTAGTCAACAACTTCTGGCACACTTCAAAGGTAAATACGGCAATGATATCATGGTGTTTGGAGAAAGGACACCAAGTTAATAAACAATTAAAGAATTAAATGGAGGAATAACCCCTAGATTCTCCCAATTCCAACCAAAGATTTTTGGGAGAGTTGCTGGATTTTTTTGGTTTGAAACCAAGATTTTACAAAGTATTTGGAGAATGAGAATCGTTACTCCCTGTCTGTACACAAATGTATGGGTAAGGGTGATTCTGTTTGTTGTGAATTACTTGACTTTTGTACTTTTCATATATATGTATGTCATTGTATGTAAGTAAATAAAGTAATTTATGAATATCGATGTTCATATATTGCCGAGGCGGATCTAGTAATTTTTCAGGGGTGTCACCAAAACATTCTTTCAAAATATTTTATGACATTAAGGTCATTTAGGTAGTAACAACTCTGAGAGTAACAACACAAATGGTAACACATAGTTTACAAAATTGATTCCAATTCCATTAGTCTTTGACCGCCTCGGTGGTTTTATGACAGCGTGCTCACCTAGAGTGCGGCGGGTCAAACCAAAGACTTGAAAATTGATATTGCTGCTTCTCCGCTAAGCATGTAGGATTTAGAAGTACAAATAGGGACTGCATGGTCGGCTCGGATTCAGAATATTTATTCGAGTATATGTCTTCCTGTGGTCGGTTAATTTGTGACTTAGCACGTTAAAAATCTGGCAGGGTTTACATCATATCGTACTAGCATTTTCTCGTCCTGAGTATTATTTATTTTGCCACTGGACGATAAGCAGTCATCCATCATCATCGTCATCACTATTATTATCATTTTTCGTTGATGCCTGTAAGCAAAAGTGTAAACGACCATATCAAGGTCTTAGTGTAAATCATAATGCTTGTGCATTAGTGGTGATACATATTAAGTCCATTCTCGCCTTTTGTTGCATGTAAAATAAATTAAGAACAGGCATTACTGTTTGAACGATCACTTTCGCCACTGGTTACTATCTTGCAGACAATTGTAAGAATGAAAAGATGTTTTGATGGTCAAACTTGTTGCATTTCGTAATGCATTGAGTTGCTGACTTTGGCAATGTCTCTTTTGTAGTTTACCAGATAAATAATCACATTTTTACTTTTGAAGAAAGTCTATTCGGCTATACAAATTAAATTTAAAAAAATCAATAACAGTTTTAGGTTTTCGAGCCTTTACATGTTAGGTTCATTAAGGTTCGTTGGTACAGTTTAGATTTAGACTGCTTTGTGGTTTTTCCTGAAGAAACAAGGGGTTACAATTTCAAAACGTGTAGCAAAAGTCAAAATTTTATGAAATTAATAAATGATAGGGTATAAAATTTAATCAAAGGCGCTTTGGAAAATGCCCTCTCCCCCTTTTCCACACGTCGAAAATATGAAAGAGGTGCATCAACTACTGTAATTGTAATATCGTAATATATTATTATATATGGATGAGGGAAAAAATATTAAAGAATATTAGCAACAACATAAACACACACACAAAAAAAGAAATATGATAGAAAAGAGGTCCATTCCCCAAGCGCCTTTAGATATAAGATGCTAATAGTAATCAGAACGAATGACAATTGCAAAATTAAGTTTTATGAAATAAAATGTTTAAATGTACAACAATTTATGTATCTAGTTTAGTTCTCCAATAAAATACCAGTGGTTTAATATAGATTTTTCATGTTGTTATGCTCTACAATTTTCCGTTGTTTTTTTATTACTTTTTGGTTTTTCATATTATGCTAATCGCTTGAGATAGAAAATTATCACTAGTATCTAATGTCCGTAATCAATAACGTATTTTTTCTCTATAGAATGTATGAAGAAAAAAGCGATCAACAGATTATCAATGGCCTTTCAAACTCGAGGATGTTTCTCAGCTACATCTCATCTTTGGGCTGTCATCCTTCGAAGGGATTGCAGGTGAAAAACACTCTCGTTCGAAAAACTATCGATTATCTATGATTATAGCTAAAAGAAATCTGTACTTTAATTGATATTGTGTTTAGAACATTTACAGATCAGTATGCAAGTACATAGTTTTTAACATGGCTTTGATGAATTTCATATTTTCACAATGTTACCGTGGGAAACCAGTGTATTTCAGTATATAGGTATAGACAATATATTACAATTCATGTAGATGTTGTCACTTCTATTAGCCAATCATTGACAACCCAATCTCACCAGATAAATTTTACCTCATTGTTGGTAAAACTTAACTCATTTTGCTGAGGTATTACATTTTTATATAGAGAAAAAATTGCACTTCCACTGCATAAAGTAAGAACAAGGAATCATCTTGAAGTTTTGCACACTCGGTTTTAGGTTTTTATTCCAGAATTTCTGCAGAATATTCATCAATTTTCATTGATTTTCATGGATCTTATCACAGAAGATATAGTTCTTCACTTTATTCTTTATTAACATTTTGCATTTCTAGTGAATAAAGTAGCTGCACTTTACCTGGTACCCTACAAGTAAGAACAGTAGCTATATACTTTGCCTTGTTACCGTTCATGTAGTTAATTAGACAAACCTCACTTTGTACCTTATATGCTGACAGATCAAGAAAGAAGAGTAAGGTGAGAATTGTTCCTTAATATTCTGTTATTTCTTCTGGATAACATGTCCTCATCTGTTCTCAATATGACAACATATTTGTTGAATTTGTCGTCATTCCTATGGGAACGAACTGTGCGACTCTCCTTGCCGACCTTTTCTTATTTTCATATGAGTCGGAGTTCCTTCAAACACTTGTCAAAAACAAGAAGATCAAAGAAGCCAGATCGTATGATTTCACATTCAGATTTATTGATGATGCTCTTTCCATTAACAATCCAAACTTTTCTGATTGGGTTCCATTAATTTATCCTCCAGAACTAGAAATTGAAGAAACAACAGACACGGCTTCCTCCGCCTCATTGTTAGACTTATACCTCGAATTTGACATAAATGGTCATCTCAGTACTAGAATCAATGACAAACGAGACGATTTTATTTTTTCAATTTCCCCCACCTTAGCAGCAATATACCAACTTCTCCTGCATATGGGATATTCATTTCCCAACTCATTCGGTATTCAAGAGCTTGCAGCTTCTCCTCAGACTTTATAAAACGTCACCAGTGTCTGAGTAGAAAGTTGATGAACCAGGGTTATGTCAAAGAAAGTCTTGTCCTTTTTCTGAAAAAGTTCATCGGAAGATACCAAGACCTTGTCGATAAATATTCAGTATCAACTTAAAATATGATACATGATGGTCTTTAAGTACAGCTCTTTGTAAGAACCAGGCAGAGTGCGATATATGAAGGTTTCAGATTTTATCTAAAATGGGTCTAGTAGAAGCAGTAAATGAATACTGCTCAAAAATAATTTTGAGTGGGAAAATTTTTTGGTTGTTAAGCGTAGTAAAATCTTTCAAAAATCAGTTAAATCACCACAATTCAGAGTCTGATTATGAATAGAATCGTGCATTTTTCATTAATGTTCATATGTAACATTGATACAACTTGGTTTAAGCTTCATTTTAGTGCAGATTGCATGTCAACCAAATTTGTAATTTTTTGAAAAATTTTGCCAAAAAATGCATATTTTCAACTTTTCTGAAATTGGGATTTTGCGAAATTATCAAATTTTCTCTGGTGTTTTTAAGAAAAGTGCAAATGTGTACATAATAGTTAACACTGTAGTTATGAAGTTTGGATACTACTTTATCAAATTAAATAGAAAATGCGTGGGATTTTCTTTAGTTTTATCACCATAGCAACCGATTTTTCCTTGGAAACGGAGTTTTTATTTGCAGAATATTGCAGTTTAAGAGCTTAAATGTCCTGAATTGTTTCATAACCGATAAGAAAATAAATAAAAGCTAACGCAAACTTTAAATTACTATCGTTAAGTGTTGTTGACTTCAATTGTTACCATGGAAACACATATTATCCATAGCAACATCCACTCAAAACTGCATAAATAGAAATTTATGTAAAAATACATAAATAGAGGGTGTTTATTTTCAAATTGGAATATGACTTTATTCTTTGCTTCACTCACAAACTTGTCTGGTTTTTCTTCTTCAGATGGTTCAATAAATGTAATATATGATGTAACATTGGGGTTGGGGGTTTGGAAAAAAGGGGGGTATGTTGATTTTTCAAAATGTTTCATACAAGTAGATACTTGAAAATATAATTGCGTTTCGTCGGACTTTGTTTCGAGTTCATCATCTGATAATCCATTCTTTAAAGTAAACAGATGATGAACTTCATGGGATTGCAATAGCCGGGCCAACCTGGCTTATGGTAAGGCATGATAGATATGGCCCTTAACAATTTTAAGAAAATTCTGAATTTCTTAGGGCACACACCCGTCTGAGATGTTATTCCACCAGCATAAATCACAAAATTGACCTGTAACATAATATTAAGCTTACAAACCAATAATAGAATCATTTGGCCAAAACATTTCTAAACTGAAACTGAAGTGTGATGGACGGACGGATAGACGGACAGGCAAATTGAATCAAATTTTAAGTTGGTGGTGACTTAAAAATAATAATAGTCAATTGGTGATCGCTAATATCAGAAGTGTAGTATAATGGAATCCTCTTAATATATAGCTATTAACATATCATTAATAGCTCTTTTGTTGTACTGCTATCCCGCAATTGGAATTCAGGATCCCCGAGATAGACAAATAGATACATCTGCTAACTTGGAATTGTGCCAATCCCGGTAAAATAATTATGCTATTACCGGCAAAATTATCAAAATTTAAAATTATTGTGCAAAATAATTGTATTAAATTATGAATCATTCCTTACTATGCATCGTTCTACATATATCTCATAAGTTAATGATTCCGACAACATTATATCTTGTTTTGTGTGTGTGTGTTTGTTGGGGATGGGGGAGGGGGTCTAGGGGGTCAGCTGAAGCACACTTCTTATCCTTCTTCTGAAATCTCCTTCCTCTCCTTTAAGAAAGTAAACATGTAAAATGTATCATTTCTTTAGGTTGAATCTTCAAAAAATCGTTTTGCTATTCTCAATGTTGTTTTTAACCTTTACATGAATTACGCCCTATTTTCTGTATCTGTCTCTGTAACCTTTATAAAAGACTGTCCCGAGATTTGGAATGAAACCACTAAGCTGAGAATGTCTGCATGATCACAAGATTAATAACAGTAATAATTTGAAGACAAATTCCACACATGGTATTATTCAATTAACCGCAACACTAGAAACAGCGCAGTACATACCAATCTTATTTTTCTTTGTAATTATCAATGCTTTCTAGTCCAAACAAGTTGTAATCATTAATGAATACAAGACTTTTTGTCCAATGTGAAATAAAAGAACAAATTTCCAATGTCCCTCGAACTGCACACATTTGATCGATTCAAGGTACAAAGGCAAAACTAAAATAAACACTTTTATGGCCGCACCGCAATTTGGGGAGTAGGTTTAACCCATGTCTGTCAGTACATTAGTCGTCACAAAGTTGGTTTCCATTTTCTAATTTTAGTTTGCCTCAACCAAATCTTATGAAACATGTATACACAATGCTTATTACCACAAAACAGAGTTCAAGTTTGAATTTTGTTGGTGTCACTGTCAACTGTTTAATTTGCCTTAAATGGCATGGTTAACTAAAGAAATTTCTCAAAGTGACCATTTGATCTTATGAGAACCTTTCTGGAGCCCTTTTTTTCTGTCATACATACCATATTAAATTTTTCGACTTTCGTGTAGATTTTTTTATCTTTTCTGTGAATTTAAAAAGAAGATGTGGTATAATTATTAATGAGACAACTCTCTTCAAGAGACCAACATGACACAGAAATTAACAACTATAGGTGATGATACGGCCTTCAACTATGAGCTTATACCGCAGTCCCGCCTAGGCCACGATTGCACTACGATCTGTGAAAAAATTAAAATTTAGACGATCGTAGTGCGATCGTGTAGATCGCAGTAAGGTCGTAATACGGTCGTGGTGAGGTCTTCAAGATCGTGATGAGCGTGGTCATCTTTGAACATGTTCAAAACAATCATGGTGTGGTCGTGGCGAAATCAGGTCGTAGTAGAAGCGTAGTGAGAGCGCAGTTAGGTCGTGGAAAGATCGCAAAGGTCGCTGTTACATCGTAGCGTGAGCGTAGCGAAAGCGGGATTCTATTCCGAGAGACTGCGCTACGATCTCACAGTGACGTTACTACGACCTCACTACGACCAGCACGTTCTCACCGCGACCCATCTACGCTTCCACTACGACTATACCACGTTTACACCAAGCTGTTCAAACCCATAGTACGATTCTAGCACGTCCATGCTGTCCTCATCACGCTCTTCTTACGACCCGACTACGTTCTTACTACGACCATCATGCTAATTGTCATTTTCACATGAAATATATAAAAGCCCTCCAGCTTTTGTTTGTCTGTATGTAATTTGGACCTCTTGTCTTTTTTCTCCAACGGCTCAACCCTGTTTGACACATCTCTGTCATCCCTGCTTTCGTTCACTAAAACATCGTCATTTGAGCTTGCTGGACTAGCAATAGGTTGTACATAATTTGTCACAAATCGTATGAGTTGGTTTACATGACAATAAAAAAAACTTGAAAAAAAAGAAAAAAGATTCAGGTTGCATTGGTCGGTGCGACATCTCTGCTAGATCAGGATTCGTTACTATCAGACCTCCCTCTGCCTCTACACCTACACCTACCACCACGCCCACGCGTTCTGGTAGATTTTGGTGGCATGACTCTGTTGTTTTCGAGAAATCTAAGTATTAATCAGAAATATAAGGAATGGAACAGTATTTATATGGAACACGATGTTGACGTTATTGTTGAGAACGTAGTAAGATCGAGGTATGAACGTAGTATAATCGTGGTAAGAACGGGCTATAATCGCAATAGAAGCGTGGTAAGGGAGCTACCATTTGATTTTATTGGGGGCTAGGATGAAATCTGAAAAAATAGGCAGGACAGGAGTTTTGAGTAAAAAAAGGCAGGATGAGATTATTTGCAAAAAAAAAAAAAGGCAGGATTACAATTTATGTAAAAAAAGTCAGGATAAACTAAAAAAAAAAAAGGCAGGACCGAATAGAGTGAAAAATAAAAGGCAGGACCGAATAGAGGGAAAAATAAAAGGCAGGACAAATTTTTCATCCTAGCCCCCATAAAATTGAAATGGTAGCTCCCTAAGATCGTGTTGCAATCGGATAACTCGTGGTATGGTCGTAGTGAGAACGTGATGAGAGTAGTAAGATCATGATAATCGTAGAAAGCGTGGTGAGAACGTGGTATAATCGTAGCGGGATCGTTGTGGAAGCGTAATGAGGACGTAGTATCATCGTGAAATCAACGAAAAATAATATTTTCATGCCGCTCATACCGCGACCTCACCACGATCTGAATTTATTTTAGATCGCGGTGAGCGTGGTGCGATCGTGGTCTAGTGGGACTGGGGCTTAAGCCCATGCCACATAGTCAGCTGTAAAAGGTCCAGAAATGACAATGTAAAACAATTCAAACAAGAAAATCTAAAGGCCAAACTTTGGTGTTGGGTTTATATATATTAACATAAACTCCCTTTAGTTTTTCATGAATTTGTGATGTGAAATTGAGAAGTTATTGAAATTTATTCTTTGAAAAAGCGATGGGCGTAACATGTGCTCATGGCGCAGCTGTTTATTTTTATTTTATGGAATAACACCCCTTTCAAAGTCTAGGATCAGCCCTCAAAGGTATGAGTACATTTGAACTGTGCAGTAGTTAATGTACACCTTAGCATTGCATTGTCCTGAGTAATAACAAAGAGATTTTACCTTTGTTATGTGTAAAGTGTTCTTAAAAGACCATGACTTTATATGTTTTGTTTTGGTCTGTCCGTCCATCGGTCTGTCCTTGTCACTTCAGTTTCAGTTTGGAAATGCTTATACCAAATGTTTCTATTATTGGTTTGTAAGCTTATATTTATAAGTGAGATTTCAAGTTGAGTCTCTTGCTGTTTGAAATTTGTGAGAATTATTGCGCTAGGAAAATTAGAATGTTTCCAAAATTTCTTAATTTCTTCCCATTTGTAAAGGACATATATTGTCAGAGCAATACTTTCAAAAATTATATGGACCTTGACAAAAGCTAGAATGTGCTATTGCAATCCCCATGAAGTCGATCATCTGTTAGTAACATTTCATGAATAATTATAGATTACCAGATTGAAACCAAATGTTGTAGAAAAAAGTAAAATAACAAATATACGGAACACTGAGGACAATTCTAAACAGAAAGTCTCTAAGCAAATGACAAAATCAAAAGCTCAGACACATCAAACGAATGGATAAAAACTGTCATATATTACTGACTTGGTACAGATATTTTCGTATGTAGAAAATGGTAGATGAAACCTGGTTTTATAGCTAAACCTCTCAATTTTCCTTAAAAGGATTTATGAAAGATTCAAACAAAACTACCAAACCTCCACTTCTCTCCCAAAATGCCACAGTGTATATATTCAAATTTGTTGAGTCTTCTCAAGGAGCAAAGACAGGACTGAGAGTTAAATAGATTAAAGCATGCAGTTATATTCCCATTAAAAAATGAAAATTATTAGCATAATTATATGTATTTGTAAAATTATATTATATATATTTTGATTGGATGTTGTTATGGGTGATATTTGTTACCATGACAACTGTTGTAATAATACTTAACCGTTGTAGTTTAGATTAAGAGTGTATATATGCTTTTATGTATTTTCATTAAGGTTTGGAAACAATTGAGAACATTGAATTCCCTATACTGCAGAATTCAACAAATAAAACTCTATTTCAAGGGACAAATACATTAATATGGTGATCAAATTCAAGAGAGCCCCACGCAATATTCTATTTATTTTGGTCAAGTAGTATTCAAACTTTGTTACTACAATGCTAGCTATGCTTTACTTATTTGCACTTTTCAATAAAAACAAAAACACATGAGAAAATTTGATAGTTTCACAAAACTCCATGATTCAGAAAAAAGAAAATATGTGTTTTTTTGTATATTTTAACAAAAATCTAAAAGTCGGGTTGAATTGCAATCTTAAGGAAGTTCGCTTCTCAGTTTCAAATTAATTAACTTTTCAAAACACTAGTTAATATCGATAGGGGATCAATAAAGGAATCAAAAGAGTAAAAATAAATATACAGGTCAATGTGCTTGTTTTTGAGATATTACCCATTGAAATTTTGGCGGGAAAATATTCTCTCTTGACTTTTCATAGCTTTATCATTGACAAGTAACTATTAAAGAATAATCGAAATTTTATAAGACTTTTACAGATGGCTTACTATTACACATGTAAAAGATTTATAAAAAGAAAAATGGGGGTCAATGGCCATTTTTTAAAGGCATTCAAATGAATAAACCCAGAGGTTTCCGAAAATCTGACAAAAATCCACAAAACATGACAAGCGAACTTCCTTAACTAAGCTCTGAAGCTAAAACCAAGTTATATCGATGTTATATATGAAATTTCTGAAAAAAATTTGATTCTTTATATAATCAGGCTCTCCGACCAAACGTTTTCTTTTCAAGAATCTACATGTATGATATTTAAAAAAAAATAGACCTACCCCCCCCCTTTTTCCCCAATGTTACATTATATATTACATTTGTTGAACCTTATGAAAAGAACAGACAAGACTGTGAGTAAGCAAAGCATGCAGTCATATTCAATTTTAATATATACACCTTCTATTTATGTATTTTTACATTAATTTCTATTTATGCAGTTTTGAATGGATGTTGCTATGGATAATATGTGTTTCTGTGGTAACTATTGAAGTCAGCAACTCTTAACAATGGTGATTTAGACTTAGCGTTAGCTTTATGCATTTTCTTATCGGTTATGAAACAATTCAGGACATTTAAGCTCTTAAACTGCAATATTCTGCAAATAATAAATCCGTTTCAAGGAAAAATCGGTTGCTATGGTGATAAAACTAAAAAGTCCCACACATTTTTCTATTTAATTTGGTAAAGTAGTATCCAAACTTCATAACTACAGTGCTAACTATTCTGTACACATTTGCACTTTTCTGAAAAACACCAGAGAAAATTTGATAATTTCAAAATCCCGATTTCAGAAAAGTTGAAAATATGCATTTTTGGCAAAATTTTTCAAAAATTTACAAATTTGGTTGACATGCAATCTTCACTAAAATGAAGCTTAAACCAAGTTGTATCAATGTTACATATGAACATTTATGAAAAACTCATGATTCTATTCATAATCAGGCTCTGAATTGTGGTGATTTAGCTGATTTTTAAAAGATTTTACCACGTTACCATGGCAACCACTCATATTTTCCCACTCAAAATTATTTTCTTAACAGTATTCACTTACTGCTTCTACTAGGCCAATTATAGATAAAATCTGAATACCCTCATAAATCACATGTATATGGCACTCTGCCTGGTTCTTATAAAGAGCTGTACTTAAGTATAGATTCTAGGTATTGACGTTGTTTATCATCTTAATTACGTGTTATTGTGTTCTTTTATTTGTCTTTGTATATTTTCAAACTTTACTGTTTAGTCTTTGTGGGTAATATCCTTTGGCGTGGCTCGGTATTTAAACATCCCACCATTGTGTTATTGTGCTATGGTCATTTTTGTATTCTTGTCTTTCATTTTTGTATATGTGCTGTGTCTATATGACATTTTGTTTTTCTTTGTTGACATAGTTGTTTGTGTTATAGTCATTAAGATTGTAACACAATGTTGACTCCTGTACCCAAATTTTTTACATTTTTACCTATTATAGAACTGAGAATGGAAACGGGGAATGTGTCAAAGAGACAACAACCCGACCAAAGAGCAGAAAACAGCCCAAGGCCACCCACGGGTAACACAGCGAGAAAATCCCGCAACTGGAGGCAAGCTTCAAAATTTAGATTCATGGTAAATCTAAATGAACTGAGTATTTTAGTCCTTAATGCTATCATGGAAGTATAATTAGGACCAAGCAGTCATAGCATGATATTTTTCGTTACTTTACTACATTCTGATTGGGTTCCATTAATATATCCTCCAGAACTAGAAATTAAAGAAACAACAGACACGGCTTCCTCCGCCTCATTGTTAGACTTATACCTCGAATTTGACATAAATGGTCATCTCAGTACTAGAATCTATGACAAACGAGACGATTTTATTTTTTCAATTTCCCCCACCTTAGCAGCAATATACCAACTTCTCCTGCATATTTCCCAACTCATTCGGTATTCAAGAGCTTGCAGCTTCTCCTCAGACTTTATAAAACGTCACCAGTGTCTGAGTAGAAAGTTGATGAACCAGGGTTATGTCAAAGAAAGTCTTGTCCTTTTTCTAAAAAAGTTCATCGGAAGATACCAAGACCTTGTTGATAAATATTCAGTATCAACTTAAAATATGATACATGATGGTCTTTAAGTATAGATTCTAGGTATTGACGTTGTTTATCATCTTAATTACGTGTTATTGTGTTCTTTTATTTGTCTTTGTATATTTTTAAACTTTACTGTTTAGTCCTTTGTGGGTAATATCCTTTGGGGTGGCTCGGTATTTAAACATCCCACCATTGTGTTATTGTGCTATGGTCATTTTTTGTATTCTTGTCTTTCATTTTTGTATATGTGCTGTGTCTATATGACATTTTGTTTTTCTTTGTTGACATAGTTGTTTGTGTTATAGTGATTAAGATTGTAACACAATGTTGACTCCTGTACCCAAATTTTTTACATTTTTACCTATTATAGAACTGAGAATGGAAACGGGGAATGTGTCAAAGAGACAACAACCCGACCAAAGAGCAGAAAACAGCCCAAGACCACCCACGGGTAACACAGCGAGAAAATCCCGCAACTGGAGGCAAGCTTCAGCTGACCCCTCAACAAAAATGTGTACTAGTTCAGCGAAAATGGACGTTACACTAAACTCCAAAACATATAAATGAACTAAAATTAAAAAAACATAAAAGACTAACAAAGGCAAGAGGCTCCTGACTTGGGCCAGGCGCAAAAATGCGGCGGGGTTAAACATGTTTTGTGAGATCTCAATCCTCCTCCTATACCACTAGCCAATGTAGAATAAACAAACACACAGCAATACGCACAGTAAAACTCAGTTTAAGAGAAGTCCGAGTCCTATGTCAGAATAGGTTATAGAAGAAACTAAGCAAAATACAATGATAAATTAACAAAACTACTAGCAGTTACTGACATGCCATATCCAGACTTCAATTATACTGATTGAAAGATTATGTCTTCATCATATGAAAATCAAGCACAATCCCTCCCGTTAGGGGTTTAGTATCATACCATCAAAAAATATACGAGATGAATATAACCCGTTTCATGCCAACAACTGGTTTTGAAATAAATGTTTTTATTTTCGATGCAAACACCCTATGAGTGAATCAATATTAATTCCAAAACATAACATCTTGCAGATGTTCAATATCTATGAGACGCTTAAAACAAAAGAAACAGATAAAGTATATTCATTTAAAAAAAACATGACTACATGTTTTACATTTTAATGAGGTCAAAAGTATTAATTAGATATAAGAAGATGTGGTATGAGTGCCAATGAGACAACTCTCCATCCAAGTCACAATTTGTAAAAGTATACCATTATAGGTCAAAGTACGGCCTTCAACACGGAGCCTTGGCTCACACCGAACAACAAACTATAAAGGGCCCCAAAAATGACTAGTGTTAAACCATTCAAACAGGAAAACCAACGGTCTAATCTATATAAAAAACTAGAAACGAGAAACACTTATGAACCACATCAACAAACGACCACCACTGAACATCAGGTTCCTGACTTAGGACAGGTGCAAACAAATGCAGCGGGTTTGGACGTTTTAAGAGGCGCCAACCTTCACCCTACCTGAAACAATACCACTTTATAAGTAAATCCAAAACATTATCTTTGTATTTCCTGTCTTTATTATATGTATATGTGCAGTATAAATCTCTTTTTTTTTTAAATTTAACATGAAAAATCACAAAGAAGCATACGATTTCATGCAAATTTGTTTATATATCTGATTTATAATCCAAATAATCATGTTGTCATAAAAGGCTTTTTAATATTTTGCTGAGACGCCTTCGTAGGGTGGATGGATTGATGGATGAGTGGACCGTTGGATGGATGGATGGGTGGATGGATGGTTAACTGTTTATTCTGATATCAGTGGCAACTGTTATATGCATATTTACAACAAGAGCATGTTAATGCGATATTCATATGTAACCTAATTTGCACAGCAGCAAATGCTAGTTTTCAAGTCCTTGCACATTTTGATTCTGCTAGGGATTGGACCTATGACCTCCTGCACTCAAAACAGGCAATCAGTGCGGTTCAAAACCTTTGGCTCGATAGCTTTAATTAGGTTTATCCAGAAACGGGCATCTGGCATCTTGATATGGCTAGTTTTACTTTGAATTGATACCATATATCAATGGTATAACATAAGTAGTCATTCTGATATGAACTGACATTAATTAATAAGCATAGCTTCTGGATAAGTTTCACACATCATATTCATCACAGATGATATTTTATAACAAGGGTATTAAACCCAGACTTTTCTTAAACAATCCACACACTTCTAAGGTGACATAAGTAAGAGGGAGTTTATGTACTGAGATAAATAATACAACATTAATGTCTATAGATATAGGAAGATGTATTTTTAATATATTAATTAATATTCATATACTCAAAGTAACTTGGTAAAATTTAAGTCTTAAATTATAAAATAAAGAAATAACAACACTTATAAATAACAACAAATTGTAGTATAAATACACATCAATAACAAAGAACACACTTGTAAATTATGACTAAAATGGAACTTTCTGACAACTAATGAGATCAATTAAACAAACAAAGAAATCAAGTAAGAACAAAAGTTGATATTGAACATTAAAGATACAGAAATATAACTGGGAAAATATTTATAAATACGGTTTATGTCCAGCAAAAACTTAGGTTCTCAATTATCTATTAAAGACAAGTTCAAAATTCAGATTCATGGTAAGTCTAAATGAACTGAGTATTTTAGTCCTTAATGCTATCATGGAAGTATAATTAGGACCAAGCAGTCATAGCATGATATTATTCGTTATTTTACTACATTCTGCAGTCAGTACAGATTTTACAAGCGTATATCCAATGTGTGTAATTGAGCATTACATATTACAAACTATGTTCAATTTGGACATGAATCATTAAAAATTCTTGAAATTAAGAAAACACATGTACATTCAAATATTGTTTAGAGTTACATTCAAATTTAAAATTGAAAACAAATACTCATAAAAAAGTGTCTAAAGTCTTCTAAATATGGTTAGCTTTACTTTGAATTGATACCATATATAATTGGTATAACATAAGTACTCATTCCGATATGAACTGACATTAAATAATAAGCATAGCTTCTGGATAAGCTTCACACATCATATTCATCACAGATGATATTTTATAACAAGGGTATTAAACCAAGTATATTTATAAAAAATCCACACACTGCTATGGTGACATTAGTGTGAGGGAGTTTTACGTACTGAGATAAATGAAACAACTTTAATTTCTAGGTATTTTTAATATATTAATCAATATTCAAATACTCAAAGTAATTTGATAAAAATTAGTCTTAAATTATAAAACTTTAAAAAATAAAAACATGTGTAAAAACAACAAAATTGTAGCATAAATAAACATCAATAACAATGAACACTTGTGTAAATTATGACTAAATTGGAACTTTCTGACAACTAATGAGATCAATTAAACAAACAAAGACAACAAGAACAAAATTTGATATTGAACAATAAAGAAACAGAAATTACACTGGAAAATATTTATAAATACAGTTTATGACTTGCAGAAACTCAAGCTTTCAATTATCAAAGACAAGTTCAAAATTCAGATTCATGGTAAATTTAAATGTATTGAGTATTTTAACAGAGTATTTTAGTCAATATTGCTCTCATGAAAGTATAATTAGGACCAAGCAGTCATAGCATGAAACTATTTTTTATTCACAAACATAAATGAGCTTAGGAGTAATATAAGAGAGGCCTTTACTTTTACAATATACATAATAGTCCCTTAACATTTACTATACTGTAATTAACAATTCATAAAACCTATCACTTTTTTATTGCACTTAATCAACCATAACTGCTTTTATCTTTTTGAGATACTTGCTAAATCAGGGGCGGATCCAGGACTTTTTAAAGGGGGCGTAATTCAAGAAAACGGTTTAAATATAATTTCTTTTACAAAATGTTTTTGAACAATTTTATGCTAAAAATTATTTTTCACTCAAAGACGGAGCTCATGCCCACTACCCTCCTTGAATCCTGTGTTTTACACAGTTGTCAATTAAAATTTATCATAATGATACTTATCTTTTCGCAAATTGTAGGTTATGAATTAAGAAAGAGATGTGTAAATTTCAAAAAGTGCATCTATTTTGAAATTTCAACAAATTGAATATACTCCTTAAAAAACACATTAAACTAAAAGTAAAATAAAACAAAATCTGTATAAATCTTTTAATCGTTTATGTATTCATAAGTACTACAGTTATGGTGGTAAAATTTTAGACAGCTACACTGTTCACACACTTTAAGGTGAGGGGTCAAAATTAAAAGTCACAATTTTAAGAAACTAACAATACCCTTGCAAAGAAAACAAAATTAAAAAAATTAGGGGATGGACTTTTTTAACCCCCAAAATTTTTTTCTATATTTTTTAGTTTTCTTCTTTAATCTATTTAATATCCTTAAAACAGGGATGCTGTTTATTTCAGATAATTTTGAACATTTTCTACAACAAAATGGGCCCTCAATGTTTGACCCCAATTAATCTCAATGAAAGTGTTGCAAAACTTTCTTTGAGTAGTATATTTTAGAGTTTAAGAACCACAACACTACAAAATCCAGTATATTCTAATGTCATTTTAATAACTTTTTATGTATCTAATTTATTAATCTAAGCTTCAGCAAACATCGCTTCTGTCTTCATAAAAATTACATCCTGTGCTATCGGTGGTAACTTATAATTATATATTGGCTTGGTTTGTGTTTCATACTTTGCATGTTTGCTCCCATTTAAAAAATCATAAAAAAATCTACACAAAGCACAAATTTGCAAATTACACAAGCATATAATTAAAACAACAAACAGCATTCATTAACTGAACCAACGAGTAGATAAATACAAATTGTAACTTACAATAAATAATAATTAAAATAAATAAAACATTTCAAAGTGATATGTTTGATACAAACTGCCATCTCATGGAATTTCATTTTGACTTATAGAACAGATATTATTGTTAGCAAACACTTTTCACTAATACTATCTATTGTACCTTGGCAATAATTTAGTTTTAGAAATCCAAATATCTAAAAACAATCTCATTTGTAAAAAATATGCATAAAACTAGACGAATAACTATACAGAGGTGTATAACATCACTAGAATATAAATAATTTGCTTCGCCAGGCGCAGCTGGATTCGACCGTAGAGGTCCAACCCTGAACAGTTGGGGCAAAAATGGACACAATATTCGCGCTTGATACAGGTCTGAATTTGGATTGTAATTAAATATTTGACACATAATACGTTTCAAACACAGAATAACTGTAGTCAAAGAACTTAGAATTGGTTATATGATTTGAATTTAAATTCAATTGTTTGCTTTTGTGCAATACACTATGCCTGTGCAAATTGATTTGCCCCCAAAAAATATATAAAATTAACCCATTTTTTTTGCTTTTGTGCAATACACTATGTTAATTTCTGAAATCTAAAAATTGCCCCCAATTTCTTTTTTAACCCCCCTTTTTCCCAAAAAAATTCTTTCCCTCAAGATATGGTCATAATCTCAATTCAAATTACCAATGGAGTTTGCAACCATAATTACCCGTTTAAATGCATCATAAAAGTCTTAAATAGATAATTTAAAAGCAGTGTAAGGGAGGTAATCCAACATTGTACAACATTGTACAATTTTGTTTTTGGATTACCTCCCTTACACTGCTATTAAATTATCCTTTAACCAGGAAACCCTTGTTTTCCCCCTTTTTTGCCCCTAATTCCTAAACAGTTTGAGCCATAACCCCCCAAAGCCAATCCTAACCATCCCTTTGTGGTATGGAAACTTGTGGTAGAATTTCAGAGATCCATACACTTAAACACAAGTTATTGTCTGGAAGTTACAAAAAAATGCCTGTTTGGGCCTCTTTCTGGCCCCTAATTCCTAAACTGTTAGGACCATAACCCCCTAAATCAATCCCAACCTTCCTTTTGTGGTATTAAACCTTATGGTAAAATTTCATAGAGATCCATTCACTTAAACTTAAGTTATTGTGCGAAAACCAATGTGTCTTCGGACGACGACGACGACGACGACCATGACGCCAACGTCATACCAATATACGACCGCAAAAATATTTGTCGGTCGTATAATAAACCAGACAATATATGGACTTTAACAGAAGACAAATGTAGGTATAATATTAACTTTGTTTTACAAAGTATGAAATAGTGCATAAATATAAAAAGTCTTAAGATCTGGCATCATTACCAAATATTTTTATTTCCATCCTATCGAAATGGTTCTGGAGGGAATTTTAACTATTTCATCACCACTGTCCTGATTTTTTAAAGCACAATTTTGTTCTTTCATTAGATTTTACAAGGTGAGGCACAAACAAAAAGATACGATTTGACACCTGCATCAACTTTTAACTTTTGTTTAGTAAAAGGCTCGTTTTTGCTGTAACTAGTAAACGTTAGTAGAATGTTGCGGTCATTGGTTCAAAATGTGTTTGGTTCTGATTTTACAAAATGAATGTTAAGTGACAATAGTATAAAGAGAAGTCACCGTAGTACAGCTCATTCATAGAACAGTTATTAATGTAAACAGCTTATTATTTTCTAAGGGTTAAATATTTCGCGGTGGTGTCTTGCCATGGCTTTATTTGGACTTGTTTGTTTGCTTTTGGCCTTGAATGTTTGTCCCTAATATTTTATTAACTATGTATTTACTTTCAGGTATCACAGATCGAATTTATTCGTTCATAGTGTGTTAATTTACGTTTTGATTGAGTTAAGCCTTCCAATTGATGTTTTATCGTGTGTTTTCTATGTTGTGATGTTATACTATTGTTTCAGAAAAAGGAGAAGGTTTGGTACCATTAAAACGTTTAATCCTGCTGCAAATGTTTGCACCTGTCCTAAGTCAGGAATCTGATGTACAGTAGTTGTCGTTTGTTTATGTAATTTATACGTGTTTCTCGTTTCTCGTTTTTATATAGACTAGACCGTTGGTTTTACCGTTTGAATGGTTTTACACTAGTACTTTTGGGGCCCTTTATAGCTTGTTGTTCGGTGTGAGCCAAGGCTCCGTGTTGAAGGCCGTACATTGACCTATAATAGTTTACTTTTATAAATTGTTATTTGGATGGAGAGTTGTCTCATTGGCACTCACACCACATCTTCCTATATCTATATACTTATATCCATATTAAGAATGGACTTGTGACTAATTTGAATTGTAAGATTTAATGAAAAATGAATGAAATCCTGCACAAAAACATGATATGATGTAAACCAGTGTTCAGCACATATACTTGTTGTCAAGACTCTTGTTAGACAAGGTAGTTCATACACAAACAGATTCTCACATATAAATCATCACTTTATCATACAAAAACGACTAATTGAATCATCATCACTTTACAACAGCATCATCTACCAATACATCCCAATAGGACGGTGGAGGTGTATCTCTCTGATCTGGTTGGCTCATTAACGAATCTAAAAAAAAAAATCAACATTTTTTTAAAAATTTATTGTTAACACTATATTCGAAGTTTCTTCAATAACCAATTGAACAATTGAACTAATTTAAACTGTTCTAAAACAGACTGTTGATTTTCTGGTATGAATTGTTTCACCTTTTGTCCTGCTGGCACCTTTTAACGGTTACTATATGATATGGGTTCTGCAAACGGGGTGACATAAATTTCATGCATGTTCAGGACGAGAATAGATTAACAATACATACAAAAGAGAGGTCCTGTAAAAGAGGCCATCTGGGATGAAGGTCGGGGAAATTTGGACTGCAATTGGAAAATGAGGGTATATTGGATAGGGACAGAAATTTTGCCTTGCAACATACCACCTACAGACCCCTTGATAGAGTTGTTGCTAGGGTTTTTATTGTGCAGAGAGCATGGCACTATCTTTACAGAAGGCATCAGATTTAGCATGCCCATTCTGGCCGGACATGACTGCATATATCCCTCACAGCCTAAATTAACGCCCCAATTTGGCAAGAGTTTTGCTGCTGGCCTCAGAATAAGACCAAAGTGACTATATTCATCCTGGCAGGGGGTCATCTTTAAATGAGAATAGTTTGTATCTTACCAGCCAAGTTTGGCTCAAAATGGCCATGGGGCTTCAGTGGAAATGATAGATATGTATTACATAACAATGGATGGACAATGGAGTCAGACCCAAATTAACGAAAACAGTTAACGTTGCCTATGACCCAGGTGAAATGTATTTTGGAGATAATCAGAGGATAGTCCCTAGTGACGGTGTTGTCTGTTGTGCAGTCGAATATTCAAGATAATTTATTTCATGTATCCTGAGATCCTTTTGAAATTTCTTAAACATTCAATGGTTTTTCATTACCTGTTTGTTGATTTTTATTTCCAATCAAACTGTCCAGTTCTGGCATAGAGCCTTGACGAGTTACCTCCCCTTCTGCCATCTCTGTTTGTACAGTTCTTGGAGATGATCTCTCAGAGGCTGAATCACAATTACGGTATCTGGAATGTCGACAGGAGACAAATATACAGATGACAATGGCCAGGAATGTAGTAATAGAACCTACAGCTAAAACAATTTGGGTCACTAAGGCATTGGCACTGTGTTCATCATCGTTGTCATCATCGTCTTCTTAAAAAAAAAGAAAATAGTTTAAAACTGAGCTTACAAACTCATACACCCAATCTTTGCTCAACTACAGCATAAACAACTCATAAACAAGCTTCTGCCAAAGTTTCATAAAATTCTATAAAGGTTTGACAAAGTAATTATTAAAGAGTAACAAACTTTACCACAAATTGCATCTACTGGTTAGTTGTAAAAACACTAAGCATGCTAAGTCCATTTATCAGCAAAATAAGGAAAAATGAAAATAAAATTTTTTTTTATAAAAATTCCATGAAGGTTTGACAAATTAGTTATTGATGACTGAAAACTTTAACTTGGACTTAATCTGAATGATAACTGTAAAAAAATGCCATGTATCAGTAAAAAAACATTTTGCTCTAGATACTGTCTCTAGGTCATAAACAAGATTCTGTCCAAATTTGATAAAATTTCCATGAAGGTTTGACAAAGTTATTGATGTCTAAAAATAAACTTTAACCACAGACTGAACCTTAATGTTTACGCCGCCGACAACGACAACGACAGAATCTAGAATCGCTATGTCTCACTTTCGTGAAATAAATGTTGCAGGACAAAAATTGCTAAAGTAAAATATCTTGATTTGTGTAGAAATAAAGGATGTAATGTAATTGCAAATGATGCAACTATTCACCAGACACCTAAATATGTGGATGTAAATAGATGAACTTCACAATACAGCCTTCAACAATGAACAAAAGACCTTAGAGTAGCTATAACAGCCCTCAAGAGACAAATTGTAAAACAATTAAAAAGAGACAACAAATGGCCTGATCTATGTCCAATCAATAAATGAATAAATAACTGCGCCATGAGCGCATCATACACCTGTTGTGTCTGTTTAAGGTTACATCATTAAAAAAATAGGGTAGGTAGGTCGGTATTTCCATTTTAATTTATTTTTTCATTCTATTTTTTGCTACATTATTTTAAGTCGTACGGTCGGTCTTGCCGTGGTCCGAGTTGTCCATGGCATTTACCCGTATTTTTAATGATTGGATTATTTCCCTTGGTTATTGGTTGGAAAAAAATGGCGGCAAAGTGATTATTTCATCACATGAGTTGCAAGTTTCTTAAAACGGCTGTCATATTCACGATTTTGAACATTTATGATGAACCTTAAAAAGAAGGGTTGGTCGGGTAACCGTAAACAGATATATATTTTTTGGGGCTAAATCCATATAATTACAATTTTTGTCTCACTCCTTTTCATTAATATTGCAAATTACCAGACATTTAAGACCAATGAATGCGTTATTGTACAGACAGATCTTCAAAATTTATATTCAAATAATATGTAAAAAGCAACACATTACTCACCTGTACTATATTGGCCATTTTTGCCTTCTATTCTGAACTCAACATGGGCACCAGATTTCTGCTGAGCTTCAAACTTGATAAGAAATGGGTTGTTTCCTGGGGTACAAAATGTAGGGTCCAAATTGTTTACACAATTACGTGTCTGCCAAAATAAAGTAAATAAATATATTTTGTGTATTTCTATTAGATTAAAAATATACATGTACAGTAGTTTGTCTGAATTGATTTCTATTAATATGTGAATAACGCTATCATGACATTTTTTATCAAGCAATGTTACCATTGTTACATTTACATGTATACCAAATAATTTTCTATCAATGTTGTTTTTTTACGATAGTGTTATGAGCTCTCTTTCTTTTTGTGTCAACAATGAAACACCAATTTATACAAAAAATAAATGTGTCTGTCTGATTGAAATTATATTATTTAAATATATCAGGGTCCTCGGTGGCGAAGTGTCCTTAGTAGTCAAACTTCTGTATCACTAGCCTGTCAACACTGTGGTTGTAAGTTCAAATCCAGCAAGTGGAAAGTGCGTTCAACTCCAATCTTAATTGATTAGGATTATTAGTTTTCCTACCGAAGGTCGGTGGTTCTCTCTGGGCACTCTGTTTCTCCCACCAATAAAAAATGACAGCCACAAAATAGTGTAATAGTGCTAAACTTGGCATTAAACACCAATCAATCAATCAATCTAAATACTAGTATATCGTTATATATCTTTGTTAAGGGATCTTGTCAAAATTAACTGACGATTCGCAACTCCACATATTCTAAAGAATGTCATTAAATAAATGTTATATTAATATAAAAATAGAAGGATGAGGTATGATTGCCAATGAGACACTATCCACCAGTAACCAAATGACATACCCTGTAGATGTAAACAACTATAGGTCATCGTACAGCCTTCAATGAAAAAATGTAAAACAAATCAAACGAGAACTCAATATTGATACCAATTATATTAGATGCATATTCATGACGAGAAGTCAGAACATGTTGATGTGATATGAATATGAACCCTGTTTTGTACTAGACCAACATAATAAACGTTCTAGTTCACAAGGGGACAGTCCGAAGGAAGATATGTAAACTACCCTCAGGCTGATACATTATTCTGACTGAAGGCCAACCAGTCTTTGCTCTTACTCCGAAATGCTACATGCTTAGCTGGGCGGCAGCAAATACCAATTTTTCAAAGTCATTGGTTAGACCCAGCCTGAGGTAAAATTTAGGACCTCCTGCACTGGAGGGGACCATGTGACCATGGGATCTACAAGGCGGTCATTGAAATTTGAATTGAATCCTACTTCAAATAAAGGTGCTGGCATGGCAACAACAGATATATGACAAGAGTATATGTAACAATTGACAGACTGATGGGACAAGACAATCATATATCAGTGATGTTTTTAGCTTTTTTGTTTAATAAAATTGAACCAAACTGGCTGCTCAATAGCAAATTATAATTTCAAATTTCTGCTTTTATTTATATTGGAAACCCCAAAAACGATCAAAATTGAATTATTTGTCCAAATCATATAGCTTAAATTCCCTTTCAAATTTGTTACATTTTATTTGTTTGTAAAGTTTTGCAGCAATTGTGCACTGAAATCCCAGTACCCTCTATAAACTGACGTATACTTATAAGCAGCCTGGGGAATCTCATTCAAAATTTGTATGATCACGGAAAATAATTGAATTAAATTGGATTAAAAAATTACAGACAGTCTATCCTCTCGGTCTTAATAATAATATCATGGGAATCTGTAATATATCAAGAACCGATTCTGTTAACATTTTAGATATAGTTTCTAAAAGTTTTCGTAAAAACCGTTCTCATGGGCGTAGAATAAATCGCAATTAGAGAAAATTTCTTACCAACAATACAAATATTTCGGATCTTATTACTATAATTTCAAAAAACAACGGCAGACATTATCTGTTAACCAAGCTCTGTTCTTTACCTGTGTTAATAAATTACATCAAATTTTAGAGGATTGTAACACAATTCCATATTGCAGTCCTAAGTATGAAATCTTCCAAATTATAATTCTATATTGTTATTCTAAACTTTTCCCCAAAATTAATCGCCCAGAAAAACATTTTATTAAAAATCAAATATGTCAATAAAGGTTTTGATTTTGTAAATATTGCCGATATTTTTAATGATAATTCCGTTAAAGAACAAATTCCTGGCTATTTTGATAATACCGAGCTCCCTCTTATTTATTATATGTTTACAAAAAATCTACCCAGAAATATGTGTTTAATTATAGCGAAGTGTGTAAAGATGTTAATATAAGTGACAATACACCTATGTCACGAAATTGCAGTAATTCCAAATCCATTTATGGCCCCAGTTTCCATGTTATAGCACGAGACCTTAACATATCGTCCATGACCGAGAGTTGAAATCATTCCTCAGTAAAGGACCTAAATATCATCCCCCTCAATTATTAATTGGAATGAGTGTTGTAACATCATCCACGACTCACTCTGCACTTACTGCACGAAATGGATAAAACGAGAAAAAGCTGACAAAAAATCCTTAGATTCGTTTTTTAATTCAGTAATGAACACAGTGTTTATGATAATTTTAACATTTTTGAAGAATTAGGATGCATAATTAAATTTCCCACCTGCGCACATGCGCACACGTGTACTAGTTCAAACAACGTGGTTCTGATGATTTTTCGTATAAAACCTTTTAAACTTTTCATCAAATCATATTTATAAACGTATTTCTGATAATTTCAATCTTTTTGACTAAATTAATTAGATGCAGACCGCTGAAATGTAAGAAAATAACTTTGAATAGACCGATCAATGTCCGGTACAAAATAGTTAACCTGTCGCCTGAACAGGTAAATTTCAGCTGTCTGACAACTAATTAACCTTGATTTAAATGAGAAGGTATTAAAGTAGGGTTTGTTTTGATAGTACTTATTCATCATGTCACTTTTATGACCGGAAATGTGTGACTGTTTAAAGGCAAAAGGTCGGGTCAAAAAGATCGCATAAACTTTTTAAATTATGTTAAAATGTATTGACCGTCTCTTAAGAAAGCCTTGAAAACTAAAAGTAGATGTCCGTTTCATGCTTTTCACAGAGGGACAATGTCCGGTAAATTTATAAATGTCCGGAATATATGACCATTTTGGAAGCCATGAATGAACATAGTTGATATTCGTATTAAACATTTTAAAGAACATTTTAATCCTAACAACAACCATAATAGCCCTATTTCTCATATCAAACATAAGCTTAAAGAACTCGCCAAGGCATTTGTTTTTGTCCGGCTGATAAGGCTGCCAATAATATCATTATTGTTTGACGAAAATTTTACATTGAGGTTCTGCAAAAGGAAATCACGAATTCACTAACATTTCAACTGATTCCATTTTTGGAAAATGACATCTGTAACATACATAAACTTTCAGCTACCTCTTTACAAGCAGAACTGAATAACATGAAAGTTCCAACTATGTATTGACTTCCGATGCTGTACAAAACACCTCACAAATATAGATTTATTTCGTCTGCAAGCCGTTGTTCCACTACTTAACTGTCTATTCTACTTACAAGTACACTTGGTACAATCAAAAACCTGGTAATGAATTGTTCAAATAAGGCGTTTGAAAATAGTGGAATTAATTACTTTTGGAGTGTCAAAAATTCGTTGGAAGTACTTGATAAATTGCATGCTCATATTGGTGGTTTCGAATCTGTTCAAACTTTAGATTTGTCTACCCTATATACCACTTTGCCTCATAATCTCATTAAGAAAAAATTCTCACACCTAATTATATGAATTAAATGGGCATTTAAAAAGTCATACTGCGAATATATATGTTCAAACTCTTTTTTGTCATTTTTAGTAACAATAAACAAAAGAACTGTGTCAATTGGACCTGCTTTGATACGATAACTGCACTTGAATTTTTACTAGATAACATTTTTGTACGCTATGGAGATTCCGTATATCGTCAAGTTATCGGAATTCCAATGGGGACTAACTGTGCACCACTAATTGCGGACCTGTTTCTGTATTGTTACGAGTTACAATTTATGACTAAAATCAGCAAAGGCCCATCGAAACAACATCTGATATAAAATTTAATAACACTTTTAGATATTTGGATGATATATTGGCTCTCAATAATGACGACTTCAGTATGTACTAAAGAGATGTATTCTGCTGAACTGACTTTAAATAAAGCTAATACAAACAATGAACACTACCCTTTCCTGGATCTTGATATCTATATCTTTAACGGGAAGCTTAATCATGTTAATACCAAAAAAATTGCAGAGACTATGTAAACAAACATAATTCTATAGCATAGATTAAATTAAAAGTCATAAAGGATTTTAAAACATAAGCAATGAATGTCTTCTATTGGGCAGAAGGAATTTAGATTGAAAGCTGTAAAATATCTTGGCGAGCGAAGTACAGTCGTAAAAAGGTATGAGGATAGTTGATCACACCACATCATCTTATTTGTATATGGAAAGAAAACCGTGATTCACTTTAACACAGAAAAGTTTATTTTCTAGTAAAGAAGTAAAAGATGAAAACACAGATAAAGATAAACATTGTGTATAGACAGTACATAGCATTACATGTACTTCAATAATCATAGAACACATTATAATTGTACAAAAGTCATCAGACACCAGAACCACACGTGCACTCATAAACATCATTCTCATTCCGCAGGATTACATGCTTACTCTCAAAGCAACATTCAGAATTAAACACTTGAATGAACAATAGTTTCATATAATAATGCAATTCATACGTCACTGACCACATTACATATTACTGCTCTCTCAAATTGTACCTAAAGTGCATGAAATATGTAGTCACCTGTAAAAATTTAAATAAAATTCTTTCAAATGGTTCAATGATTCCTTTTTTTATATTTTCCCAGAACTTTTTTACTAGACAAAGTAATAGTTTAAAGGCAGTGGCTATTTTGCCGGCGCCGCCAAAATTGGAAATATGCTATTTTGCCAACTCTCGGTAAGCGGAAGCCAGCATGCCAGTAAAAAGATTTTGTTTACAGATATGCAATTCAGAACTGACTATTATTTCAAAACTAAATTCAATTTAAATATTTTGATTTTGAAGCTTTGTTATTGAATTTTTAGACTGTATAACGTTTTTATCAAATCGGTGTGCTATGAGATTTTGTCTTTCATTTTTACAGCATCGTTTAAAAATCTGAGATTTTATTCTTGTGCATACACTTTCACTTGGACTCATAAATGTTATTAAACGATTATATGTATCTCAAATATTGTGACATTTATCTTATTCAACTATATGTCGAATAATAATTTGATTGTTTTATATTGACAATGCACATTTTTGTAGTATTTTTCACAAGTAAATATCAAAATTCACTCCTTACAAAGAACCGGTAAAATAACAAATTCACTATATTGCCGGCGCCGACAAAATAGTCATTGCTATCGAAATATGCTATTTTGCTTGTTTTAATTAAGATATTTTAATCAAAGACGACAAAATAGCATATTTTCTATTTTGCCGGCGGCGGCAAAATAGCCACTGCCTAGTTTAAAAAACTCAAAAATGTGACAGAATACTCATTCTCAGTTGTCTATTGTGGACGATTTCATTTAGGATTTAGCTATATTCAATTAAATCTATCCGACTTTTGCATGTTTCTATCAATTACGTTTTAAAAGAACAAATCGTAATGAATTATTCACTTGCAAGTGGATAATTCGACCTCATTAAATCCGTATTTATGTGAAAGTTCAATTGAACCCCTTAGCTAGAGATGGGTTACGCATGAACTAGGCGTATTCAGGTATTAAAAGAAAAGAATGTCAACATTGGAAGTGAAACAAGGGTAAACCATTTGGTTGACTGTTTCGATCTACAAAAACTCATTTTATACAGGTAAAACGAGTATTAACATATTGATTTAACCTATAATATCAAATCAAACAGACCTAGAAAAATCCAATTGCACGAGTTTGCTATCTATTTATATCTTTGTTTATGTTTATATCGGGTAAGATGACCGTCGACAGTCTTCAGAAGGTCGCCTCGATGGTTAATTAGATGGCGCTAGACTAAAATACCAACGAAATGGTGATACACATTATCGAATCTAAGCATTGTTCGTTGTTTATCTTATACTTTTTTTCTAATTTGGATATACGATTCAGTATGTTATAAGTCGAATATGAGAATTTGAGTCAAATCGGTGAACATGAATTTGACAGCTAATGCCCTTTATGTTTTAAAACTGAAATTCTTTTTAAGGTTTTCACAATTGTCAATTTATTCTTAATGAGCTTTTATCTTGTAATCTTAACTAGTCTTGTTCGTGGTTAAATTGTTCAAGTATTCCACATACAACTAGCATTCTTATCTCGAAAAAGTTCGAGTAAACTTTGTTTTTATTTTTATTATCATTTGGTCAAATTAAACAGATTCATGCCTCAATCCGTATGAAAAAAGATGTGATATTATTGTGCAAAGAAGACAACTTACAACCAGATACCGAATGACGTGCATGGATTCATTTTAAAACTAAAAGAAATCCATGAATATCTTTTTTTTTTTATTATTTGGCGTTGATTGTAACGATACAAGTATATGTAAGCTGCGTCCATTCAAGTAATGTATTATCTATAACTATAATAAATATACAAGATCATTTATTTTCGTCTATATATAAAAGGAGATGTGGTATGATTGCCAATGAGACAACTTTCCACAATGTTTGTTTTCTTTAAAGTAAAATGAAATGTGAACTATTTCCCATGGATATGATATATTAACCTGTAAAATGCTTTAAGAGTTTTCAAAAGTTTGCTTAGTTGCAAAAAGTACTATATAAACAAATAGGTTTCAAAAAGATGAGCAAGAGGAATACTGAGATAAACGTCAATGTGACAGCTACCTAACAATGATAAAATTAATATTCTATTCTTCAACTACACTCTGCTCACTGTCACTTTCGTCCATGGCATGTGGGATAAATGCTGCATCTTCAAGAGAAGCTCCTCAATTCTGGACTCCATGTGTGATGTCCAGATTATGTCTTGTATACCCTAGATACCAGAGTCTAGAGGCAATGTGCGCAAATTAACATGTTCTCGTCCGGAATATGCATCTAACTTGCCGCTGGACGTTAAACAGTCATCCATCATCATGAGACAAACAACTCATGTAGTAAAATGGTGTGTTTCTTTGATATTCAATATTTTTTTTCTCTTTTCCCAAAAGGAAATAATAGACGCTTAAATATCTTCTCAAAAGATTTTGAAATCTTTAATCATTTATTTAATAATGTATAAAGTCATTATTGTACTGTAACTTTAGAGGAGATATGATTGATATTTGTTTGACGAACGTCCAGTGGCAAATACTTTATGCATATTTATTACGGAGAGCAATTTAGAGAATCTATTTCAGACAGGAAACAAGAAATTGCATGTGTTGTCATTGAACATAAGAGAAAATTCTCCAAAAGGGGGCAATAAAGAATCATAAGACCAATAAAATTATACAACACCATGAACATATAGAGGCGACAAAAAAAGCAATAAAAAATATAAAACAGGTAACTACAGATTGAACACGAACCTCGTGCCACCACAAGAAACAAAAAATCAGAAATATAAAGATATCTCATAGATAATTTATTCATAGTAAGCAGCCATTTTTGTTGGTCGCTTGTAACATAGTCTCACTCAAATTTAAAAGAGACCACCAAAAGGGACCAAATAAACAATTGCTCCTTGTATGCATTCTGACCAATTATGCACGCTATCCCGCGTGAATATCAGATATTTATTTGAAGTTACCCAAGCTATATGATTGTGTCGGATAGTTTTGTTTCATCTTTATTTCAGTTTTCATTGAAAACAAATATTTGTTCTGGTTGAATGTCACGGACAGTATACACCATGCCCTCTCATGGCATCGTAATTTTCATTTTAAATAAAGAAAATTAATATTGAAAAGCTTATTTAACCACTGTGCAATATGATATCAAAATTCTAACGTGGTTTCTTGTTATGTCCTACGATTTTCTATGTATGCTATTGTTCATAGTTCTGTAATTTATTTACACCATCCGTAGTAATTATTTAAAATGTTAACTTGGCATGCCATACATGATAGAAAATGCGGACGAAAGAAAGCACTTCATCAAAGCGTCAACATGAGATTGCATTCCGGGAGTTACGCCTACATTTCGACGATTTCGTCTTTAAAAACAAAATACGTGTATCTAAAAGGAAATTTGTATTCAATTTTTATGTTGACAGCCATATCGATCTGCTGGATGTAGAATTTTACGGAAAAAACTACGGCTCTATTTTAAAACTGTCATATTTTTGTTTGCATAGCACAGACCGGGCTTATTATTACAAAATAACGTGGAAATGAAATGTAAAATAATTTGCAAATTCATAATTTTATTTCCACCAATTTGTCTTGTTTTCTAATAAAAACAGTTATGAGGACATATCTATTCGTGTTTAAAAACTTCGCCGGATCGGCGGTTAACGAAGCTTCGTTAAAACAAAGTTTCTTCTTTTTGTTTGTTATAAATAAGAAAATAATAAATTATAGAATTCATTCTATTGATAGCAATTGTACAAGTTCTTGGTACAGTTATTTCGTCACATAATCTATCGTACCTCGGAAATGGCGGGGTTGAATCAGGATTTGCTTGTTAGCAAAAGTTAAATTTTAGATGTGGCCACAGGCCTCGACCACGCTAAATATTGTTGCAAACTGAGTCAAAGTGTCATTTATGATAAAAGAGATGATTTTTCATTTCCTATTGTAAATTATCCATTTTTTAAGGTGACGTTCCCTTGTCACCATCTTATGGTGTTTATATATCTCAACTTGTTTGATTTGCTCGTGTATGTAACAACGTATTTGATATTAACGAAAGAAATCTCTGTATTACTGAAAAATTATTACACCAGGGTTTTCGATATCACAAACTTGTCAAAACATTTACTAAATTTTATCATCCTTACAAGGACATCATTCTTAAATCAACATGCAGACATCTTATACGTTCAGGTATTTCACATCCAATCTTTTATGGCAATATTCTATACAAAGCACAAAAATGTCGTCATTCACTTCAAAAGCTAACCAAACCTTTAAACAGACTTATTCAGAAGGGATATAGTTACGATATTGTTGTCAGGTTGTTAAAAATGGCATTTTTGGGAATTAATATTGATTCACTTATAGGGTCTTTGCATCGGAAATAAACACATTTATTCTAAAACCATTTTCTTGCTGTGTTGTTGTCTCTTTGACACATTCCCCGTTTCCATTCTCAATTTTATTTGCCTATGACTTTGTTTACAAATGTAAATTTGGACTTTTAATGATTGAGCAAACCTAATGAAAACAGACGAGAAAACTAACCAAGCTATTTTTGAACATCATGATAATTCATAAATGTTTACGTTGTGCCCCTGATAAACATTTCATGAATTAATCATCATTTACTTTTTATAAGCCAAATATTTTATGAAAAATGAAGAATAAGCATTAAAACTAAACATACAGCTGTGGGAATTTTATTTCAGTTAACATGGTTAAAAGGTTGAAATATATATGGCTGCGAAAGAATCTGTACTCGTACTGAGAAGGCACAAAAATATATCATAGGAATTGCATGTACAACAATTGATCGTTACAGGTTCTTAGTGTAAATTTATATGAGACATACAGTGCATTTACACATTTTTCTTGTGAGAGATATTTTATTTGGTGTGTTTTTTGAAGAAGAAATTTCAACTCCAGCACTTGACAACCAGCAAACCTTTTAATTGCTTTTAAATATAGAGTAAAATATGTGTCATGTTTTTTTACAAAATCAAAATCCAATTCGTGCCATTAGATGATAGATAATAAATTTTTAAATCCCTCTACAAAAGTACAATTATTATCAATCAATGCCACAATTACAGGTGTATTTGTATTCAAAGGTATGACTTGCGTTTTAAATGTTATATTTTATAACCTGTATC
Organism: Mytilus coruscus; assembly: GCA_017311375.1. Taxonomy (NCBI): domain Eukaryota; kingdom Metazoa; phylum Mollusca; class Bivalvia; order Mytilida; family Mytilidae; genus Mytilus; species Mytilus coruscus. Next base: position 75,860,367 of record CM029595.1, on the reverse strand, counting down.
AAGTTTAAACCAGTTCTTTTTAACTTCCTGATCAATGGGTGTCTTAGGAAAAATGTAGAAATGTTATTTACAAAGAGCTGATGAGATTGTTGTCAAGAAAAAAGGTATGGAGGGAAAACACACTATTTTTATTTGATATACTGCAAGAATATGGATTAATTAAATAATAACATAACAAGAGGCTGTCAGAGTGACAGCAAACCGGATTTTCCTGCAGAGGTCGAACCCTGAACAGTTGAGCAAGTATGGACACTACATTTAAACTTAAAACAGCTCTTAATTTGGATTGTGATTGAATATTTGACACATCATAGGTTTGTGACACAAAATGAATGTGATCAAAGAACTGAAATATTTGAAATTGGACATTTAAATACCTATTATGGTCCAATATCCAAAATCTAAGTACATATTAGAATCAGCATATTAAAGAACCCCAAGAATTCAATTTTTGATGAAATCAGACAAAAGTTTAATTTAGGACCCTTTGGACCTCAATGTGGACCAATTTGATAAAGGAGCCCACACTCCAAAATCTCTCAATACATGGTTAGATTCAGCATTTCAAAGAACCCCATCAATTCAATTTTTGTTGAATCAAACAAAGTTTAATTTTGGACCAACTTGAAAACTGGGCCCAAAAATCTAATATTCAAATACAGGTTTAGATTCAGCATTTGAAAGAACCCTATATATATTTAATTTATGTTGAACTGAAACACAGGTTAATTTTATCCATAATACTTTTTTGTGCAAAGGGAAATAACTCAAACTGGATAAATAGTTCATAATAATAAACATTATTGCTGTTTAAACTTTATGTCTATCTATAATAATATTCAAGATAATAAACAAAAACTGCAAAATTTCCATAAAATTACCAATTCAGGGGTAGCAACCCAACAACGGGTTGTCTGATTCGTCTGAAAAGTTCAGTGCAGATAGATCTTAACTTAATAAACATTGTTACCCTATGTCAGATTTGCTCTTAATGCTTTAGTTTCAGAGATAAAAGCCAAAAAGTGCATTTTACCCCTATGTTCTATTTTTAGCCATGTCGGCCATGTTGGTTAGCAGGCGGGGTCATCGGACACATTTTTTAAACTAGATACCCTAATGATGATTGTGGCCAAGTTTCGTAAAATTTGTCTCAGTAGTTTCAGAGGAGAAGATTTTTGTAAAAGTTAACGACGACAGACGACGACGGACGCCAAGTGATGAAAATAGAAGGATGAGGTATGATTGCCAATGAGACACTATCCACCGGAAACCAAATGACATATACCCTGTAGATATAAACAACTATAGGTCATCGTACAGCCTTCAATGAAAAAATGTAAAACAATTCAAACGAGAACTCCATAATACTTACTTACTTACTTTGTCCTTGCTATGTCTGATGGAACATAGGGCAAGGAAAACCTATTAAATTAGATGCATATTCATGACGAGAACACGTTTATGTGATATGAATATGAACCCTGCTTTGTACTAGACCAAGGGAATAGTTGCAGGAGGACATGTCATCTACCCTGATACATTATTCTGACTGAAGGCCAACCCGTCTTTACCCTTACTCCTATATGCTGCATACTTAGCTGAGTGGCAGCAAATACCAATTTTTTTAAGTCATTGGTTTGACCTAGTCCCGGAAAAAATCCAGGATCTCCTACAATGGAGACGGCATGTGACCATGTGATCTACAGGGCGGTCATTGAAATTTGAATTGGATGCTACAAAAAATAAAGGTGCTAGCATATCAACAACAAATAGATGATCAGAGTATGTAATAAAATGCTCCGCTGGGGCGCAGCTTGATACGACCGCAACGGTCGAACCCTGAACAGTTGGGGCAAGTATGGACAACATTCAAGCTTGATACAGCTCTGAATTTAGATTGTGATTAAATATTTGACACAGCATAGGTTTCTGACACAGAATGAATGTGGTCTAAGAACTTAAAAGTTTCTAGTTTACCTATTATGGTCCAATATCCAAAATTTAAATACATGGTTAGATTCAGTATATCAAAGAATCCAAAGAATTCAATTTTTGATGAAATCTATATATAAATCAGAAATAACCATCTTAAAATAGAAAATTTGAAAGAAAAAAAAGGAGAAAAATCCCCCCCAAATTTTTTGAACCCCTTATGATTCATCACTCCCAAACTCAATCCCAGCCTTCCCTTTGTGGTATGGTACCTTGCAGTACAATTTCAGAGAGATCCATACACTTGAACACAAGTTATTGTCTGGAAACTAGAAAAATGCTTATTTTTGGCCCCTTTTTGGCCCCTTATTCCTAAACGTTTTGGGCAATTACCCCCAAAGTCAATTCCAGCTTTCCCTTTGTGATATGGAACCTTGTAGTACAATTTCAGAAAGATCCATACACTAACACACAAGTTATTGTCATGAAACTAGAAAAATGCTTATTTTTGGACCCTTTTAGGCCCCAAATTCCTAAACCTTTAAGTCAATTACCCCCAAACACAAACCCAGCTTTCCCTTTGTGATATGGAACCTTGTAGTACAATTTCATAAAGATCCATACACTTACACACAAGTTATTGTCCTGAAACTAGAAAAATGCTTGTTTTTTGCACCTTTTTGGCCCCTAATTTCTAAAATTTTGAGGCAATTACCCCAAAATCAATCCCAGCCTTCCCTTTGTGGTATGGTACCTTGCAGTACAATTACAGAGAGATCTATACACTTGAAAACAAGTTATTGTCTGGAAACTAGAAAAATGCTTATTTTCGGCCCCTTATTCCTAAACGTTTTGGGCAATTACCCCCAAACTCTATTCCAGCTTTCCCTTTGTGATATGGAACCTTGTAGTACAATTTCAGAAAGATCCATCCACTTACACACAAGTTATTGTCCTGAAACTAGAAAAATGCTTGTTTTTTGCCCCTTTTTGGCCCCTAATTCCTAAAATTTTGAGGCAATTACCCCCAAAATCAATCCCAGCCTTCCCTTTGTGGTATGGTACCTTGTAGTACAATTACAGAGGGATCCATACACTTGAACACAAGTTATTGTCTGGAAACTAGAAAAATGTCTATTTTTGGCCCCTTTTTGGCCCCTTATTCCTAAACGTTTTGGGCAATTACCCCCAAACTCAATTCCAGCTTTCCTTTGTAATATGAAACCTTGTAGTACAATTTCAGAGAGATCCATACTCTTACACACAAGTTATTGTCATGAAACTAGAAAAATGCTTGTTTTTTGCCCCCTTTTTGGCCCCTAATTCCTATAAATTTGAGGCAATTACCCCCAAAATCAATCCCAGCATTCCCTTTGTGATATGGAACCTTGTGGTACAATGTCAGAGAGATCCATACACTACCACACAAGTTATTGCCTGGAAGTTACAAAAATGCTTATTTTGGCCCCTTTTGGCCCCTAATTCCTTAACTGTTGGTACCATAACCCCGAAAATCAATCCCAACCTTCCTTTTGTTGTATTGTCCCTTATGGTAAAACTTCATAGAGATCCATTCACTTAAACTAAAGTTATTGTGCGAAAAACCAATGTGTCTTCGGACGACGACGACGACAACGACGACGACGACGACGACGACGACGCCAACGTCATACCAATATACGACCGCAAAAATTTTTTGCGGTCGTATAACAATTGACAGAGTGATGGGACAAGACAATCATATATTAGTGATGTTTTCAACTTGTTATTATAAAAGATTGAACCAAACTGACTGCGCACGCATGCATGCATGCTGAATGGCAAATTATAATTTCAATTTTCTGCTTTTATTAATGTTTGAAACTCAAAAAAAATTTAAATTGAATTAAAGTTTTTGTCCTAATCATAGTTTAAATGCCCCTTTCAGATTTGTAAAATTTAATTTGCTTGCAAATTTTTGCAGCAATTGTGCACTGAAATCTCAGTACCCTCTTTCATGTCTTTAAACTGACTTAAACTGTGCCTATTTCTGTGTTTAAAATATAAATTTGGACTTGCAATGTTTGAGCAAACCTCCCAACGAAACTGACAAGAAAACTAACCAAATTATTTTTGAACATCCTAATGTAGAAAATCTATAAATGTTTGCACTGTTTCCCTGTTAAACATTTAATAACTAACTTTCTATAACCTAAACATCTTAGGAAAATTGAAAAATTAGCTTTAATTTTAACATGCAACTGTGTGAATTTCAGTTCAGTTAAAAGTTTGATATATACATGATATATATGTGTCTGGAAAAAAAATTGTGTACCTGTACAGAACAGGTATAACATGACTCATAGGAATTACATGTACATCTTGATATGTGAATCTTATCAGCTTCACTATATACAACAATTGATAGATACAGGCTCTAGTGTAACATATGTAACTTTAAAAAAAATATGGAGACGTTAATTTTCACATTTTGTCTTGTGCAGAGATGATTTATTTTTTATGTGGTTTTTGAAGAAGAAAATTTAACTCTAGCACTAAACATCCAATAAACTTTTTAATTGTTTTTAAACATGTTAAATGTAGAGTAAAATATGTCATGTTTTTTAAACAAAAATAAATAATCCAATTCATGCAATTTGATGACAAATAATAAACATTATCACTGTCAATCTGGATCAAGTATAGACAAGTTCTTATTAACTTCCTGGTTGATGGGTATCTAAGGAAAATGTAGAAATGTTATTCACAAAGAGCTAGCTGGTGAGATTTCTGTCAAGAAAAAAGGTATGGAGGAAAAATACACTATTTTCATTTGACAGTGCAAGAATTTTGATTTACAAAATGATAATATAAAAGTCTTATTTTAACACAAAGCAGACATTTTGGTGAAAAAGGACCAAGGTCACATTACAACAAGAAATAGAGAATACATGTATCCCCTGTAATAAGGGGACAACAATGTAATTCTGAGGGTTGGGGGGTCTGGCAAATTTGATTCGGTCAGAAAATTTATTTCTAACTTAGGCAAAAAGATTTTTTATATTAACTCAGACCAGGGCCAGAATATTTATTTTCTACTTGTCCAAAAAGTGACACAAAAACTGTCTCCCCTCTCATAATCAAATGATTGTCCCCTTAAGTAATTTAACAGATAACCTTTTTATTAGGAAATATATGCAATTTCAAACAAATAAGGCTGTCAAAATGAACTCTAAATTTTTTATTCTATTGTTATTTAAAAATATAATAGCAAAACAATCAGGGGTGCATCAAGTGTCATCAAGAATCGGGGGCTTATTTAACAAAAATGTGAAATATCTGCTGAGCGTAGCAATACAAATTTCTTTTGAAAAATTTATGAAATTAATGATATTTTATATGGTCAAAAAGCTCCCTGTAAATCCTCCACTGACAATACTTCAACATAAAAAATGAAATTAACACCGTCAAATTTATACTTTTTAGGTGCTTCTGGATTTTATGTCACTATTGTATACATGTACCTATGTAAATCTGGCGAGCAAAGCAAACCAAAATTATTTTGAACAATATTTTGAATGTTTTGAATAACTTATGGTTAGAATATTTATTTTCATGTGTCAAATTTTTCATTAATCAAGCTAGATTATCTATTTCCAACTAAATTGGGGCCAGAATATATATTTCCAAAAACTGTTGGCAAATAATAATACCCAGTATGAGACAGTTCTGTCAAATGGTCTGAGGAGTGGCGTTCACAAACTGTTACAATCAAAATACTCCAAATTAGTCCTAAAAATAGTCAAATATCTCCTGTAAAAATGGTTTAATCAAAATGTTGGTACAATATGGTAGACTACACATGATGGAAAACTATCCTACCAAGTGTGAGAACTTTCTGTAAAACAGATTCAGAGAATTTCGGTTCACAAAAGGTTATTGTAACAATACTAAACAAAATGGTCAAAGTCCCATAACTCCCAGTCAAATCAAACAGTCAAAAGAATATGACAACAAAAATCCTTTCAAGTTTGAAAACTCTTGGTAAACAGTCTCAGGGGCCTTGGTGGCCCAGAGGTCTAACTCAAATATTAACTGACTAGGATTGTCAGTTTTTCTGCCAAAGGTCGTGGTCATCTCCGAGCACTCCAGCTTCCTCAACCAATAAAATAATGGCAGCTATGAAAAAGCCAATACTGTTGAAAATCAATCAATCAATTATATGGTCTCAAAATATAGATGTGTTCCAGATGAAGAGATTGGACCATTACCATATATGTGTGGGATCATCCATGGTCGAGTGGTCTCAGTAGTCCAACTACTGTATCACTAGACTGTAAACACTGAGGTTGTGAGTTCGAAACCCGCACGTGGCAGGTGCTCTAGACTCCACTCTTAATTGATTAGGATGGTCAGTATTCCTGTCAAAGGTCATGGTTCTCCCTGGACACTTTGGATTCCTCTAACAATAAAAACTGAAGGCTGCGAAATAGCACAGCAGTGTTGAAAGTGGCGTAAAACACCAATCAATCCCTCGATAATATACCCTGTGGCCTGACGCAAGGAGAAACTAGAACAGTAAAAGTGACACCACCAAAATTCATCTTGATCTGTATTTTGTGGTAATAAGCATTGTGTATAAGTTTCATAACATTTGGTTGAGGCAAACTTAAGTTAGAGAACTGAAACGAACAATTCAGCAATTTTTCCATTTGTAAAGGGGCATAACTCTAGAACGGTTAAAGTGACGCCACCAAAATTTAAACTTGATCTGAGTTTTGTGGTAATAAGCATTGTGCATAAGTGTCATAACATTTGGTTGAGGCAAATTAAAGTTAGAGAACGGAAACCAACTTTGGGATGTCCGGACGTAGTGACGTACGTATGGACAAGGGTAAAACTTAATGTCCCCTCCACTACGGCAGTGGCATCAAAATAAAATCTTTAGATATATTACATAAAAATATTCAGGTACTATGGATCTCTAATTTTTGTAAAAAAACAATGTTTAGCAGTAATTTTTCATTTTTCTCTTTATCAGTAAAGGTGAAAGTTGGAGAAATTGTGAGTTTTTTTTCTGAAATGTGACTGATTAGCTCTTCCTGTTAGGATATTGGGCTCAAAGGGATATTTCAAAACTTTTTCTAAAAAAAAAAAAAAAAAATTGAGAGGTTCCTACCTTTATCTGGAGAGTTGACACACAATTTTAATATCTTATGGCATACAATCTATCTCATATATACCACTGATATAAAAATACAAGCAACAATAATTTGTTTATACATTTGTCTGCATTCTACATGTTCTATATGAATATCAATAATTCATAAAAAAAAATATTTTCACAATTTCACATCAAAATAAAATATCTTTTATGTATTTTCCAGGGGCTATTTTAAATCAAGATGGCATTTTCCCAATCCATAAGGCAAGCCAAAGTTCCTAAACCTTGTGAGTTGTGTGAAACTGACATAAACATTAAATGGAAATGTGTACAATGCAATACACTAATGTGCGAAAAATGTAAGAAAATTCATTTAAAAGTTCAAACCTCAATCAAGCATGACATTGTTGATGTCAAAAGTTCAGAAGCAAAAAGAAATGGAACACAACATTGTTACTGACAATATTCCCTGTCACATTCACAAGAGGAAGTTGAATTGCATGTTTTGCAAAACATGCAACCAATTAGTTTGTACAGAGTGTATAATTGCTTCCCATAAAAAACATGACCTGGATTCAATTGATAAAGTGTACAATGAAAAAAAAGAGAAACTAAAAGAACTAGAATCTAAATTTTCTAACACATTTACACTTTGTAAAATTGAAGACAGTAAAGTAAATGATTTTAAAACCAAATATGAACAATTTTTCGCTGAATCTGTTCAGAAAATTAATCAACAAGAAAAGTTGATCATAGATGAAGTCAGAAAATATGCTAAAGCACTTAGAGAACAACTAGAAACTGAAAAGCAAAGAATAGAAAAATATATCACAGAAAAAGAGAAGAATATTGCAGAAGTGAAAGAAAATTTACTTAATAAGCAAAGCAATATACAAGAAATATTAGATTCAAATCAAGCAGCTAAAGTGTTCAGTACTTATCCAGAATTCAATGAAAAAGAAATTCCAAATGCATCTTTTAAGGCTTTTCCTGAGGAAACAAGAGATTTCTTTCCTACAAAGGAAAATTTGAAGATCATTTCCAACTTATTTGGATCACTTCAAAATACTAAGCTACCAAAGGTATTGCCACAAGTGAACTTAAATGTAATCAAGAGTTATACTACAGACCAGAACATGGTGCTAAGAGTTTTAATTATGGATGACAAGAAAGCTTGGATTTCTAATCATTTGACATCTACTCTGCGTAAAATAAACATTGATGATACAATCAAAACTGTTAAAGATATTTCAGTTGAGGTTTGTAACATGACACTGACAGTCAATAATGATGTTCTCCTGTCTTTGGTTGACAGTACTGGTGTAAGTCTGTTAACAACAAAGTCAGGAGAAATCAAACCTATCCTGTCTGTGTCATCACTGTTAACACTTGGTATACATGTCACTAAACATAATGAGATTATACTGGGTGTCACAGAGAGGGGTGGTACTTACAACCTCACAGACAAAAGTTGTAGGAAAGTTATAATCTTTGAGATGGGTGGGAAACAAAAAAAATCATATGAGTATGATAAACATAAACAGAGATTATTTACTGTCCCTTCTAGAATTACATCTAATGTTAACAATGACATACTGGTTATAGATAGAACATCTGATCATGGTGGGAGGGTGGTGGTTCTGGACAGGGAGGGACAGGTTAAGTGGACCTATCAGGGAAATCCTCAGGTTAATTCAGGGGACAAACAATTTGGTCCTACAGATATAGTAACAACATCAGTAGGTCATGTTATAGTGACTGATTTTGACAACCATGCCTTGCATGTCTTGTCAGGGGAGGGAGATGTACTGACATGTAAAGTTATGGAGGATCAGGGGATTATATATCCAATGTCACTGAGTATTGATACAAAGGGACAGTTATGGGTGGGATGTCATTCTGAGAATGAACAAACAACAGATGCCAAACTGCATGTAGTGAAGATGTCTTTTTAATCCAAAGTATTTTAAAAATCATCAATAAATATTTTAATTACTTACTTAATTAGCACTTATATATTATCTAAATATTAAGAACTTAAAATTATTTACTGAAAGCTAAGGAAATGAATGAATGAAAGGAGAAGTGATGAAGTAACTAAGTTGTTCAATTATCCTGTATTGGGATGGAGATCTTGTGACATGTTAAGTTAAGAATGATCAAGCGATGAAAAATTAACATTGAAGACAGTCAATTGACAGTTACGGGTAGAGTGGGATTTTGTTAGTTATGATAAAATGATGCAAGACTTTATGTCATTCATCGGGTTCATCTAGTGTTTTTTTAATCAGCATTAAATAAATTAAAAACTTTAAGAATTATTTTCAATTCCTGACTTTTGTACTTTATATATATATATATGTATGTAGGTAAATAAAAGAATTTATGAATATTCATGTTCATATGAATGAATTAGATGTGGAAAATCATTATTTAGACAGCAACCAACAATACAAGCATACCAAAAAGGGTATAACATGTCATAATATTTATAATCCTGTGAATACCCTTCACTTTGGGTTTTTATCAACATATTCAAGTCTAATAAATCACAACTCTTACTTGGATAACTTTTTACTTCGATATGTCAATGTGACAATTCTTTCATGAATTCAACAAAGCTGACATCAGCACCCTATGCCTATTATTGTGGTAAACAAGTGAAAAGCTTGTACTGACAACTGGTGCTACCAGAACTGCACATTTATTGAATTAACATTTTAAATACTATTCAAGATACTCAAGTTACCATCAAGAAACCTTTTTCTAAATTGTTTTCTAATTTTAGCATGTTTAGTAACAGTGACCTTGACCTTTGACCTTTTGACCTAAAAATTGATAAATTTCTACCCCTTCCCGTATATGTAAGATGGATTTCAATGGTAAAATGTAAGGACTGACGTGTTGGTTTAAATAAAAGTATAGAGGCATTTTTATACACAAATTAATATTACAGGAAAAAAAGGGATGTTGTGTTTTAATTCATGACACAAAATCCCAAAACCATTTTATAAAACCCAATGCAATCAATGGCAATAGTTGCTGTTCTTCTTACAGATAAATATGATTTTACCTTATTGAATACATTGATTGATTGATTGTTGGTTGCTTAACGTCTAGTGGTAAATATTTCATGCTTGTTCAGGATGAGAACAAATTAACAATAAATACAGAAGAAGGTCCTGTAATAGAGGCCATCCGGGATGAAGGTCAGGGAAATTTGGACTGCCACTGGAAAATGAGGGTATATTGGATAGGGTCAGAAATTGTGTCTTGCAACAAGCCACCTACGTACCCCTCAAAGAGATGTTGCAAGGGTTCTTAACCTGTAAAGAGTGTGGCACTCTCTTTACAGGAGCATCATATTTAACATCCCCATTCTGAACCGGATGTGGCTGTTTACTTGTACATCCCGCACAGCCAAATAGATGCCCTACTTTGGTAAGGTTTTTCATTTATAATTATTCAGGAAAATACAAAAATGATTTTTGAAAATAGGACTTTTGTTTATCATTTTTTATCAAACAAAAAAAATCTCAAAACTGAATTTTGACTTTTTGTTGAACTGACTTTTTGTCACCAGACTTTTTTTAGACCTTTGTACTGTAACTTTCTGTCCTATATCGTTGACAACTAGATATCTTTCGGATTTACCGGTAAGTGTTATTTGGGTTGCTGCTTCTATGGTGTATGGCCACAACTCCTTTTATTCACAGTATTATCTACAGCATATATTTATGTGTGAATTCAGTCCCCATTAATCATTCACAGCTCAGAATCATTATCATGATTATATAAACTATCATTTTACTTACCATGACGGGTGGATTTGAGGTGAACTTCTCATAAACTGTAACCTTAGCAATACATTTTGGAAAATACAAAGTTTTAGGCTGTATACACAGATATTCATATGCAGATAATGTTTTAATAGTATCCACTTCTACAGTACAGTTTAATAACATGTCGGCAAACCATTCAATCTGTAGGACGTTGTGTACCAGAATGTAGGTCGTACAATTTTCTTTCGTCCTTAATGTCACAACTACAATGAAAAATTCAATTTTGTAAAATAATGTCTATAAGTACATATTGTATATAATTATTGTAACTAAAACAACTCATGTATTTTGTATATTTCTTCAATAAAATACCAGTGGATTAATAACAATTGTCATGCTATGCAAATTTTTTTTAAGCTATAATAAAATTGAGAATGGAAATGGGGAATGTGTCAAAGAGACAACAACCCGACCAAAGAGCAGAAAACAGCCGAAGGCCACCAATGGGTCTTCAACACAGCGAGAAAATCCCTCACCCGGAGGCGTGCTTCAGCTGGCCCATACACAAAAATGTGTGCTAGTTCAGTGATAATGGACGTCATACTAAATTCCAAAACATATAAATGAACTAAAATTAAAAATCATACAAGACTAACAAAGGGCAGAGGCTCCTGACTTGGGACAGGCACAAAAATGCGGCGGTGTTAAACATGTTTTGTGAGATCTCAACCCTCCCCCTATACCTCTAGCCAATGTAGAAATAACAAACACACAGCAATACGCACAATAAAACTCAGTTCAAAAGAAGTCCGAGTCCGATGTCAGAATAGGTAACAAAAGAAACTAAGCAAAATGACAATGAAACATAAATTAACAAAGGACTACTAGCAGTTACTGACATATATAACTGATCATGTGTTTTGTGCACTGAAAGATCAGAATGCCAGTGCAAGACAGGTGCCATATGTGGTGTAGGATCTGCTTACCCTTCCGGAACACCTGAGATCACCCTGGTTTTAGGTGGGGTTTGTGCTGCTCAGTTTTCAGTTTTCTACATTGTATTTTGTGGACTGTAGTTTTGTCTTTTGGTTGTTTTTCTTTTTTTGCAATGGCATTGTCAGTTTGTTTTCCACTTGAATATCCTTTTGGTATCTTTCATCTCTCTTTTGTGACCTTCATATTTTCCAATGTTACCTCTTGGATATGCAATATAATGTTCCCAATGTTACCTTTGGGATATGCAATATAATTTTCCCAATGTTACCTTTGAGATATGTAATATAATTTTCCCAATGTTACCTTTGGGATATATGTAATATAATGTTCCCAATGTTACCTTTGGGATATGCAATATAATTTTCCCAATGTTACCTTTGGGATATGCAATATAATTTTCCCAATGTTACCTTTGGGATATGTAATAAAATTTTCCCAATGTTACCTTTGAGATATATGTAATATAATTTTCACAATGTAACCTTTGGGATATATGTAATATAATTTTCCCAATGTTACCTTTGGAATGTGTAATGTAATTTTTCTAATGTTACCTTTGGGATATGTAATGTAATTTTAATATAATTTTCCCAATGTTACCTTTGGGATATGTAATGTAATTTTCCCTATGTTACCTTTGGGATATGTAATACTAGTATAATTTTCCCAATGTTACCTTTGAGATATATGTAATATAATTTTCACAATGTTACCTTTGGGATATGTAATATAATTTTCCCAATGTTACCTTTGGGATGTGTAATGAATTTTCCCAATGTTACCTTTGGGATATGTAATATTATTTTCCCAAATGTTACCTTTGGGATATTTGATGCAATTTTCCCAATGTTACCTTTGGGATGTCAATGGATGTGTAATATAATTTTCCCAATGTTTCCTTTGGGATGTGTAATATAATTTTCCCAATGTTACCTTTGTGATACATGTATAAGATAATTTTCCCAATGTTACCTTTGGGATATACAATATAAATTTCCCAATGTTACCTTTGGGATATGTAATTTAGTTTTCCCAATGTTACCTTGGGGAAACCATTAGTAAAAAAAATGGAATATATATAAGTGTATTTAAGTACAGGCTATACATTACAGCTTGGGTAGATTTTGTCACTTCCATTAGCCAATCGTTGACAGCTAAATCCTGCTTGCTAAATTTTAACTCAGATTTGATAAACCTCAACTCATTTTTCTAAATTATTTTATGACGATATTTTTTAATAGAGAATAGAAATGGCATCCCCAGTACATAGAGTAGGCTTAGGGAACCAACTAAATTTTTTGCACATGGTTTAAGGTTCCGAGTTGTTTTGCAACAAAAAAATCGAATTTCTACAGGACATTCACCTATTTTCAAGAATGGTATCACAGGAGATAAAGTTCTTCATTTTATTCTCCGATAACATTTTGTACTTTTGTTGAATGACGTAGTTGAACTTTACCTGGTACCCTACAAGTAAGTGCAGTAGCTAAACTTTACCTTGGTACCATGCATGTCAGTTAGATAGATGAACCTTACCTGGTACCCTACAAGCTGACAGTGCAAGAAAGGACAGTAAGGTGAAAATTGTTCCTAAATATTATGTCATTGCTTCTAAATCACATATCCACATCTGTTCTCAATATGTCAACACAATATTTCCTATTAAATTAAAAAAAAACATTTGCAGATGTCATGTCATTAAATAATGTGTAATATGAAACATGGCTGTATTTTTACATATTTATATTTATATATATCCTAAAAACGGTAGCCTTATCATGCTTATGGGAATCTGAGGTTCTAGTAGTCCATTCTTTATGTGCCTGTAACAAGTCAGGAGCCTGTAATTCAGTGGTTGTCAATGGTTCATGTCTGTCATATATTTGTTTTTCATCAATTTTTAATAAATTTGGCCGTTAGTTTTCTCCTTTGAACACGTTGAATTGTTTCACAGGCCTTTTAAAGCTGACTATAAGGTATGGGTTTTGTTCTCATTGTTGAAGGCAGTATCCTGACCTATAATTGCTTACAACTTCTCCATTTGAACTCAGGTGGATAGTTGTTTCATTGGCAATCATACGGTATTACCACATCTCCATATTTTTATATTGATACAAATATCATGAATATATATATACATTATAAACATCTGCTGACATTCAGGGTTATAACTTCATAATGAATTTTTAATAACACGTAATATTTGTATACATGAAGATGTAAATAATGTTAACATTTACTTGTATAAGTAAGTTTGTCAGATTTAAATTTCTTTTCAACATGTTCGATGATTGAATACACTTCTCCTGAAATTTACTCATGCAAATAATGTTTTTACATCCCCTGAAACTGTCAAGTTTTTTTTAAGTAAAAAGATAAGTTGGTGATTGATTTTATTGTTAAAAAACCATTTTGATGCATATTTTTGGCCCGTGCCTAAAAATAGCATATTTAATTTTTTTATTTTATTTTTAATATAAAATATAAATAAATATTCTGTTTAAAATAACATGAATAAGAATATGAAACTCTTTTTTGGTTCAATTTTTTTATCTTGATTTGTTTCGTTTGATTTCAATTATCATGGAGAAAAATGATAAAAATATTTTGCCTGAATTCAGAATATTAAACATGTTAAACATGTTAAACTTTTTCCTTGCTTATACCTGGTACCTAATATGTCAGGTCCCAGCTTAAACACCTTTACAAAGTGAGTCAATTAAATGCATATGCCTAAATTAAGTTTATTGAACATGCTATATACATGATATATATATTTTTCTAAATTTAATTTAATTTTTCTTTTTGTAAATTTACAAAAAAAATGTCGAGTCTAATTCTATTTCACAATTCAACTCTGAGTATTCAATGTATGTAAGCGTACATGAACATGAATATCTAAATTTTAGTCCCATGTTAAACAAAAGTCACGATTTGGACATCAAAAACAGGATAACCACCACAGACAAGCATAAATTATAAAATAATTGACAAAGAAAAATTTGGAAGAAAGTAGAGGCCAATTGTACCCCTGTTGACTTAAAACAACCACTTGAAATACAAAATGTATATATGTAATTAAACAACTAATTAACAGATCAATAACTTGAAACATACACCCATGCATGTAATCATATGACCCTCCTTTCAACAGACTAATAAGTGCTTAAGGTAGCTGCGGTGTCTAAATGTTCAACGATAGATTTTTCTTAAACTTCTGTGAAAGACTTCTGGGTCAATATACTTTCAAATTAATATAAAAAAAGTGGGTCACAGACCTTTGTGTTTTCATTAAAATACATTGAAATTAAAGAAATCATGGTTATATAGGAGATACTTAATTTATTTGAAAAGTTTAAAAAACAAATTGTCCTATCAAATTCAATATAACTATCATGATTATCTGCCCTTGATTTTAAAAGGATTTTTTTCTAAAAATTTTAAATACACTTTTGGCACTTAAGGATGTACTTGGGTGAAATTTTAAAAATCTAGAATTTAAAATTGATACTTTAAGTCAGAAGAGCATTAGTTAAGGTACAATATAAGCTAAAAATATTGATAGGTTATGGAGCTCCTTTTCGAGATATTTAATTTTTTAAAAATGACGGGAAAAGGCTGACTCGGACTTTACCTTATATTTGCATTGGTATTATTTGGGTTTCAAATAAAAAAAAAGAGAAATCTAGAATCTGCTAAACTTTTGGTAAATGACCTTTTATGAGCTATTGAAATCTTATATGAAACATGTGAAAAGAAAAATGGGTGTTATGGGGCAAAATATTTTACCCTGTATCGTAGGAAAACAACCAAGGAGTCCGAACATCTGACAAAAATTCTTAAACCTGACCTAAGTACATCCTTAATTATTTAATATTTTAATCTTTGAATTTTAAGTTTTAGATGTTTACTTTGTACATTGAATGATACTTGGTATAATGTTTTAAATTTAAAAAAATTTTTGCAAGATGACCAAAATGGATGTTCAGAAAAGACACTTGATCTACCTTAATAGGCATTGTCATAAATAAAAACCTGAGAATATATAAAATGATGTTTAAAAGTTCAATTCAGCAGATTTTTTGACAAATACAAGTAAAATTTACAAGATGTGTCTGGGCAAAGTACAGTCTTGTGGAATCTGTCAGATAAGTAATTTCAGCATGAAATGCTGGGAACAATGTTACATGCTTGCCAATTTCAGGAACTACATACATGATGATGTATGTCTGTAATAAATGATAAATGAAAAAAAATAGATGACTAAGGGAGATAACTCTTCATCTCTGCCTTCAAAATTAGTTACCTGGACCAGCAATAAATCAAATTAACTTCTTATCCCTTTCTGGGTTTTGGAGCCCAGCATTTTTTTTATTATACAAACAAAATAACCACTCTGATTCAAATCCCTAAATGATTACTCCTGACTGACTGATCAATGCCAATGGCTCTTTTTTTTCATTCTGTTCTTCATCAATCTCAATGACCCAAGTAAGCTTCTATGAAAAAATTAAATGCATTCTAGGGAAATTATTGTTATTCTTAATTTAATCCTATGGAACAATAATGAGCAGTACATTATCTTACAAACACTGAGGCCATAAAAAGAATAGGTTGGTTTGCCTAAGCCGACCGACCCATAAAAAGCACCCAAGTCAAAATCTTTTTATTCAAAATTCGTGATGCTTTTTTTGCGGAGTTTTGTCGTATCAGTATCCGTCTTGAGTTTGTTGCATAGAATAACCTGATCCGATCTGACTGCGCTTTATCACAGGACAATTGGGGTTATGTATTAAAACCTCCCAATTGATACGGATGAAAACAACATGTTACCATCAAGTACAAATAAAGGTTGGATTAAAATCAAAACCCGTAGTTTCCAACAAATTCTATCGTTTTGAAAACGCAAAACATGGAAAGAGGTGTTTGATAAAGTGTGTGATGACGATTTCATGCTACGGAAAACTGATGAAATTTGTGTGACTGTCTCTGACCGATTGGGACACTCGTTTGAGCCCGACTTTGAGGAAGTTGTTCAGGAATTTGATTCGGCATTAAAATTTGATTAAAATGATATTATTCTGACAGAAGTTCTGTCAACAGTGTTTTGTTCAAGTGCTTTGTATTTGAATTTTGTATTCAAATAAACTTCTTCTTCTTAGTATGAGCCTCCTTTAATTAGGAGAACCTCCAAATATATATGGAGTTTTTCCTTAACTTTAAAATTCTAAAGAATAAAACAAAAACATTTCTTCCAACATATGTACAGCACATATAAATATAAAACAATAAAAGTATCATGCATGGCATATTTACAGGGACCTTTTTATTAATTCTTTAATTTCATTTTCATAGCTTTTAATATTTGTCCAGAGCTTCTTTACATGTCTTACAATTGTTATATGACAGACTCTGTGTCGGTATATATATGTCACTTATGATAATCACTATTTTCATTTGTTTGTCATTTCCTCCATTTTGAGATATATGTATATACGTATATGAAATATATCATATGTCTTGCTATTTGTTATCCATAATTTTCGATCTTTCTATATGCATTTGGAATAACATATTTCTGGTTTTGTTTTCAATATTTTCCTGGAACTTTTCACAGTTATCAAACAGCTCCTTATATTTTGAACAGTCTAAATTAAGCAATTGTATTATCGCAGTTTTGTTCGTGAAGGTGCAGTTTCATTTTGTTGGTGTGATTTTATCAGTGATCTCTTTTCTTATTTCAGGGAAAGATTTGTCTCTTGTAGTACTGAGTATAAACTCATTTAAAATGTTTGTCTGTATTCATGGTATTTACAATGTAAACATTCAGAAAATTGAACATTGAGGTGGAATGTTAAAAAAAAACTGTTAATAGAAAAGATCTTTATAGTACATATAGATCCTGGCATATATGTGTCTGACAATTTATACAAAACTATATAATAGTCTTTAATTTTAAAAGTTGTTTACAAGGTAAAATAATGTTTCCCCTATTTTTCTCTAAAAGTATAAAAAAAAAAAAGAATTTCCCTACCTACCTACCCACACCTGAGACTGGTGGGTAGGGTTTGGGCAAACAGAAATATTTTTAAGTCTGATCAAATATATTTTTTAATTGTTCGCAAGTAATAAAGAAAATAGTTTTCCCTGAAGCAGCTACTCGGTACAGATATGTTTCCTTTTCAAGTATTACACATTTGGAGGAATAAATTAGAATTCAAGTAATAAGCCCTTCCTTTGTGCTTTATATATACTTACAAAATAAAATATACATGTGAAAAAATTCAATCTCATTATAATATTTTTGTGGTTTTTGTTTATACTTTCAGATTCCGAAAGGAGATGATATGATCAGTATCAATGAGACGCTTAAAAGAACAGATATTGATAAAGTGTTAATTAAAAAATCAAAAGACAACTGGTTTTACTTTTTATCGAAGTCAAAAGAAGTAGTAAAAGCACTTTATTAGTGAATCTAAAACATCATCTTTTATTTCCTGTCTTTCGTAATTTGCTCAGCCATTTTTATCGGGGTCTGTTTTAGGGTTTTTCTTAACCCGAATAATTCAGTCGTTATATGCTCTAAGATGGATAACATCCCAAAATTGCATGCACCCATTTACCAAAATAGCAGCAGCAGGAATCTTACAAGTTTTTTTACAACTTCCGAAGCAAGGTTGTCGGCTCTTCCGAACTTTCCCGAACTCCTGCGTTTAATTGATTATCGAGTTTATGAGCTTCGGTCCTTGCTTGGAAGGTGTTTTTCTTACAGACTTAAACAATTTGTATTTTAATGATTTGACATTATACACGTCTTTTAACATAACTAAATAGATTTAAATATCAGTACACAAAATCGGTCACATTATATACCACCAGAGGAAGTTTCAGTGAATCAAGTGAGCAATTAAAACATGTCACAGACATCCATTATTTTAAAAATGAATAATAATCATGGACTTATGTCATATTATTCTAAATATTTGGAGAAATAAGATTCAACATCAGTTGTTCGGTTTTTTTCACTGACGGATGTGGATTTAAGTATGGATGCAATTTGGATACTCCTCATAAAATTTACAGAATCATTGGTTGTTTGGAGGAAGGTTCAAACCCATTATTTTATGATTCAATATGAATTAAAAATTATATGGGCGGTGCTATATGGTAAATAAGGATACATCTACAAAATAAACACAGAATGGAAACTTTTGTCATAAATAAACGTAGGTGGAAAAAACTGTCAAAATTGGTGCCAATTTGGGTACCCACATGTTACATTAGCGTCTGAAGGCCTAGTCAATGGAAAATAGTCAATCAATAGTTAAGTTTTTAACAAAACAGCCCAAAGAGGATACAATTTTACGCAAATTTGTATATCTAGTTACAAAAAAGAATAATGTCGTCCTCTTTCACAGATCCCGTATAGCTGCCACATATACCATATACCATAATGTAGGCATTCCAATAGAAATGTGCATTCAAAATTTGTTTAACCTATGTCGATCTAGTTGGTGTAAGATTTTCGAGATTCGTGTATTCCACACAGCAACAGTCTTGTTTAACAAAAATTGAGGCCGGGTTTGTGGCGCGAAGAAAATGTTAAGTGAAATTGTGTGATTTTCCATTTTAAATCAGTTTTAGTTAGTTTTACATTAGTTGAAATTTAAGATGATATTCAAATCTACATAAAGGAAGAAATTAATACGATTTAAACATTAATTTAATATTTTTGATGCCGTGAGTTAGCAATTGATCGACAATACCTTGGTATTCCTTTTCAACCTTTTAAAATTTTGTTTTAAAATGTGACTCTTTGTTTAGACTTAATACATGTATAGACATTAAATGTCTATACATGTATAAGTCTAAACAAAGATTTTCATACAATTCTATAAAAATTCTTTGTCTAAATGGCCTATCCTCCGATTCCCTATTATTTAAGTTCAGTACAATCTATGATTTACCTCAGTTTCGATGTGTGTGGGTTTTTTGTTATTAGTCTTGAGCAATAAGTATAAATTTCATTTATGAATAAAAGAAGATATTTTATATAAGAAAAGGACAACAAAAGGACAAAAATGTATGAAAAGGTCAACACACGGTCTTCAACAATAGACACGTGTCTATACAATGTCAAACTCTAAATCGGCTACAATCTAGTCAGCTGAAAAACTCTTCAAAGAAACCGGCTTAAAATGTAATGAATGGATTTAACAAAGACCATTAAAGATCTGCCATCAGCACTAGAAGTTCCCAAAAATGACAAAACAAACAAACAAAACAAACAAACAAAACCAAAACAAACAAACATGAAAAAGAACTGATTGATTTCTGGGTTTTGACTTACTTGATTACATATTGAATAATATTTTTTGGTTTCAATAGTAATGAGTAAGTGTTCTTTTGAAGAAGAATAGATAATTTAGAAGTAATACACATGGTAGAAGCTGATATGAAAAAGAAGTAACAGCGCTTTTAAGAAAAAGCAATACATTAATTATTAGTAATAGTTGTTATAACAACACTTTGTTTTTTGTTGTTGTAGAAATTAAGCGTTCAAAAGACAAAAGTGGTCTGTTGAGAATTTATAGTTGGAGCAAATAGACCTACAAATACAGACAAATATAACAACAAACAGACAAGGTCCAGATATGGCCTGACTTGATACAGGCACACGAGGTTTGGGTGTATAACCCGTTTAACGTCGCATGAACCTCGCCTTTGCCTATCTAGATAATATGTCATCAAAGTAAAACATGTAACAAAACACTGCCACCGTGATTTCGTGGTAATTATTTTTACACTGCCACATTCTGTATGTGCCTGTCCCAAGTCAGGAGCCTGTAATTCAGTGATTGTCATTTGTTACTGTATATCATATTTGTTTTTCGTTCATTGTTTTGTACATAAAACAGGCCGTTGGTTTTCTCGTTTGGATTGTTTTACATTTGTCATTTTGGGGCCTTTTATAGCTGACTATGCGGTACGGGTTTTGTTCATTGTTGAAGGCCGTACGGTGATCTATAGTTGTAAACTTCTATGTCATTTGGTCTCTGGTAGAGAGCTGTCTCATTGGAAATCATACCACATCTTATTTCTATAAGCAATTTTAAAGTCATTGGTCTGACCCTAACGGGAATCAAACCCACACCCTCTCGTACTCGAGGCGAGCACGCCACCACGAAATCATGGAGGCAAAGATTTGTCGGCTCGAAGTCAGAATAATGTGTTCGAGTAAAGTGAAATTTTTTCCTGTGGATTGTAACCTTGTAAACTAGCATATTTGAAAAAATCCGGCTCAGCGTGTCATATCGCATTAACATAATGTTGTTCTCGTCCTGTATATGCATTTATATATATATATATATATATATATATAACCAGTCCAAAAGGGTACAACATCACCAAAATATGACAATAAACGAACAAATGTAACTATAAATATTTCGGATAACAGATATCCTTCATCAGTATGAGCACGATGTAAAATGAATCAGATCAAACTATTCTGATTATTAAACTATAGCAATCTTGATTTCTATACAATAAAAAAAGTGAAACAGTTTTACCCGAACATCATATGTAGAGACGCTAATAAATTTTAAAATTTCCAAAAAACGACTCAAAGACATGCCTAAAATGAAAATAGTAATTAGAGATATGAACTGGCACAACTCTAAAATTCCAAAATGACGTCAGTAAAGATGTAACAACAACTGTGTGTAAATGCATTCCCAAAAAACAGCACTGATCGATATAAGCTGGTAAAATATGTTAAGCAGAGGCTGCATATTTATCATCCCAAATAAATTGCAGTTTTATAATGACAAGAAAAAATAATAGTAAAATTTGGCTAAGGTTAAATAATTGGACGTGGATGCGTACTTGTATATCACTCCCAAATGAAAAGAACCCTGGTATTTAAACTAGTAAAATTCCAACAGAATCCTTAAAACTGTAAGAGTCAAGTAAGGAAGCCGGAGTAACTGGAAACAAATGATGTCAGGAAAATGAGTGACGGTAGGGAAAATGAGTGACTTATTCTATGTTTTTTCATTTATGCCCTCTGGGGAAACTGTCCTTAGCTTTCTTATCCAAAACCTTTCCCGAGCAAGTCTTTCGGCCCTTGACCAACCCTCGTTGTGGTCTATGATTGTGATTGAAGGTTTTGAGATCAGCTTGGGCGTGCCTAGGTGATCTCAAATGACGACTTACGGGGAGGTCGGGCTTGCAGGTGTAGTCACTTCGATGACCATTCATGCGTTTGTTGAATGGCTGTTCTGTCTCGTCAATATACTGCATGCCAAATAGACACTGAAGAAGATATACAACATTCTGTGTTTTGCAAGTTACATTACAAAATATAGTGTACACAGACCCAGTGGAGTGGCAAGGAAATGTTTGAGTATTCTGTATTTGTTGGCAAGTCAGACATCGTCTGTTACCACACGACTTGCACCATCCTGCAGTTGAACAGCTTTTATTAGAGGAGACGTCAGCTCTCACAAATAAGTCTTTCAGACTTGCTGGTCTCCGAAAAGCTAAGACAGGAGGATAGGGAAAGATCTTGGACAATTGTGGGTGCTTGGCAATAGTTTGCCAATTGGCACGGATCAAACGTGAAAGGTTAGTAAAGGCGGGATTGTATGTTAAAACAAACGGAACTATTTTGCTGCGCCTCTTCTGTTTGTACTGTAATAGGTCATTGCGGCTGTTGTTATTAGCACGTGCAAACCCCTTATCTATGTCCAATTTCTTATAACCTCGTTTGGTCAAAAAAACGCGAAGTTCCTGTAACCGTTTAGTGACAGCCTCCTCAGAGGAGCAAATCCGCTTTACTCTGAGAGCTTGACTGTACGGGATACTTTTTGTACAGTGTTTGGGGTGACAGCTTTGGGGAGAAAGGTACTGATGTTTATCTGTAGGTTTACAGTAGAGATCTGTTGATATGACACCGTAATAGATGTAGTAGTGTCTAAGAAAGATATTTTGGAGTCGGAAATTTCATATGTAAATTTAATTGACCGGTGTGCGTTGTTTGCATGTCTGATAAAATCATCCAATTTTTGTTGGGATTCAATCCATTTCATGTCAACATCATCGATGAAACGGAACCAAGACAGAGGTTTGGATAAAGATGTTGAAATAATTTCTTTCTCTAATTTTCCCATGAAAATATTGGCGTATGACGGTGCCATTTTCGTCCCCATCGCTGTCCCGTTTATCTGAAGGTAATGTTCACCATTAAAGGTGAAATTGTTGCATTTCAGAACCAGAGTGAGCAGCTGGACTAAACATTCGGTAGGTGGTTCTAAGGTGTTGCGAGAGTCCCATATTTCCTTACACGATTGTATTCCGTCATCACGAGGTATGTTGGTATACTATGACCCGACAATTGTTCGTTCAAAGTTAACTTTTAGAATTTTGTATATTTTTATAATTCATGCTTTTTATTATCATTCCGAGTCGTCATTGCTTTTTAATAATTCAAAAGTTCATTGTATAGTACACTATTCAAAAGTTACTTGTATTTTACACTTAACTATAATCCTTTCATTTAAATTAATTATCAAAGATTTATATCCGTCTTTATGATAAAAGATTGTGTAACAAAGAATATAGATAAATTGACACTAAGTGATAACTGCCGAAAGCCATTCTTGACAAACTTATACGAAACATGTTTTAATCCGTAATCCCGCTTTCGGTAAAACGCGAATTTATATTATTTGTTAAAAAGATATTTTGATTGGTTCATTTTCCGAATGTCAATCAGTCTTTTGAAATTGTAATTTATATTTGTTTTTATGTTGTTATTCAGTTATGTTTTAATGTTCGAAATAGATGAATGCGAAATAAATAGGAAAACTTTCCAGCGACTTGGACTTTATCTAAGATACCGCTAGTTTCCCCCGAAACTAATTAATATGACAGAGGTGACCAACAACCTGGTCATATGTGGTGGAGTAAGACCCGTGTTCTCAGAAGAGTACCTCAAAAGCCAAGAGAGTGACAAAATGTACTTTTAATATTAACAGTATTTCGTTGCTAGTGCTATAGGACAAAATTAAAGTGATGAAATGAAACGACGGATGAAGAGAAAAGGTTATTCGTTTACATTGGACATATCCTTATCATAACTATGTGGAACTTTTAATATAAATATAGATCTGTACAATAAATTTCAAAATGGACCCTACTAAAATATTAGCTAAATTCAAAGGTGACTTTACAGAAAACCCTAGTCGTTGGTGGAAATTATTTGAAAATTTCGTAAATTTATATTGGAATGAATCTAAATTTTGTAATGCATTTCCCCTATTTCTTGAAGAAATTGCCCAAATATGGTTTAATGGATTACCGGAAGATGTAACAGACACTCGTGAAAATTTAAAATGCGAATTTCTGAAAAAGTATCAAATTTCACACGGACAGAACTTTCGGACTTTATAGACTTAAAACAACAAGAAACAGAATCTGTTGCAGAATATATCAACCGAGTTAACGCTTTGTCTGAAGACCAAGATGTGGGACAATTCAAATTGACGAAACTGCAATATAAATGCAAACCAGAACTTGTTAGACTAATGTCCCTAGGTAAATGGCCGGAGACAGTTGAAGAGGCAGAAGTGCGCTTGCGGTCAGTTGAAGCAAACTTTCACTATTTAGAAAAATGCGAGAAGAAGGAAACTGAAGACAAAATTATTTCAGAACTGAAACCTAAAATAGATATGATGTTTCACCAAATTAGTGCCGTAAACAGCAAATCACTCCAGCAACCTACTGCAAGTCCGACAATGGTGGAACCACTTCTTGATGATCGCAAGGCCAAAGTTCAACATCGAATCAGAACGCCAAGACGACAACGCAGACGTAACCCATGCTACAGATGCGGTGAGTGTGACCATGTACCATCTCAATGTCGCTTTATTAGAATCAAGTGTAATAAATGCAAATCCATAGGCCACAAAGCAAAATGTGAAGATCAAAACAAAACAAATTTTCGGCGCAACCAACAAAATTCATTTCGGCAACAGGTTTAAATAATACAAAAGCATCAAATTTAATTAAAATTCGGGTTGCAAATCATTTTGGTATGGCTATGGTTGATTCTGGAGCTACTATTAGCGCAATTTCGGCAGATTTTATTATGCAAATTTGCAAAGACAGTGTCACTTGAAAAGGCATATCTACTGGCAACTGGCGCAAGTGGAGCAACTTTAAGAGCAATAGGACAAATTCATGTTACTATAGAAATAGGTCGTTTATCTATGGAACAAACATTTCAAGTTTTGAAAACTTTAGACATTCAATTATTCTTGGTTTAGATTTCTTGGATCAACAAAAAGCCAGGCTTAATTTTGATGACAAAACCATTGTTCTACAGTCTGGTATTACTGAAGTTCCCCTTACTAATGGTGAAAATAATGACAATAGTATTTGCTTTATTTCTTTAATTAACGATGAAGTAATTCCCAGTAGGTCAGAAGTCAATATCCCCGTTCAAACTGTTGACAGAAGTATCAAATCTAAAATAGGTATTATTGAACCGAACCCAGCCTTGGTTGGTAAACAAAATATTGTAGGTGCCACATGTCTTGTACAAATAAGAAACAATAAATGATTTTTACAAGTTCTTAATCCTACAAATGCTAAAGTGCGGTTATCGAAACATACAAAAATAGGCAAGTTCAGTGAAATCATAGAGAACTCGATTTCAAGTGAAATCACCGATGACACAATACAAATAAATTCAATAGTTAACGGTACACAAAATAACAATAATGAAGCAAAGTACATCGAAATAGCTAAAAGTTTAAATTTCAACTTTTCTAACTCTGATTTAACAACAGAACAAAACAAAAACTTATGGTAATGTTAGGTACAAATAGGGACGTTTTGCTATAAATTTATCCGAACTTGGTTGTACAGATCTTCATCCCCACCGTATTGATACTAGCGATGCAGCACCCGTAAGACAAAGGTTCTACAGACAGTCACCAGCCATGAAAACAGAATCAAGCAAACATATCAAAGAAATGCTAGACAACAACATAATCGAACCGTCCCAAAGTGAATGGGCGAGTCCTGTTTGTCTAGTAAGAAAAAAAGGTTCCACATTTTCGTCCTCAGCATCCAATCAACCACAATATAGATTTTTCATTGATTTTAGACAATTGAATTTACTTTGTGTTAAACGCGTTTACCCAATTGTTCAGATGGATGATATAGTAGATATGTTAGGCGAGGCGAAGGCGAAATTCTACAGCACTGTCGATATGTTCAATGGATATCATCAAATAAAGTTAGATCCGGAGACTAAACATAAAACAGCTTTCACCCGTCACGAGGGAGTCTTCGAGTTTAACAGATTACCGTTTGGCCTGTCAAATACCGTATAGCGGGTTATTTTTGCGGGGTGTTTATTTTTGCTTATTTTGGCGGGTCAGGGAAATCGCGAAAATAAATTCCGCGAAAATGTATGCATACGTTCGATACTTTCTAATAGCTAAAGCGTTTTGTAAACTATCTATGTTTTCCCGTTCGACGGATCAATAACGATTTATGTTAATTTAAACAACATAAATGCCAAAGGCCATTGTTCAGTGGCTGTCAGGTGTTAATTAATTTATTGGTTACATAATAAAATAGATAATAATATAAGAGTGTAAGGAACGCTGTCAGATATTTTATCCTTATTAATTAGTGTCACATTATGTAAGAGTTGCAAGTCACTCATGATATTTCATAATCTAATTAGTACATCAAAGGTCCGGTCAATTTCGTAGCTAATCAACCGTAACATTTATAAGAAGTTTGTACACCTGTGACAAATAACTATGTACCGGTATTCTATTGTTTAACTGTATTAAAATATAATCAATAAATAAGACGTCATGCAGGTAAAAAAATCATTTAACCATACCAATAAACCCTTTTTTGCCAATTTTTACAATTTTTTAACTGCAACCATTTCAGTATCCGCCAAAATATTTAGTTGGTATTAAAGAATCCGCCAAAATAAAAACCGCCAAAATTTTTCGTATACTTTGTTGTCCCTAAATCGCGAAATTTTACACCCGCGAAAATAACCCCCTATACGGTAGTCCTCATACTTTTCAACTAGTAATGTCCGAAGCCTTACGTGGTATAAACTGGAAAAGCGCACTGGTATATATGGATGATGTACTAATATTTTCAAAAACTTTTGAAGAACATTTACATCACTTAACAATTTTATTTCAAAAACTACGGGAAGTCAACCTTAAATTGAAACCAACAAAATGCACTTTTGCCGCAAAAGAAGTTAAGTTTTTGGGACATGTTCTGTCAAAAGATGGCATAGCAGTCGACACAACAAAGATAGATGCTGTTAAAACATTTCCAGTTCCACAAAATATAACAGACGTGCGAGCATTTTTAGGACTTGCGAACTATTACAGAAAGGTTTTTCCAAAATTGCCAGCCCATTACACAGACTACTTGTTAAAGGTGCCAAATTTATTTGGGACAATGATTGTCAAAAATCATTTCATGAAATGAAGACACTTTTAATCTCAGCTCCAACACTCGCGTTTCCAGACTTTTCAAAAGATTTTATCCTCTATACGGACGCTTCACAGATCGCTATCGGTTACATACATGGACAAAAGGACCGTAAAGGTAGAGAACAAGTCATTGCGTATGGTGGACGATCGTTACGAGGAGCCGAGAAGAATTACTGTATCAGAGATCTTGAATATTTAGCTTTGGTTGAAGGAGTTAAACAATATCATGTTTATTTGTCTAGCCGAAAATTTAGAATATATACAGATCACGAAGCACTTCTACACATCCAGAAGCTTACGAAGGAGAAAAGCACAGGCCGACTTGCAAGATGGGCTATGTTCCTACAAAGCTATGATTATGAAATAATTCACAAAAAGGGAACGGCTAATGGTAACGCTGGCGCGTTAAGTAGAAGACCATATGGTACCGAAATAGTTACTATTACAACAGCTACATTCGAATCGTCAACACAGACAGAAGCCACTTTCATCGAGTTAGACCCATATGCGTCCATTTGCGAAATAACCACAAGTCCAAAAGAAAAAGTCGTAAATGATCAATTGACAGATGAAAATTTCAATGATGTCATTAAATACATATTAGATAAAGAACTACCCATCAAGACCAGACAAGCGAGAAAAACTGTTATTGAATCCCAAGATTATATTATAGACGATGACGTATTATTTCATTTATACTACCCGAAGGGAAAAGGTCACAGAGCGGATAGGATAGTTAAACGATTGGCAGTACCATCAACCCTAAGAGACGATATTCTGAAGTCATGCAATGACAGCTTACTCTGTGGACACAATGGCATTGAACGTACTTACCATACAATACGATATAAATACTATTGGCCTGGTATGTACAATGACATTCAACAGTACGTACAGACGTGCATGCAGTGTCAAAGAGCTAAACCTGACGCCCATAAGCGCCCGACACCACTGCAGCCACTTCCTGTGCTGGACGTATTTAGAAGAGTACACATGGACATCTTAGGACCATTTAGAAAAAGTTCCGACGACTACACACACGTTCTACTAATAGTCGATTCATTCACAAAATTTATGGAAATACTCCCTATGAAAAATACAGGCGCGAAAGATGTAGCTGACCTATTTTATAATCAGTGGATATGCCGTTATTTTTTTCAGAGCCTGATGCGATCCTGACAGACAAAGGACAAACTTCATGTCGAATATATTGAAGGAGGTTTGCAATATCTTCGAAATCCAAAAGATAAATACAAGTAGTTACAGACCCCAAACAAACAGTACATGCGAACGGAATAACAAGACAATAGCTGAAAAACTTCGCACATGCATTGATGCAAACCAATTAAATTGGCCGGAAAAATTACCAAGTATTGCTCATGCTATGAACACATCGGTATGCACCGAATCAACACAGTACACTCCGTATTTCCTCGTATTTGGAAGAGAATGCAGATCTCCTATTGACACAGTTTTAACAGAACCCTCCAAAATCGGACCAGTCGCTAAGCAGTATATAGACCAGGTACATGAACACCTAGTTTTAGCTAGAGCAATAGCGAGGGAAAATGCACTGGAAGCGCAAAAGAAGTACAAAGCACAGCACGATAAAAGAGCAAGAGAAATTTAATACAACATTCGTGATAAAGTATGGCTGGATACTAAGAAAACGGAAGTTGGGTTATCCCGAAAACTTTGTAATAAATGGCAAGGACCGTATTACATAACCGAAGTTAAAGGTAGAAGCACGTATAGACTCCGGCGCTGTTCTGACGATGTACCAATTAAAGGACTTATCAACGTCAACAGGCTAAAAAAGTTTTATGACCCACAAGACAGGCCTACAAACAATGTAGATGTTTCAACTGACGACGAAATGTCAGATGATGAAGATAAATAGCAAAACTTACCTACAAGCCGGTTTTTTTCTCGCATTTTGATCACAGGGACTCGGTTAGCAGATTAAAATTTTGTTAATCAATGTTTTTTTTTTTTTATTATTATTTCCTGTCTATTTGTATTACTTTATTAACATATTTGACCTTGACATCACTATTTCTTTGTTTTCTAGCAATGTGCAGTTTACTATCCATATCCGTATACTGAAAAATCCTAAAGGGATCTAAGTCGCCATCTTGAATTGCCTTCCCTACTTTAGATAAAAAATGATTAAAAATATTAATAAATTACTATACACCTTACCAAGGCACTTATTTTCTTCCTAAATTATTCTTCTATCACATGCATATTTTGATTTTTGGATCTACAGAACCCTTACGCAGCTTCAGTTGCATTCGGGTCAGAATATTCAAATTTCCCGGCGAAAGCAACGGAACTGGCAAACATGTCGTTTTTCAGTAAGATAGACGATATGGGAGATAACTCTTGTCATTCGGAAACTTTCGGGTTGATGCATTTACTACAATGATAACTCCTCATAGACTGACGAGTGCTGTCCCCAAACTTGATACCTACGCTCAATCGATCAGATTTGAGACAGATTTACATGCCAAGAATCCTTCATAAAAATTAAATATCAAACGAAAATTTCCTCGAACAGTCATTGTATGTGTTGTTTCAATATCAGATTATTCTCCTATCCTTCCGCGCATTGAAAATATTAAATGATTGTCCCCAAACTATCGGGGTGTTTTTGTGACTTTCTGTCAGACATCGACATCGTCCTGACATTTTTCACATCAAGGATTTATGTAGTACAACATGTATATAATCAGAGGCGGATTTATGGGGACAAGGGGTCTCCTAATGGAGCTTCATACATGCATGTATGATAAATGCATAGACTTTTTCAAAGTATTAATCCAAAAGATAGCCTACCAACTTGCCTCCCCCCTTTTTTTAAATCCTGGTACTGTTACTGAACCTGGTAAATCCCGTTGAACACGTCAATATATTTTAGTAACTACTTCATTTTATTGATGTGTCTACCAAAAAGTCAGTGATTTATGTTACCCCGTTTGCAGAAAGGTTCTATTCGTTATTAAATTTGCGCTCGATATTTATGTCAGGGGACAGCACTCGTCAGTTTATGAGGAGTTATCCTTGTAGTAAATGCATCAACCCGAAAGTTTCCGAATGACAAGAGTTATCTCCCATTTCGTCTATCTTACTGAAAAACGACATGTTTGCCAGTTCCGTTGCTTTCGCCGGGAAATTTGAATATTCTGACCCGAATGCAACTGAAGCTGCGTAAGGGTTCTGTAGATCCAAAAATCAAAATGTGCATGTGATAGAAGAAAATGAGTGCCTTTGTAAGGTGTATAGTAATTTATTAATATTTTTAATTATTTTATATCTAAAGTAGGGAAGGCAATTCAAGATGGCGACTTAGATCCCTTTAGGATTTTTCAGTATACGGATATGGATAGTAAACTGCACATTGCTAGAAAACAAAGAAATAGTGATGTCAACGTCAAATATGTTAATAAAGTAATACAAATAGACAGGAAATAATTAAAAAAAATAAAAAACATTGATTAACAAAATTTTAATCTGCTAACCGAGTCCCTGTGATTTTGATAGATATTTACATAATCAAGTACTCCTTATATACAAAACAAGTCATATTTTTTTTCTCAAACGGTAATGTTAGTATAAAAACATTCAAATTCATATTGGGTTGTCATAGTATATTTGTCGTAAGTTTGGACCGAGTGTTTTTACACAAGTTAATGGTCGTATTATCAGACAAACATCAGTGACAAAATTGGTGTTATTTTCACGTTCTAACAAGGGTATAACGGGTACAGTCGTACCAAACGTTTGGCATTTCTTTCGACCCCTTTCGATCATGACTTGGACTCGTCACCCAATTCGTGTTCAAACGAGTTTCAATATAGGAGTGACGATCCTATGCTGAAACGATCAAACCTTGAAAAATCATTTTAACTGCTTTTTGCCTTTTGAGAAACCATTGTTAAACATTTATTTTCTTTTAAAGTATGCATTTTTTTAAAACAACACCATGACACAGTTTCATTGGCATATATCATAGTATAAGTAGGAACTACTTTATTTAGACAAAGTAGTGTCTTGTTAATTCCATAAGAACCTGTTTTGTTTTAACATACACAGCACGTTTACAATCAGAAAGATTTTACACTGGAATTTTATACGTAAAATACAGTTTGACCCCCCACCCCACCCCACCCCACCCCATTTTTACCAGCATTTTATATCCGTAGCCAAGTTATCATAATATTTTTAGAGGAGTATGTTGAGATTTTATTTACTTGCAAATATATATTTTAACTTTAAAATTAATATTATCGACAATGTTCCATACAATGCCTTTTCAAGTATCGAAATGATCTACACTTTGCGTTTTGTTGAAATAGATATCGAGTATAAGCGACATTTTGATAAATGGTCACATTCAAATAGATGTATTCAATATGATAGAACAAACAGGTGTACATAAATATTTATAAAGTGCTACAGAAATAGTTCGGACAAATGTTCCTGAAACTTAAAGTATATAGTAGCAGAGTTCAGATCGAAGAGAATCTCCGTGATAGTTTTAATGTTCATTCCAGGTGGAAAGAGAGGTGGTGATGAAAACAGATTTATTTGACAAAACAATTGTTTTATGCAATGACAATTCTTATATATATATTTACTGATTTTTTTTATATTACCATTATTTTATGAGTATCGCATTTCAGTGAAAGAGACACAGTATTCATTTAATCTCGTTATTTGCATGGTGGCAAATATTACATAGATGCATATAGACAAGTTGTTCGTTTTATTCTTATTGCTTCGTGATATATTCGTGTTGGTATTTAGACACACTTGGTTCAATTACATGTACTTTATAAAGAAATTTCGACAATTGTTCGTAATAGCGCGCTTGTAAATAAGATGTACATATAATTGTTCGTTTATATTTTTCCTTTTTGCATTTGAAATATTATTCGTTAATAATTTATACATGCTGATACGGGAGTATCAGATAGGGAGCGACGGAGTAATATGACCCGGCAATTGTTCGTTCAAAGTTCACTTTGAGGATTTTGTATATTTTTATAATTCATGCTTTTTATTATCATTCCGAGTCGTCATTGCTTTTTAATAATTTAATAGTTCATTGTATAGTACACTATTCAAAAGTTACTTGTATTTTACACTTTACTATAATCCTTTCATTTAAATTAATTATCAAAGATTTATATCCGTCTTTATGATAAAAGATTGTGTAACAAAGAATATAGATAAATTGACACTAAGTGATAACTGCCGAAAGTCATTCTTAACAAACTTATACGAAACATGTTTTTAATCCGTAATCCCCGCTTTCGGCAAAACGCGAATTTATATTATTTGATAAAAAGATATTTTGATTGGTTCATTTTCCGAATGTCAATCAGTCTTTTGAAATTGTAATTTATATTTGTTTTTATGTTGTTATTCAGTTATGTTTTAATAAATGGATGCGGAATAAATATGAAAACTTTCCAGCGACTTGGACTTTATCTAAGATACCGCTAGTTTTCCCCGAAACTAATTAATATGACAGAGGTGACCAACAACCTGGTCATAATACAATGAGGTGACATCTAAAGTGACAAGGAGGGTTTCCGGAGGAAGAGGGTTCATGGATTCCATTTTACGAAGGTAATCTGTAGTGTCTTGAATGTGAGAAGAAATTTTTTTTTCATGAGATCTTAAATGAAAGTCTACGAATTCCGAGATTTTCTCAGTCGGGTGGCCGTTTGCGGATACAATGGGTCTACCAAGGTTGTTAACCTTGTGTATTTTGGGAAGAAGATACAATCGACCAGGCTTGGCGTTCTCTGGTTTTAAATATCCGATTGTATCCTCATCTATGTGACTGTCATCGTGCATGGTTTGTAACGCAGTGATAATTTTGGAACTAAACTCGGAAGTAGGGTCATAGTCAAGCTTCTTATAAAATCTCTCATCAGAGAGCTGACGCTCTGCTTCCGCGATGTAGTTAGCTTTGTCCATTTTCCTGACATCATTTGTTTCCAGTTACTCCGGCTTCCTTACTTGACTCTTACAGTTTTAAGGATTCTTTTGGAATTTTACTAGTATAAAAACCAGGGTTCTTTTCATTTGGGAGGGATGTACAAGTACGAATCCACGTCCAATTATTTAACCTTAGCCAAATTTTACTATTATTTTTTTTTTGTCATTATAAAACTGCTATTTATTTGGGATGATAAATACGCAGTCTCTGTTTAACATATTTTACCAGCTTATATCGATCAGTGCTGTTTTTTGGGAATGAATTTACACACAGTTGTTGTAACATCTTTACTGACGTCATTTTGGAATTTTAGAGTTGTGCCAGTTCATATCTCTAATTACTATTTTCATTTTAGGCATGTCTTTGAGTCGTTTTTGGAAATTTTAAAATTTATTAGCGTCTCTACATATGATGTTCGGGTAAAACTGTTTCACTTTTTTATTGTATAGAAATCA
>CM029595.1:75588217-75826395 GCA_017311375.1 Mytilus coruscus | reverse complement strand
TAAAAATATTGATAGGTTATGGAGCTCCTTTTCGAGATATTTAATTTTTAAAATGACGGGAAAAGGCTGACTCGGACTTTACCTTATATTTGCATTGGTATTATTTGGGTTTCAAATAAAAAGAGAAATCTAGAATCTGCTAAACTTTTGGTAAATGACCTTTTATGAGCTATTGAAATCTTATATGAAACATGTGAAAAGAAAAATGGGTGTTATGGGGCAAAATATTTTACCCTGTATCGTAGGAAAACAACCAAGGAGTCCGAACATCTGACAAAAATTCTTAAACCTGACCTAAGTACATCCTTAATTATTTAATATTTTAATCTTTGAATTTTAAGTTTTAGATGTTTACTTTGTACATTGAATGATACTTGGTATAATGTTTTTAAATTTAAAAAAATTTTTGCAAGATGACCAAAATGGATGTTCAGAAAAAGACACTTGATCTACCTTAATAGGCATTGTCATAAATAAAAACCTGAGAATATATAAAATGATGTTTAAAAGTTCAATTCAGCAGATTTTTTGACAAATACAAGTAAAATTTACAAGATGTGTCTGGGCAAAGTACAGTCTTGTGGAATCTGTCAGATAAGTAATTTCAGCATGAAATGCTGGGAACAATGTTACATGCTTGCCAATTTCAGGAACTACATACATGATGATGTATGTCTGTAATAAATGATAAATGAAAAAAAATAGATGACTAAGGGAGATAACTCTTCATCTCTGCCTTCAAAATTAGTTACCTGGACCAGCAATAAATCAAATTAACTTCTTATCCCTTTCTGGGTTTTGGAGCCCAGCATTTTTTTATTATACAAACAAAATAACCACTCTGATTCAAATCCCTAAATGATTACTCCTGACTGACTGATCAATGCCAATGGCTCTTTTTTTTTCATTCTGTTCTTCATCAATCTCAATGACCCAAGTAAGCTTCTATGAAAAAAATTAAATGCATTCTAGGGAAATTATTGTTATTCTTAATTTAATCCTATGGAACAATAATGAGCAGTACATTATCTTACAAACACTGAGGCCATAAAAAAGAATAGGTTGGTTTGCCCTAAGCCGACCGACCCATAAAAAAGCACCCGAGTCAAAATCTTTTTTTATTCAAAATTCGTGATGCTTTTTTTTGCGGAGTTTTGTCGTATCAGTATCCGTCTTGAGTTTGTTGCATAGAATAACCTGATCCGATCTGACTGCGCTTTATCACAGGACAATTGGGGTTATGTATTAAAGCCTCCCAATTGATACGGATGAAAAACAACATGTTACCATCTAGTACAAATAAAGGTTGGATTAAAATCAAAACCCGTAGTTTCCAACAAATTCTATCGTTTTGAAAACGCAAAAACATGGAAAGAGGTGTTTGATAAAGTGTGTGATGACGATTTCATGCTACGGAAAACTGATGAAATTTGTGTGACTGTCTCTGACCGATTGGGACACTCGTTTGAGCCCGACTTTGAGGAAGTTGTTCAGGAATTTGATTCGGCATTAAAATTTGATTAAAATGATATTATTCTGACAGAAGTTCTGTCAACAGTGTTTTGTTCAAGTGCTTTGTATTTGAATTTTGTATTCAAATAAACTTCTTCTTCTTAGTATGAGCCTCCTTTAATTAGGAGAACCTCCAAATATATATGGAGTTTTCCTTAACTTTAAAATTCTAAAGAATAAAACAAAACATTTCTTCCAACATATGTACAGCACATATAAATATAAAACAATAAAAGTATCATGCATGGCATATTTACAGGGACCTTTTATTAATTCTTTAATTTCATTTTCATAGCTTTTAATATTTGTCCAGAGCTTCTTTACATGTCTTACAATTGT
This sequence comes from Mytilus coruscus, assembly GCA_017311375.1. Taxonomy (NCBI): domain Eukaryota; kingdom Metazoa; phylum Mollusca; class Bivalvia; order Mytilida; family Mytilidae; genus Mytilus; species Mytilus coruscus. Next base: position 75,824,544 of record CM029595.1, on the reverse strand, counting down.
TATATGACAGACTCTGTGTCGGTATATATATGTCACTTATGATAATCACTATTTTCATTTGTTTGTCATTTCCTCCATTTTGAGATATATGTATATACGTATATGAAATATATCATATGTCTTGCTATTTGTTATCCATAATTTTCGATCTTTCTATATGCATTTGGAATAACATATTTTGGTTTTGTTTTCAATATTTTCCTGGAACTTTTCACAGTTATCAAACAGCTCCTTATATTTTGAACAGTCTAAATTAAGCAATTGTATTATCGCAGTTTTCTTCGTGAAGGTGCAGTTTCATTTTCTTGGTGTGATTTTATCAGTGATCTCTTTTCTTATTTCAGGGAAAGATTTGTCTCTTGTAGTACTGAGTATAAACTCATTTAAAATGTTTGTCTGTATTCATGGTATTTACAATGTAAACATTCAGAAAATTGAACATTGAGGTGGAATGTTAAAAAAACTGTTAATAGAAAAGATCTTTATAGTACATATAGATCCTGGCATATATGTGTCTGACAATTTATACAAAACTATATAATAGTCTTTAATTTTAAAAGTTGTTTACAAGGTAAAATAATGTTTCCTATTTTCTCTAAAAGTATAGAAAAAAAAGAATTTCTACCTACCTACCCACACCTGAGACTGGTGGGTAGGGTTTGGGCAAACAGAAATATTTTAAGTCTGATCAAATATATTTTTAATTGTTCGCAAGTAATAAAGAAAATAGTTTTCCTGAAGCAGCTACTCGGTACAGATATGTTTCCTTTCAAGTATTACACATTTGGAGGAATAAATTAGAATTCAAGTAATAAGCCCTTCCTTTGTGCTTTATATATACTTACAAAATAAAATATACATGTGAAAAAATTCAATCTCATTATAATATTTTTGTGGTTTTTGTTTATACTTTCAGATTCCGAAAGGAGATGATATGATCAGTATCAATGAGACGCTTAAAAGAACAGATATTGATAAAGTGTTAATTAAAAAATCAAAAGACAACTGGTTTTACTTTTTATCGAAGTCAAAAGAAGTAGTAAAAGCACTTTATTAGTGAATCTAAAACATCATCTTTTATTTCCTGTCTTTCGTAATTTGCTCAGCCATTTTTATCGGGGTCTGTTTTAGGGTTTTTCTTAACCCGAATAATTCAGTCGTTATATGCTCTAAGATGGATAACATCCCAAAATTGCATGCACCCATTTACCAAAATAGCAGCAGCAGGAATCTTACAAGTTTTTTTACAACTTCCGAAGCAAGGTTGTCGGCTCTTCCGAACTTTCCCGAACTCCTGCGTTTAATTGATTATCGAGTTTATGAGCTTCGGTCCTTGCTTGGAAGGTGTTTTTCTTACAGACTTAAACAATTTGTATTTTAATGATTTGACATTATACACGTCTTTTAACATAACTAAATAGATTTAAATACCAGTACACAAAATCGGTCACATTATATACCACCAGAGGAAGTTTCAGTGAATCAAGTGAGCAATTAAAACATGTCACAGACATCCATTATTTTAAAAATGAATAATAATCATGGACTTATGTCATATTATTCTAAATATTTGGAGAAATAAGATTCAACATCAGTTGTTCTTTTTTTCACTGACGGATGTGGATTTAAGTATGGATGCAATTTGGATACTCCTCATAAAATTTACAGAATCATTGGTTGTTTGGAGGAAGGTTCAAACCCATTATTTTATGATTCAATATGAATTAAAAATTATATGGGCGGTGCTATATGGTAAATAAGGATACATCTACAAAATAAACACAGAATGGAAACTTTGTCATAAATAAACGTAGGTGGAAAAACTGTCAAAATTGGTGCCAATTTGGGTACCCACATGTTACATTAGCGTCTGAAGGCCTAGTCAATGGAAAATAGTCAATCAATAGTTAAGTTTTTAACAAAACAGCCCAAAGAGGATACAATTTTACGCAAATTTGTATATCTAGTTACAAAAAAGAATAATGTCGTCCTCTTTCACAGATCCCGTATAGCTGCCACATATACCATATACCATAATGTAGGCATTCCAATAGAAATGTGCATTCAAAATTTGTTTAACCTATGTCGATCTAGTTGGTGTAAGATTTTCGAGATTCATGTATTCCACACAGCAACAGTCTTGTTTAACAAAAATTGAGGCGGTTTGAGTCGCGAAGAAAATGTTAAGTGAAATTGTGTGATTTTCCATTTTAAATCAGTTTTAGTTAGTTTTACATTAGTTGAAATTTAAGATGATATTCAAATCTACATAAAGGAAGAAAATAATACGATTTAAAAATTAATTTAATATTTTTGATGCCGTGAGTTAGCAATTTATCGACAATACCTTGGTATTCCTTTTTCAACCTTTTAAAAATTTTGTTTTAAAAAATGTGACTCTTTGTTTAGACTTAATACATGTATAGACATTAAATGTCTATACATGTATTAAGTCTAAACAAAGATTTTCATACAATTCTATAAACATTCTTTGTCTAAATGGCCTATCCTCCGATTCCCTATTATTTAAGTTCAGTACAATCTATGATTTACCTCAGTTTCGATGTGTGTGGGTTTTTTGTTATTAGTCTTGAGCAATAAGTATAAATTTCATTTATGAATAAAAGAAGATATTTTATATAAGAAAAGGACAACAAAAGGACAAAAATGTATGAAAAGGTCAACACACGGTCTTCAACAATAGACACGTGTCTATACAATGTCAAACTCTAAATCGGCTACAATCTAGTCAGCTGAAAAACTCTTCAAAGATACCGGCTTAAAATGTAATGAATGGATTTAACAAAGACCATTAAAGATCTGCCATCAGCACTAGAAGTTCCCAAAAATGACAAAACAAACAAACAAAACAAACAAACAAAACCAAAACAAACAAACATGAAAAAGAACTGATTGATTTCTGGGTTTTGACTTACTTGATTACATATTGAATAATATTTTTTGGTTTCAATAGTAATGAGTAAGTGTTCTTTTGAAGAAGAATAGATAATTTAGAAGTAATACACATGGTAGAAGCTGATATGAAAAAGAAGTAACAGCGCTTTTAAGAAAAAGCAATACATTAATTATTAGTAATAGTTGTTATAACAACACTTTGTTTTTTGTTGTTGTAGAAATTAAGCGTTCAAAAGACAAAAGTGGTCTGTTGAGAATTTATAGTTGGAGCAAATAGACCTACAAATACAGACAAATATAACAACAAACAGACAAGGTCCAGATATGGCCTGACTTGATACAGGCACACGAGGTTTGGGTGTAAAACCCGTTTAACGTCGCATGAACCTCGCCTTTGCCTATCTAGATAATATGTCATCAAAGTAAAACATGTAACAAAACACTGCCACCGTGATTTCGTGGTAATTATTTTTACACTGCCACATTCTGTATGTGCCTGTCCCAAGTCAGGAGCCTGTAATTCAGTGATTGTCATTTGTTACTGTATATCATATTTGTTTTTCGTTCATTGTTTTGTACATAAAACAGGCCGTTGGTTTTCTCGTTTGGATTGTTTTACATTTGTCATTTTGGGGCCTTTTATAGCTGACTATGCGGTACGGGTTTTGTTCATTGTTGAAGGCCGTACGGTGATCTATAGTTGTAAACTTCTATGTCATTTGGTCTCTGGTAGAGAGCTGTCTCATTGGAAATCATACCACATCTTATTTCTATAAGCAATTTTAAAGTCATTGGTTTGACCCTAACGGGAATCAAACCCACACCCTCTCGTACTCGAGGCGAGCACGCCACCACGAAATCATGGAGGCAAAGATTTGTCGGCTCGAAGTCAGAATAATGTGTTCGAGTAAAGTGAAATTTTTTCCTGTGGATTGTAACCTTGTAAACTAGCATATTTGAAAAAATCCGGCTCAGCGTGTCATATCGCATTAACATAATGTTGTTCTCGTCCTGTATATGCATTTATATATATATATATATATATATATATATAATGACTGAATAATAGTCAACGATAAATCTTACGGGGCGATGGATCATATAAATATGATACAGTACACTACAAAATATAATATATAACCAGTCTAAAAGGGTACAACATCACCAAAATATGACAATAAACGAACAAATGTAACTATAAATATTTCGGATAACAGATATCCTTCATCAGTATGAGCACGATGTAAAATGAATCAGATCAAACTATTCTGATTATTAAACTATAGCAATCTTGATTTCTATACAATAAAAAAAGTGAAACAGTTTTACCCGAACATCATATGTAGAGACGCTAATAAATTTTAAAATTTCCAAAAAACGACTCAAAGACATGCCTAAAATGAAAATAGTAATTAGAGATATGAACTGGCACAACTCTAAAATTCCAAAATGACGTCAGTAAAGATGTAACAACAACTGTGTGTAAATGCATTCCCAAAAAACAGCACTGATCGATATAAGCTGGTAAAATATGTTAAACAGAGGCTGCATATTTATCATCCCAAATAAATTGCAGTTTTATAATGACAAGAAAAAATAATAGTAAAATTTGGCTAAGGTTAAATAATTGGACGTGGATGCGTACTTGTATATCACTCCCAAATGAAAAGAACCCTGGTATTTAAACTAGTAAAATTCCAACAGAATCCTTAAAACTGTAAGAGTCAAGTAAGGAAGCCGGAGTAACTGGAAACAAATGATGTCAGGAAAATGAGTGACGGTAGGGAAAATGAGTGACTTATTCTATGTTTTTTCATTTATGCCCTCTGGGGAAACTGTCCTTAGCTTTCTTATCCAAAACCTTTCCCGAGCAAGTCTTTCGGCCCTTGACCAACCCTCGTTGTGGTCTATGATTGTGATTGTAAGGTTTTTGAGATCAGCTTGGGCGTGCCTAGGTGATCTCAAATGACGACTTACGGGGAGGTCGGGCTTGCAGGTGTAGTCACTTCGATGACCATTCATGCGTTTGTTGAATGGCTGTTCTGTCTCGTCAATATACTGCATGCCACATAGACACTGAAGAAGATATACAACATTCTGTGTTTTGCAAGTTACATTACAAAATATAGTGTACACAGACCCAGTGGAGTGGCAAGGAAATGTTTGAGTATTCTGTATTTGTTGGCAAGTCAGACATCGTCTGTTACCACACGACTTGCACCATCCTGCAGTTGAACAGCTTTTATTAGAGGAGACGTCAGCTCTCACAAATAAGTCTTTCAGACTTGCTGGTCTCCGAAAAGCTAAGACAGGAGGATAGGGAAAGATCTTGGACAATTGTGGGTGCTTGGCAATAGTTTGCCAATTGGCACGGATCAAACGTGAAAGGTTAGTAAAGGCGGGATTATATGTTAAAACAAACGGAACTATTTTGCTGCGCCTCTTCTGTTTGTACTGTAATAGGTCATTGCGGCTGTTGTTATTAGCACGCGCAAACCCCTTATCTATGTCCAATTTCTTATAACCTCGTTTGGTCAAAAAACCGCGAAGTTCCTGTAACCGTTTAGTGACAGCCTCCTCAGAGGAGCAAATCCGCTTTACTCTGAGAGCTTGACTGTACGGGATACTTTTTGTACAGTGTTTGGGGTGACAGCTTTGGGGAGAAAGGTACTGATGTTTATCTGTAGGTTTACAGTAGAGATCTGTTGATATGACACCGTAATAGATGTAGTAGTGTCTAAGAAAGATATTTTGGAGTCGGAAATTTCATATGTAAATTTAATTGACCGGTGTGCGTTGTTTGCATGTCTGATAAAATCATCCAATTTTTGTTGGGATTCAATCCATTTCATGTCAACATCATCGATGAAACGGAACCAAGACAGAGGTTTGGATAAAGATGTTGAAATAATTTCTTTTCTAATTTTCCCATGAAAATATTGGCGTATGACGGTGCCGTTTTCGTCCCCATCGCTGTCCCGTTTATCTGAAGGTAATGTTCACCATTAAAGGTGAAATTGTTGCATTTCAGAACCAGAGTGAGCAGCTGGACTAAACATTCGGTAGGTGGTTCTAAGGTGTTGCGAGAGTCCCATGTTTCCTTACACGATTGTATTCCGTCATCACGAGGTATGTTGGTATACTATGACCCGACAATTGTTCGTTCAAAGTTAACTTTTAGAATTTTGTATATTTTTATAATTCATGCTTTTTATTATCATTCCGAGTCGTCATTGCTTTTTAATAATTCAATAGTTCATTGTATAGTACACTATTCAAAAGTTACTTGTATTTTACACTTAACTATAATCCTTTCATTTAAATTAATTATCAAAGATTTATATCCGTCTTTATGATAAAAGATTGTGTAACAAAGAATATAGATAAATTGACACTAAGTGATAACTGCCGAAAGCCATTCTTGACAAACTTATACGAAACATGTTTTTAATCCGTAATCCCCGCTTTCGGTAAAACGCGAATTTATATTATTTGTTAAAAAGATATTTTGATTGGTTCATTTTCCGAATGTCAATCAGTCTTTTGAAATTGTAATTTATATTTGTTTTTATGTTGTTATTCAGTTATGTTTTAATGTTCGAAATAGATGAATGCGAAATAAATAGGAAAACTTTCCAGCGACTTGGACTTTATCTAAGATACCGCTAGTTTCCCCCGAAACTAATTAATATGACAGAGGTGACCAACAACCTGGTCATATGTGGTGGAGTAAGACCCGTGTTCTCAGAAGAGTACCTCAAAAGCCAAGAGAGTGACAAAATGTACTTTTAATATTAACAGTATTTCGTTGCTAGTGCTATAGGACAAAATTAAAGTGATGAAATGAAACGACGGATGAAGAGAAAAGGTTATTCGTTTACATTGGACATATCCTTATCATAACTATGTGGAACTTTTAATATAAATATAGATCTGTACAATAAATTTCAAAATGGACCCTACTAAAATATTAGCTAAATTCAAAGGTGACTTTACAGAAAACCCTAGTCGTTGGTGGAAATTATTTGAAAATTTCGTAAATTTATATTGGAATGAATCTAAATTTTGTAATGCATTTCCCCTATTTCTTGAAGAAATTGCCCAAATATGGTTTAATGGATTACCGGAAGATGTAACAGACACTCGTGAAAATTTAAAATGCGAATTTCTGAAAAGTATCAAATTTCACACGGACAGAACTTTCAAAAACTTTCGGACTTTATAGACTTAAAACAACAAGAAACAGAATCTGTTGCAGAATATATCAACCGAGTTAACGCTTTGTCTGAAGACCAAGATGTGGGACAATTCAAATTGACGAAACTGCAATATAAATGCAAACCAGAACTTGTTAGACTAATGTCCCTAGGTAAATGGCCGGAGACAGTTGAAGAGGCAGAAGTGCGCTTGCGGTCAGTTGAAGCAAACTTTCACTATTTAGAAAAATGCGAGAAGAAGGAAACTGAAGACAGAACTGAAACCTAAAATAGATATGATGTTTCACCAAATTAGTGCCGTAAACAGCAAATCACTCCAGCAACCTACTGCAAGTCCGACAATGGTGGAACCACTTCTTGATGATCGCAAGGCCAAAGTTCAACATCGAATCAGAACGCCAAGACGACAACGCAGACGTAACCCATGCTACAGATGCGGTGAGTGTGACCATGTACCATCTCAATGTCGCTTTATTAGAATCAAGTGTAATAAATGCAAATCCATAGGCCACAAAGCAAAAATGTGAAGATCAAAACAAAACAAATTTTCGGCGCAACCAACAAAATTCATTTCGGCAACAGGTTTAAATAATACAAAAGCATCAAATTTAATTAAAATTCGGGTTGCAAATCATTTTGGTATGGCTATGGTTGATTCTGGAGCTACTATTAGCGCAATTTCGGCAGATTTTTATTATGCAAATTTGCAAAAGACAGTGTCACTTGAAAAGGCATATCTACTGGCAACTGGCGCAAGTGGAGCAACTTTAAGAGCAATAGGACAAATTCATGTTACTATAGAAATAGGTCGTTTATCTATGGAACAAACATTTCAAGTTTTTGAAAACTTTAGACATTCAATTATTCTTGGTTTAGATTTCTTGGATCAACAAAAAGCCAGGCTTAATTTTGATGACAAAACCATTGTTCTACAGTCTGGTATTACTGAAGTTCCCCTTACTAATGGTGAAAATAATGACAATAGTATTTGCTTTATTTCTTTAATTAACGATGAAGTAATTCCCAGTAGGTCAGAAGTCAATATCCCCGTTCAAACTGTTGACAGAAGTATCAAATCTAAAATAGGTATTATTGAACCGAACCCAGCCTTGGTTGGTAAACAAAATATTGTAGGTGCCACATGTCTTGTACAAATAAGAAACAATAAATGATTTTTACAAGTTCTTAATCCTACAAATGCTAAAGTGCGGTTATCGAAACATACAAAAATAGGCAAGTTCAGTGAAATCATAGAGAACTCGATTTCAAGTGAAATCACCGATGACACAATACAAATAAATTCAATAGATAACGGTACACAAAATAACAATAATGAAGCAAAGTACATCGAAATAGCTAAAAGTTTAAATTTCAACTTTTCTAACTCTGATTTAACAACAGAACAAAAACAAAAACTTATGGTAATGTTAGGTACAAATAGGGACGTTTTTGCTATAAATTTATCCGAACTTGGTTGTACAGATCTTCATCCCCACCGTATTGATACTAGCGATGCAGCACCCGTAAGACAAAGGTTCTACAGACAGTCACCAGCCATGAAAACAGAATCAAGCAAACATATCAAAGAAATGCTAGACAACAACATAATCGAACCGTCCCAAAGTGAATGGGCGAGTCCTGTTTGTCTAGTAAGAAAAAAAGGTTCCACATTTTCGTCCTCAGCATCCAATCAACCACAATATAGATTTTGCATTGATTTTAGACAATTGAATTTACTTTGTGTTAAACGCGTTTACCCAATTGTTCAGATGGATGATATAATAGATATGTTAGGCGAGGCGAAGGCGAAATTCTACAGCACTGTCGATATGTTCAATGGATATCATCAAATAAAGTTAGATCCGGAGACTAAACATAAAACAGCTTTCACCCGTCACGAGGGAGTCTTCGAGTTTAACAGATTACCGTTTGGCCTGTCAAATACCGTATAGCGGGTTATTTTTGCGGGGTGTTTATTTTTGCTTATTTTGGCGGGTCAGGGGAAATCGCGAAAATAAATTCCGCGAAAATGTATGCATACGTTCGATACTTTCTAATAGCTAAAGCGTTTTGTAAACTATCTATGTTTTCCCGTTCGACGGATCAATAACGGTTTATGTTAATTTAAACAACATAAATGCCAAAGGCCATTGTTCAGTGGCTGTCAGGTGTTAATTAATTTATTGGTTACATAATAAAATAGATAATAATATAAGAGTGTAAGGAACGCTGTCAGATATTTTATCCTTATTAATTAGTGTCACATTATGTAAGAGTTGCAAGTCACTCATGATATTTCATAATCTAATTAGTACATCAAAGGTCCGGTCAATTTCGTAGCTAATCAACCGTAACATTTATAAGAAGTTTGTACACCTGTGACAAATAACTATGTACCGGTATTCTATTGTTTAACTGTATTAAAATATAATCAATAAATAAGACGTCATGCAGGTAAAAAAATCATTTAACCATACCAATAGACCCTTTTTTGCCAATTTTTACAACTTTTTAACTGCAACCATTTCAGTATCCGCCAAAATATTTAGTTGGTATTAAAGAATCCGCCAAAATAAAAACCGCCAAAATTTTTCGTATACTTTGTTGTCCCTAAATCGCGAAATTTTACACCCGCGAAAATAACCCGCTATACGGTAGTCCTCATACTTTTCAACTAGTAATGTCCGAAGCCTTACGTGGTCTAAACTGGAAAAGCGCACTGGTATATATGGATGATGTACTAATATTTTCAAAAACTTTTGAACTTAACAATTTTATTTCAAAACTACGGAAGTCAACCTTAAATTGAAACCAACAAAATGCACTTTTGCCGCAAAAGAAGTTAAGTTTTTGGGACATGTTCTGTCAAAAGATGGCATAGCAGTCGACACAACAAAGATAGATGCTGTTAAAACATTTCCAGTTCCACAAAATATAACAGACGTGCGAGCATTTTTAGGACTTGCGAACTATTACAGAAAATTCGTGAAAGGTTTTTCCAAAATTGCCAGCCCATTACACAGACTACTTGTTAAAGGTGCCAAATTTATTTGGGACAATGATTGTCAAAAATCATTTCATGAAATGAAGACACTTTTAATCTCAGCTCCAACACTCGCGTTTCCAGACTTTTCAAAAGATTTTATCCTCTATACGGACGCTTCACAGATCGCTATCGGTTACATACATGGACAAAAGGACCGTAAAGGTAGAGAACAAGTCATTGCGTATGGTGGACGATCGTTACGAGGAGCCGAGAAGAATTACTGTATCAGAGATCTTGAATATTTAGCTTTGGTTGAAGGAGTTAAACAATATCATGTTTATTTGTCTAGCCGAAAATTTAGAATATATACAGATCACGAAGCACTTCTACACATCCAGAAGCTTACGAAGGAGAAAAGCACAGGCCGACTTGCAAGATGGGCTATGTTCCTACAAAGCTATGATTATGAAATAATTCACAAAAAGGGAACGGCTAATGGTAACGCTGGCGCGTTAAGTAGAAGACCATATGGTACCGAAATAGTTACTATTACAACAGCTACATTCGAATCGTCAACACAGACAGAAGCCACTTTCATCGAGTTAGACCCATATGCGTCCATTTGCGAAATAACCACAAGTCCAAAAGAAAAGTCGTAAATGATCAATTGACAGATGAAAATTTCAATGATGTCATTAAATACATATTAGATAAAGAACTACCCATCAAGACCAGACAAGCGAGAAAACTGTTATTGAATCCCAAGATTATATTATAGACGATGACGTATTATTTCATTTATACTACCCGAAGGAAAAGGTCACAGAGCGGATAGGATAGTTAAACGATTGGCAGTACCATCAACCCTAAGAGACGATATTCTGAAGTCATGCAATGACAGCTTACTCTGTGGACACACTGGCATTGAACGTACTTACCATACAATACGATATAAATACTATTGGCCTGGTATGTACAATGACATTCAACAGTACGTACAGACGTGTATGCAGTGTCAAAGAGCTAAACCTGACGCCCATAAGCGCCCGACACCACTGCAGCCACTTCCTGTGCTGGACGTATTTAGAAGAGTACACATGGACATCTTAGGACCATTTAGAAAAAGTTCCGACGACTACACACACGTTCTACTAATAGTCGATTCATTCACAAAATTTATGGAAATACTCCCTATGAAAAATACAGGCGCGAAAGATGTAGCTGACCTATTTTATAATCAGTGGATATGCCGTTATTTTTTTCAGAGCCTGATGCGATCCTGACAGACAAAGGACAAAACTTCATGTCGAATATATTGAAGGAGGTTTGCAATATCTTCGAAATCCAAAAGATAAATACAAGTAGTTACAGACCCCAAACAAACAGTACATGCGAACGGAATAACAAGACAATAGCTGAAAAACTTCGCACATGCATTGATGCAAACCAATTAAATTGGCCGGAAAAATTACCAAGTATTGCTCATGCTATGAACACATCGGTATGCACCGAATCAACACAGTACACTCCGTATTTCCTCGTATTTGGAAGAGAATGCAGATCTCCTATTGACACAGTTTTAACAGAACCCTCAAAATCGGACCAGTCGCTAAGCAGTATATAGACCAGGTACATGAACACCTAGTTTTAGCTAGAGCAATAGCGAGGAAAATGCACTGGAAGCGCAAAAGTACAAAGCACAGCACGATAAAAGAGCAAGAGAAATTTAATACAACATTCGTGATAAAGTATGGCTGGATACTAAGAAAACGGAAGTTGGGTTATCCCGAAAACTTTGTAATAAATGGCAAGGACCGTATTACATAACCGAAGTTAAAGGTAGAAGCACGTATAGACTCCGGCGCTGTTCTGACGATGTACCAATTAAAGGACTTATTAACGTCAACAGGCTAAAAAAGTTTTATGACCCACAAGACAGGCCTACAAACAATGTAGATGTTTCAACTGACGACGAAATGTCAGATGATGAAGATAAATAGCAAAACTTACCTACAAGCCGGTTTTTTTCTCGCATTTTGATAGATATTTACATAATCAAGTACTCCTTATATACAAAACAAGTCATATTTTTTTTTCTCAAACGGTAATGTTGGTATAAAAACATTCAAATTCATATTGGGTTGTCATAGTATATTTGTCGTAAGTTTGGACCGAGTGTTTTTACACAAGTTAATGGTCGTATTATCAGACAAACATCAGTGACAAAATTGGTGTTATTTTCACGTTCTAACAAGGGTATAACGGGTACAGTCGTACCAAACGTTTGGCATTTCTTTCGACCCCTTTCGATCATGACTTGGACTCGTCACCCAATTCGTGTTCAAACGAGTTTCAATATAGGAGTGACGATCCTATGCTGAAACGATCAAACCTTGAAAAATCATTTTAACTGCTTTTTGCCTTTCGAGAAACCATTGTTAAACATTTATTTTCTTTTAAAGCATGCATTTTTTTAAAACAACACCATGACACAGTTTCATTGGCATATATCATAGTATAAGTAGGAACTACTTTATTTAGACAAAGTAGTGTCTTGTTAATTCCATAAGAACCTGTTTTGTTTTAACATACACAGCACGTTTACAATCAGAAAGATTTTTACACTGGAATTTTATACGTAAAATACAGTTTGACCCCCCCCCCCCCCCACCCCACCCCACCCCCATTTTTTACCAGCATTTTATATCCGTAGCCAAGTTATCATAATATTTTTAGAGGAGTATGTTGAGATTTTATTTACTTGCAAATATATATTTTAACTTTAAAATTAATATTATCGACAATGTTCCATACAATGCCTTTTCAAGTATCGAAATGATCTACACTTTGCGTTTTGTTGAAATAGATATCGAGTATAAGCGACATTTTGATAAATGGTCACATTCAAATAGATGTATTCAATGTGATAGAACAAACAGGTGTACATAAATATTTATAAAGTGCTACAGAAATAGTTCGGACAAATGTTCCTGAAACTTAAAGTATATAGTAGCAGAGTTCAGATCGAAGAGAATCTCCGTGATAGTTTTAATGTTCATTCCAGGTGGAAAGAGAGGTGGTGATGAAAACAGATTTATTTGACAAAACAATTGTTTTATGCAATGACAATTCTTATATATATATTTACTGATTTTTTTTATATTACCATTATTTTATGAGTATCGCATTTCAGTGAAAGAGACACAGTATTCATTTAATCTCGTTATTTGCATGGTGGCAAATATTACATAGATGCATATAGACAAGTTGTTCGTTTTATTCTTATTGCTTCGTGATATATTCGTGTTGGTATTTAGACACACTTGGTTCAATTACATGTACTTTATAAAGAAATTTCGACAATTGTTCGTAATAGCGCGCTTGTAAATAAGATGTACATATAATTGTTCGTTTATATTTTTCCTTTTTGCATTTGAAATATTATTCGTTAATAATTTATACATGCTGATACGGGAGTATCAGATAGGGAGCGACGGAGTAATATGACCCGGCAATTGTTCGTTCAAAGTTCACTTTGAGGATTTTGTATATTTTTATAATTCATGCTTTTTATTATCATTCCGAGTCGTCATTGCTTTTAATAATTCAATAGTTCATTGTATAGTACACTATTCAAAAGTTACTTGTATTTTACACTTTACTATAATAATCCTTTCATTTAAATTAATTATCAAAGATTTATATCCGTCTTTATGATAAAAGATTGTGTAACAAAGAATATAGATAAATTGACACTAAGTGATAACTGCCGAAAGTCATTCTTAACAAACTTATACGAAACATGTTTTAATCCGTAATCCCCGCTTTCGGCAAAACGCGAATTTATATTATTTGATAAAAGATATTTTGATTGGTTCATTTTCCGAATGTCAATCAGTCTTTTGAAATTGTAATTTATATTTGTTTTATGTTGTTATTCAGTTATGTTTTAATAAATGGATGCGGAATAAATATGAAAACTTTCCAGCGACTTGGACTTTATCTAAGATACCGCTAGTTTCCCCGAAACTAATTAATATGACAGAGGTGACCAACAACCTGGTCATAATACAATGAGGTGACATCTAAAGTGACAAGGAGGGTTTCGGAGGAAGAGGGTTCATGGATTCCATTTTACGAAGGTAATCTGTAGTGTCTTGAATGTGAGAAGAAATTTTTTTTTCATGAGATCTTAAATGAAAGTCTACGAATTCCGAGATTTTCTCAGTCGGGTGGCCGTTTGCGGATACAATGGGTCTACCAAGGTTGTTAACCTTGTGTATTTTGGGAAGAAGATACAATCGACCAGGCTTGGCGTTCTCTGGTTTTAAATATCCGATTGTATCCTCATCTATGTGACTGTCATCGTGCATGGTTTGTAACGCAGTGATAATTTTGGAACTAAACTCGGAAGTAGGGTCATAGTCAAGCTTTTATAAAATCTCTCATCAGAGAGCTGACGCTCTGCTTCCGAGATGTAGTTAGCTTTGTCCATTTTCCTGACATCATTTGTTTCCAGTTACTCCGGCTTCCTTACTTGACTCTTACAGTTTTAATGATTCTTTGGAATTTTACTAGTATAAAACCAGGGTTCTTTTCATTTGGGAGGGATGTACAAGTACGAATCCACGTCCAATTATTTAACCTTAGCCAAATTTTACTATTATTTTTTTTTGTCATTATAAAACTGCTATTTATTTGGGATGATAAATACGCAGTCTCTGTTTAACATATTTTACCAGCTTATATCGATCAGTGCTGTTTTTTGGGAATGAATTTACACACAGTTGTTGTAACATCTTTACTGACGTCATTTTGGAATTTTAGAGTTGTGCCAGTTCATATCTCTAATTACTATTTTCATTTTAGGCATGTCTTTGAGTCGTTTTTTGGAAATTTTAAAATTTATTAGCGTCTCTACATATGATGTTCGGGTAAAACTGTTTCACTTTTTTTATTGTATAGAAATCAAGATTGCTATAGTTTAATAATCAGAATAGTTTGATCTGATTCATTTTACATCGTGCTCATACTGATGAAGGATATCTGTTATCCGAAATATTTATAGTTACCTTTGTTCGTTTATTGTCATATTTTGGTGATGTTGTACCATTTTAGACTGGTAATATATATATGGGCGTTTTTCAATAAAAACGAGAATTCTTGTCCCAGCCACTTTAAAAAAAATGTTTTTGTTCTTTACAAGTAATTTTTTGTGCAGTCAGTACATTTAAGTACATTTAACATTTTTAAGCAAAGAAACATACTATTTTTAGAGGGATTAATAAGATATGCATTCCTGAATGGTTAAAAACAACCAAAATGGCATGTCCCTAAGTCTCCAACTCAACATTCACACTCTAAAATATTGTAAAAAAAAGGTAGAAATTAATGTTATTTTTACTTAATATAAGTTCTATAATTATTCAAAAGTATGTTTAGAGCCAACATATTTTAATAAACAGTTTTTGACAAATGTTTTTAATTTTAGCAGGTGTGTCCCTGACAAAATGTTCACTACGAAACGAAGTCATTAAATTTGCGAATAAACAGTTTTATATAATCAATGTTTGCAAGAAATGGACTGGATATAAACATTAGGGTCTTACAATAGAAGTGATGCTTTTATAACGGCAGTTTAATTGTTGGCAAAAAAAATTGAGCACATCAAATGGACCAGAGTGATACCGTATTTTTTCTAATGTCCACTACGAAACGGGTCAAACCTCCTTCAGTATCTGGTTTTAAAATTATGAAAAAAATATCAGTGTACAGCTTAGTATGTGCTTTGATGAATAGAATCATTTTTGTTACTATTGCAATATAGGGATTGTGGGAAAAAAATAAAGCATGTGAATATGTCCACTACGCAACGGTCAACTACGAAACAAGTATGGGAGAAAAACGTTCCGCAATTTGATGACTGATTTATAGATCTTATTTGAAACATCGTAGGAAACACAGAAATTCTGACAGTACTTTTAATAATGGCTGACTCAAATCAATATACAGTAATGCCGTAGCAACGAAACGTAATAGTAAAGAGTTGCGAATGTGTATAAGGTGAATTCCCGGAAAAACCCTGGATATTACATTCCTCCTTAATTTATAAAAAAAAATAGAAGCTTGAATTTAAATAAATAAAAGTATTACACTATGTGTTTGTTGTTTCTGATTAACAGTCTCTAAAGTCTTTAGTGTTTCTCTTATGGAATTTTCACATTATCATTATCACAGTATATAGTCATTGAAATGATTCGGTACCCTTTGTTCTCGTTGGGGTCTCTCATTTGATAATTGTCTATTCTCACACGGATTTAAATTTTGTCCATTGTTAATCTTGTTCTTGTATTCTGTTTTTCTGAGTAGTTCCTCTCTCCAATCTGCCCCCTCCCGCGCCTGTCTTGCGGGGGCCCATATTCATCTTCTTTCACAAATGTGTTGGCTATTTTGAACTTGCTAGCATCTCTACGAATCTCCCTTCCATCTGTCACCCTTCTAGCACCTACGGCTGTACTATGTAGAATTCTGGTTCAACGCTGTTGACCATTTGTCTCTTTTGTTTTGCTCCAACAAGACGTAATCGCCAATTTTGAAATTGTGTTCCCTTGTATTTCTATTCTCAGCTTGATGTTTGATGTTATCTTTGTGACATTTGTCTCTTTCGTTCATCTTCTTGTCATCAGTTATTTCTTCATCATCTTTCGTTCTCGGATTATATCCTAATTTTGTTCTAATTCGTCTTTTCATGAGTGCTTCGTATGGTGATACACCTGTAGCTTGGTGAAATGTGGAGCGATATTCTACAAGCATTTCCTGCACAGCTAATCACAGGATCAATTCATTCATTTCACTAGATACACAAGAAACAAATAACATATTCATACAGTGCATTCGACATACACGAAACAATCACAGGATCAATTCACGCAGTTCACTAAATACACAAGAAACAAATGACACTCAAACAGACCACTCAGGACACAAGAAACATATGACACTCAAACAGAACACTCAGGACACAAGAAACAAATCAAAGGACCATACAGTACACCAGACGCATTAAAACAAATCACAGGATCATACAGTACACCGGACGCATAAAAACAAATCACAGGATCATACAGTACACCGGACGCATAAAAACAAATCACAGGATCATACAGTACGCCGGACGCATAAAAACAAATCACAGGATCATACAGTACACCGGACGCATTAAAACAAATCACAGGATCATACAGTACACCGGACGCATTAAAACAAATCACAGGATCATACAGTACACCGGACGCATTAAAACAAATTACAGGATCATACATTACACCGAATTCATAAAAACAAATCACATGATCACAACGTTCATCGGAATACAAGAAACAAATCAGATTTTTGCAGTACACTGGACACATACAAAACAAATCACAGGCTCACACAAAAAAAAAAGTCGACAGGCTCAAACAGTACATCAGAATGGATAAAACTTAATTGCAGGCTCACACAGTACATCAGAATACCCAACAAAAACAACAAATAACAGGTGCATGCAGTACAACGGGCACACATGAAATAAATCACAGGCATAAACCATACACCGAACACATGAAAACAAATCGAAGGCTAATAAAGTACATCAGATTACAAGAAACATACCACAGGCTCATGCAGTACACCGGACACATAAAAACAAACAACATGCTCATACAGTACACTCGACATACTTGAAAGAAATCACAGGATCAATTCACGCATTTCACTAGATACACAAGAAATAAATGACACTCAAACAGACCACTCAAGACACAAGAAGCATACCACAGGATCATACAGTACACCGGACGCATAAAAACAAATCACAGGATTATACAGTACTACGGACGCATAAAAACAAATCACAGGATCACACCGTTCATCGAAATACAAGGAACAAATCACAGTCTTATGAAGTACACTGGACACATACATATAATCACAGGCTCACACAGTATATCGAAATACAAGAATCAAACTGAGTACACACAGAAAAATCCCAGGCTTAAACAGTACAGCGGATACACAAGAAACAAATCACAGGCTCAAACAGTTTTCCTGGCACACAAGAAACAAATCGCAGACTCATACCGTGCATTTGAATACAAAAAAAAAAGTTCATGCAGTACACACACCTGACACATGAAAACAAACCGAAGGCTCACAAAGTACATCAGATTACAAGAAACAAACCACATGCTCATAGAGTCAGTACAGCACAGGCTCATGCAGTACACCGGACACATAAAGACAAATCACAAAACAGTACATTATACAGACACACAAGAAAAATCACTGGCTAGTACAGTGAAAGAAACCATAGGAAGGTCCTGAACTAGGGTGATAACCGAAATGATGGGCGGAAATTTGGAATAGCACTAAAAATGTGTACATCGGAATACAAGAAACAAACCACAGAATCGTGAAATCAACCCATATACTGGACATACAAGAAACAAATCACAGACTCATACAGTATACTCATCACACAAGAAGGAAATCATACAGGCTTATACAGCACACTGGACATACAAGAAACATATAACAGGCTCATTAAGTACATTGAACACATAATAAATCATAAATCATAATAAATAATAAATAATAAATCCAAGACTCATACATGAAGACAACTCAACACACAATAAACAAATCAAAGGCTCATACAGTACACTCAACACACAAGCTTCCTTCTTACAAATCAAGATGCTTGAATGTTGACAGTACACTGACAACCTATTGTGTCTGTTTCTTTTGTTCACGCAAGTTGTCAACAAATCAATTTGAGACTCATACAGTACACCTGTAATACACAAGTGACAAATCAAAGGCTCAGAATACAGTACACTGGGCACACATAATAACTGTTCTTCGTCTCAAATACAACGAGGCCTTCATACACGTAGTTAAAAACTCTTCACTGGAAGTTTAAGATGTTTAATTTGTGTATTTACCCTAATCATAAAGTTATACCAATGAAATAAATCTTATACACTCAACACACAGTGAAAAATAAACAAATCAAAGGCTCATACAGTACACTCAACACACAAGTTACAAATCAAATGCTTATACAGTACACTCAACACACAAGTGAAAAATCAAATGCTTATACAGTACACTCAACACACAAGTGAACAAATCAACACAAGTGAAAAATCAAATGCTTATACAGTACACTCAACACACAAAAAATCAAATGCTTATACAGTACACTCAACACACAAGTGTACACTACAGTAACTCACACAAGTGAAAAATCAAATGCTTACAGTACACTCAACACACAAGTGAAAAATCAAATACAGTACACTCAACACACAAGTGAAAATCAAATATACAGTACACTCAACACACAAGTTACAAATCAAAGGCTTATACAGTACACTCAACACACAAGTGACAAATCAAATGCTTATACAGTACACTCAACACACAAGTGACAAATCAAATGCTTATACAGTACACTCAACACAAGTGAAAATCAAAGTGACAAGTGAAAAATCAAATGCTTATACAGTACACTCAACACACAAGCTTAAACAAATCAACACAAAGTGAAAAATCAAATGCTTATACAGTACACTCAACACACAAGTGAGTTACAAATCAAATGCTTATACAGTACACTCACACAAGTGACACATATGACAAATCAAATGCTTACAAAAAAATACAGTACACTCAACACACAAGTGACAAATCAAAGTGACAAATCAAATGCTTATACAGTACACTCAACACACAAGTGACAAATCAAATGCTTATACAGTACACTCAACACACAAGTGATAAATCAAATGCTTATACAGTACACTCAACACAATATGACAAATCAAATGCTTAAACAGTACACTCAACACACAAGTGACAAATCAAATACAGTACACTCAACACACAAGTGACAAATCAAATGCTTATACAGTACACTCAACACAAAGTTACAAATAAAAGGCTTAAACAGTACACTCAACACACAAGTTACAAATCAAAGGCTTAAACAGTACACTCAACACACAAGTTACAAATCAAACTACAGTACACTCAACACACAAGTGACAAATCAAAGGCTTATACAGTACACTCAACACACAAGTGACAAATCAAAGGCTTATACAGTACACTCAACACACACGTTACAAATCAAAGGCTTAAAATTTGACAAATCAAAGCTTTAAACAGTACACTCAACACACAAGTGATAAATCAAAGGCTTATACAGTACACTCAACACACAAGTGACAAATCAAAGGCTTATACAGTAAACTCAACACACAAGCGACGAATCAAATGTTTATACAGTACATTCAACACACAAGCAACAAATCAAAGGCTTATATAGTACACTCAACATACAAGTGACAAATCAAAGGCTTATACAGTACACTCAACACACAAGTGACAAATCAAAGGTTTATACAGTACACTCAACACACAAGTGACAAATCAAAGGCTTATACAGTACACTCAACACACAAGTGACAAATCAAAGGCTTATACAGTACACTCAACACACAAGTGACAAATCAAAGGCTTAAACAGTACACTCAACACACAAGTGACAAATCAAAGGCTTATACAGTACACTCAACACACAAGTTACAAATCAAAGGCTTATACAGTACACTCAACACACGTTACAAATCAAAGGCTTATACAGTACACTCAACACACACGTTACAAATAAAAGCCTTATACAGTACACTCAACACACACGTTACAAATCAAAGCCTTATACAGTACACTCAACACACAAGTTACAAATCAAAGGCTTATACAGTACACTCAACACACAAGTGACAAATCAAATGCTTAAACAGTACACTCAACACACACGTTACAAATCAAAGGCTTATACAGTACACTCAACACACAAGTGACAAATCAAAGGCTTATACAGTACACTCAACACACATGTTACAAATCAAAGGCTTATACAGTACACTCAACACACACGTTACAAATCAAAGGCTTATACAGTACTCTACATACAAAAGAAACTAATCAAATACTAATATAGAAAACTAGACAAACAAGGTAACAAATCAAATGTTCATGCAGTGCACCAAGCATATAAATACAAATAACACGCGTATACAGTTCACTGGACACACACAGTACACTCAATATACAAGAAGGTAATATATCACAGACTCATACAGAACACTCGAAATACACATACAGATTACAGGCTCATAAAGTAACGTGTACACAAAAGAAAAAATTAAATCACAGACTGATACATTGCACTCAACACACAAGGAACAAATAACATGCTCATACAGTACACTCGACATACACGAAACAAATCACAGGATCAATTCATTCATTTCACTAGATACACAAGAAACAAATAACATGTTCATACAGTGCATTCGACATACACGAAACAATCACAGGATCAATTCACGCAGTTCACTAAATACACAAGAAACAAATGACACTCAAACAGACCACTCAGGACACAAGAAACATATGACACTCAAACAGAACACTCAGGACACAAGAAACAAATCAAAGGACCATACAGTACACCAGACGCATTAAAACAAATCACAGGATCATACAGTACACCGGACGCATTAAAACAAATCACAGGATCATACAGTACACCGGACGCATAAAAACAAATTACAGGATCATACATTACACCGAATTCATAAAAACAAATCACATGATCACAACGTTCATCGGAATACAAGAAACAAATCAGATTTTTGCAGTACACTGGACACATACAAAACAAATCACAGGCTCACACAAAAAAAAAAGTCGACAGGCTCAAACAGTACATCAGAATACATAAAACTTAATTGCAGGCTCACACAGTACATCAGAATACCCAACAAAAACAACAAATAACAGGTGCATGCAGTACAACGGGCACACATGAAATAAATCACAGGCATAAACCATACACCGAACACATGAAAACAAATCGAAGGCTAATAAAGTACATCAGATTACAAGAAACATACCACAGGCTCATGCAGTACACCGGACACATAAAAACAAATAACATGCTCATACAGTACACTCGACATACTCGAAAGAAATCACAGGATCAATTCATGCATTTCACTAGATACACAAGAAACAAATGACACTCAAACAGACCACTCAAGACACAAGAAGCATACCACAGGATCATACAGTACACCGGACGCATAAAAACAAATCACAGGATTATACAGTACTACGGACGCATAAAAACAAATCACAGGATCACACCGTTCATCGAAATACAAGGAACAAATCACAGGATCACATGTACACCGTTCAACGAAATACAAGGAACAAATCACAGTCTTATGAAGTACACTGGACACATACATATAATCACAGGCTCACACAGTATATCGAAATACAAGAATCAAACTGAGTACACACAGAAAATTCCCAGGCTTAAACAGTACAGCGGATACACAAGAAACAAATCACAGGCTCAAACAGTTTTCCTGGCACACAAGAAACAAATCGCAGACTCATACCGTGCATTTGAATACAGAAAAAAAAGTTCATGCAGTACACAAGGCACACACAAAATGTACCAAACGACAGGCTGAAGCAGTACACCGGACACAAACAACTTAATCACAGGCTCACATCAGTATACAAAAATAAAAACCTATACAAATAACAAGCTCATGCAGTACAACGGGCATACAAGAAATAAATCACAGGCATAAACAGTACACCTGACACATGAAAACAAACCGAAGGCTCACAAAGTACATCAGATTACAAGAAACAAACCACATGCTCATAGAGTCACCGGGTACAAAACAATACAGCACAGGCTCATGCAGTACACCGGACACATAAAAACAAATCACAAGCTCACACAGTACATCAGAAAACAAGAAACAAACCACAAGCTCACACAGTACACCGGACACACAAGAAAAAATCACTGGCTCAGACAGTACACTGGGCATGAAAGAAACAAATCAGTATAGGAAGGTCCTGAACTAGGGTGATAACCGAAATGATGGGCGGGAAATTTGGAATAGCACTAAAAATGTGTACATCGGAATACAAGAAACAAACCACAGAATCGTGAAATAAAACAGGCACATAAAAAAAAACAAATTACATGTTGATACAGTACACTGGACATACAAGAAACAAATCACAGGTTCACACAGTACACTGGGCATGCAAGAAACAATTCACAGACTCATACAGTACACCGGACACAGAAGAAACAAATCACAGGCTCACACAGTACACTGGGAATGCAAGGAACAATTCACAGACTCATACAGTACACCGGACACACAAGAAACAAACCACAGGCTCACACAGTACACTGGGCATGTAAGAAACGATTCACAGACTCATAAAGTATACCGGACACACAAGAAACAAATCACTGATGTATGCCCTTTTTGTGCTTCCTTCTTACATTTGTTTGTTTTTATAGTGGTTAAGATGATAACACAAAAGTTGAATGTTGACTGCTGTACCCCTTTTTGTTTGACATTTTTACCTATTGTGTCTGTTTCTTTTGTTCACGCATCGTTGTCAATATAATGGAATTTGATGCGACTGTCATACAAGTCAGAGGTTTAGCTAGCTGTAAAACCAGGTTCAATCCACCATTTTCCTCAAAAGAAAATGCCTGTACCAAATCATGAATATGACAGTTGTTAACCATTCGGTTGATGTGTTTGAGCTTTTGATTTTGTCATTTGATTAGGGACTTTCCTTTTTGAATTTTCCTCGGAGTTCAATATTTTTGTGATTTTGATTTTAATTTTTTTTTACACAGTACACTGGGCATGAAAGAAACAAATCAATATAGGAAGGTCCTGAACTAGGGTGTTAATCGAGATGATGGGCGGGAAATTTGGAATAGCACTAGAAAATGAGGGTATATTGGATAGAGACAGATTTTTAGCCATACAGCAGGTCAACCTATAAACCCCTCGAAGAGCTGTTGATTGGGTTTTCAATGTGCAGAGATCGTGGGACTTTTCCTACACTAGCCATCGGTTTTGACGTCCAAATTATAACCGGGCGTGGTTGCGAATTTATATATACATCCCGAACAGTAAAACGGGAGCCCAAACCAGAGGGTTTTACTACCAGTCGAAAGAAGACCAAGGAATTACCATATTTCTATACCCCAGTCAACGCGAAAAAACTCATACCAGTTTGTCCATATTGCAGTTTTATCACTTCCCAAAACTGCCAAACTGTTCCTAGTGTCATGAATTTTTTTATAAACATTTTCTGCAAAAATTTAAGTTTGTATGCGCATCATTTGAAATATTGTAAGAGAGATAACTCAATTTACATTAAAATGTAAGCGCGAAGATAATTCCTATGTTTTGAATGTTTCGTTCAACTTGTAGTTATTTATAAACAGTGAATAATTCGTGAATTTTTGATAAACTCTTCCGTCGTCTTAAAATAAAATGAAATTACTGGACCAATTGGTACCCAAGAGTCAGTAGTTTGAAATTATTTTCATTGATTCAGTTAAGCATTAGAGTAAAATTCAAGTTTTTCCTGATTCTACTACATCTCGTGCAGCATGTTATAAAATTATTAACAATTCATTTAAATAAATAGGCACCATATTTTCAGCTTTTGCACTTTACGAATACCATGGGAAATTATTTAAAATAATCAGGATAGACTGGGTTCAGGTAACCTTTTACATTTTGAAGCAGTCGTTTAGAGGGGGTGTATTATTGTGGGTAGACTCAAATGGTTGGCTTTAACCTTGAATTTCTACGATTGGTTTTTTACAGTCGTCTTATTATGTATACATGATGTACACAAATGCTTTTAATTCAGTATTCCATATGTTATGTTTGTATGCAATTAACAAAGTGTAAGTGTTGAGAAACTTTTATTAATTTTCTTACACTGATTCAAAAGTTATTAAAGCGATTGAATAATAAAGTTCTTTATAATTAACTAAGTTACGCCATCTGTTTATAATAATTATGTTGTAGCTTTTTAATGGTTTTTGTTCAAAACAACTAAAATATTCTCAAGCAGGCTAATAAATTGTTTGGAGTCAAATTTCTCCAAACCTTAAAAGGCGGGAAAGCAAAAGTTAGATGAAACATAACGTGTATCTTATGATATTAAATAGTTGATGTATTTGCTTAACTTGCTGGTCCATTTGTCTTCTTATTGTCACTCGTAATTTTTTCTTCATCGTTTCATGTTTAAACAAACTGAAAATGAATTATTTCATTCTTTTATCTATTGTCTTAAATATTACTGGACAAACATTAACAAAGTCAATACAAAATATAACATCATTTGATGAAGATTCAATGAATAGTCGACTGGAATTATTGGAGGCCAAAATTTCTATGTTAGAAAACGAAAGTAAGTACTTTTAGACATAAGAGAACCAATTTCACACCCAAATATTTTTGGAATACTTTTTGGTCGCGAACATTTCAAGAGAAATGTCAATCAATTTTAGTCGAATGATTTTTGTAAAAACGATCCAAAATTTTATAATAACATGTAAATATTTGCAATATTATATCAAAGTACCTTCAATATTAACATGTTCCGTAAAAAAATAGACTACATACACAATTCTAAGATTTAGATATTTTAGTTTTACACGGGGAAACTCTACACAAAAGTTTACGACAAAAAGGGCGATTGTTGGTTCCCTGTTGTTAGAACATACTCAACCTTTCTCGTCCAATGGTAAATCAGTGTTTTGCCGTCTATTTATATAGTACATGGACAGTGGTGTAACAGTACAACATAAGAACAAACTATATAAATCAGTTGAAAAGGGCTTAACTCCTCAGATCGATAAAAAGCACAAAAAACCGGTATGGGTTTTGCTCAATGTTGAAGGCCGTGCGATGACCTATAGTTGTTAGCTTCCAAGTCATTTCGTCTCTGGTAGAGAATTGTTTTATTGTCCATGATACCACAGCTTCTCATTTCTATAATGTTTATATTTTGTGTGCATATTGTACAACAGTAACGAGATGTGTTCTGACTGTCAATGTAACAACTATCCACCAAAAACGTGGATGTAAGCAACTATAGGTCACCCGTGACCGTAGACTTTCAGTGATAAGCAAAACCCATACTGCAAAGTCATCTATTATAAAAGACCCCCAAATGAAATAAATGTGAAACAATGCAAACGAGTTTTATGAACAAATAATAAATGAAGAACAAATTATATGATAGACAGCCAAAAACCTTAATTCAATGTAGATAGCTCAAATTGTTTAACAGTATTTGTTACAAACTAATTGTACTTCTTTTTCCACTGATGCTTACGACCATAGTTAGTTTAAGATGGTTTCCTTTTTACAACGAAAATTTACAAGATATTGTATTCAAAGGTAATCACTCACTATATTTAAAAGATTATCTTATCTGATGAAGGCCAAGTGCCAACCCCAAGGGATGACTAGGTATAGAAATATGGTCACCGGGACGTGATCAGGCGGCTACCCCCTAGCTAAAGTGGTGCCTGGCAAGACTTTCTTTGGGCCCCATTCATGTATTGTTTTGCTTATTTCGTCAACCGAGGGGGTTCAAAGGGAAGGCTTTCCTGTTGCATATGTTTGGCTGTGCGGGATGCAGCCATGTCTTGTCCAATAGGGACGTTTAATCCGATGCCTCATGAAGAGATTGCCACACTCTCTGAATGGCTGTAGGTGGCCTGTTTTAAGGCGAAATTTGCCCATATCCAACACATCCTAAAATTTCCAAAGTCAGTCCAAATTTACCGCCCTTCATCCCGGTCGACCAGTACCTTGCAAAACCTAACTTGTATTTAACGTTGATTTGTTCACGTCCTAAACATGCTTGATATTTTTGCCGTTAAACATTATAAAAAAAAACTTCAAACACAATAAACAGTCAATAAAAATTTGCCCAGCATATACACACCTATTCCCATATGAAAATTGAAGAATGTCAAAATTTACTCGAAAATTCACCTTGAAAAGAGAGACAATTTCTAAGAACTGTATTTCACTGAACCTTTACTTTTTTTTAGTCAAACTCATTTATATTTCAGGACAAAAAAACAACCCGTATTGTTTTATGCAATTATAAAACAGAGCGAATTTAGCTTGAATAAATATTCTACAGTTGTATTTGAGACCATAATTATCAACGAAGGAGGCCATTACAACAACAACGATGGAATCTTTGTAGCTCCAAGAGATGGGATTTATATGTTTTCATGGACGGTTTGCACAGTGAATGCTGCTTACATAATAACGGAGTTAGTAGTCGAAGAGAAAGTTATAAGCTCTACTGGGAGAGAGAAGTGGATTCTAGTTCTTATTCGTCTGCGTCAATGACAGCTTTCTGTAGAATGAATAAAGATGAACATGCCTGGATTAGAACAACTGGTTGGAATACTGAAAATTATATACATAGTAAAGATCAATATTCCCGTACATCTTTCCTTGGATTACTTATTCATTAAGAATAAAAAAAAAAAACTGCATAAAAAATAAAATACTTATTCATTAAGAATAAAAAAAAACTGAATAAAAAATAAAATAAAAAGATCACGCATCTGTCTGTAAATATATTATTGCTAGTCTAGTCGTCGTCCGTCTGTCTGTCATACTGATGTATTCTCCATCAAATACATTTATCGGAGAATATTAGATGTACAAACTTTCATGCTGCATTTTACAGGTCGGGAACACTACCTTATATGGATATGCATAAATTAGCATACTTATGTCCTCGCACATGTAGTTGTTTATTTACGTATGACGCAATTTTTTGTTTACAATGCATGATGGACTACTATGTGTTTACGATCAACCGAGAACACGTGTTATTTATTGAAGTACAACACATTTGTTTTGCATTGCGGGATTAACAATTTCGCTTAGTTTTTCATTTTTTGTATCCACATTTATTGTCCTTGATATAAAGTATTCGTTCCATGCTCAGATTAACGAACAGTTGTTTCTATGCGAAGAAACGAGTGTTTGAATAACCCAAAATAAAGCTATTAATATGATTGATGATCACACGAAGATTTCAGGTATTCGTCCACAAGACAGCAACGAAACATCAGTAAAAACACAATTACCCATAAGACAAACTTTCATTCAGATAGTTAAAAAAATAAGGGATCCTTGTATTTTGGATTCGTAAAAAAAAGGGGAAGGCTTAGAGTGTGTCAAATATCTGTTGGGGTCACTAACATTTCCAAGCTTTTCACAAAATTGATGTTATGATATTGTATCTTCTTTTATGATTAAAAAGTAATTTAAATCGAGGAAGGGTATGTATCTATTAATTTGTCTCTAAGAAACAAACACGTGTAATCACCAATCGGGGCCATTTATAGCCGACTTTACGAGAGTTGTCTCATTGGCAATCATACCACATCTTCTTTTTTATATTTACGGTATGGGTTTTTCTCATTGTGGAAGGCCTTACGGTTGCTATAATTGCTTACATCCACATGTATAAGACTTATATCATTTATCATATTTGCAAAGTTCGTTTTTTTCATATGTAGATATTGGATTTTTTTATATTTTTAACGGACTCGGATATTTGCCAACCTTAATAAAATCATTTATGATGCTGTCCATGTTTATGTGCGACAAGGACGTGAACTAAAATGATAGGTTTTGTGAAAATTACAGCGTTGGATCTTAACCAATTTTATTTCTCTCATTTATTGGATACGTTTTCTTCTCGTTTTGTATATAAATTAGGCTGTTGTTTTTTTCGTTTGAATTGTTTTACAGTAGTCATTTTGGCCCCTTTATAGCTTACTTTTCAGCGTTGACGGTCTTTACTTTACTACACTGTGTCTTGGATGGAGAATTGTCTCATTTGGCACTCATACCTCATCTTCTTATTTCTATATACAAAGCGTCTGTCGTAACATCAGATCAGGTCCTGATAAAAAGTTTACTCATCCAGTGCAGATAAGTCTGCGTCTGTCGTAGCATCCATATTCCCGGGCAGCCTGTAACCGCCACAACGGGAACATGCTTGAAATTATGTAGTGTTTCAGTGTCATGTTCTTTGTGCTTTTCGATGCAGCAATGATTTTGGAATGGCATTATACAGGATACGAAATTTAAATAACATATATATATATATATATATATATATATATAGATAGACGAGAAACTCATTCCTTCAAACCGTTTTGACTGGTTTAAAAGAGCTTAAATGATCTTTATACTGGACAGTGGTCACTTCATTGAAAATTTCACTGTTTCACTTGAAATTAACGCACAGGTACAGTGCATCACAATGGACAAAACCTATTTAACTACTTTTACAAAGCGAAAAAGAAAGTCAAATCTTGAAGACAGTAAATAATATTTTTTAATCTGAGCATGCAAATGGAAGATTGTTATATATTTTACATTAAACACATTTGCTGATCAAAAACATTTATTGTGAGAGTCCCAAATACTATATTAGTTGATAGTTTTCCCACTAATTCCACGTGTTTTTAAGTGGTAGTAAACTCGTAGTAGCCCAAAATGCATTGTAGTTCATTGAGTCGATTGGTCAGTTTTTCAAGGCCATGTTAACCTTCTATTTGGGAAATTACTATGCAAATATATTCTGACGTCAGGAAATCTAGATTTCCCGACCTGTTTTAGTTCAGTTATGTCTGCATATGGACGTAGAACGTAAATATTTCCTGTGCTATAAAATACATGTCATGCGATGTTAGCTTTCGATGTATTTTATTTGTATTTGTTGAAGTCTTGTCATGAAAAATAGAGATGCAGTTTATCTTATTTCTATATCTATTTTGGTGTTTTGGTGTTTTTTATTCGTGGTTTTTGGGATGCTGATTCATTGCATATAAGACACTTCGCCTCGGTTTGTTTGTTCGATTGCATATTTCGGGCACGTTTGATGTAGAATTTTCCAAATTCTGTTCTCATATTTGATAACTTGATTGTTGCTTACTCTATGTCTTGTTTCTGTCGCATTTAGGTTTTTTCATCTCTATAAAAATAAGGAGATGTGGTATAATAATTGCCAATGAGACAACTATCAACTAAAATTCAAATAAACTGGATATAAGCATTTATAGGCAATCGTACGGCCTTCAACAATGAAAAAACCCATACAGTTAAGTCGGCTATAAAAGCCCCAACATAAAATATAAGAAACAATTCAATTGAGAAAACTAACGGCCTAATTTATGACAAAAAAAATACGAAAACCAATATGGCAGACATGAACAAACGATAACCACTGAACTATAGGCTCTTTACTTGGAACAAACACATAAAGAATGTGGCGGGGTTAAACATATTTGAAGGCGTCAACCCTCCCCTAACCTTGGACAGTGGTGTAACAGTAAAACATAAGAACAAATTATAAAAAAATCAGTTAAAAAGGGCTTAACTTATCAGATCGATACATATCGAATGTGATTTGGTATTTATACATTCCTCACAACAAAAAAGACAAAGTACAGATCATCTGAGAGTACTCACAGTTACTGACAGCTAGTTCAAGCTAATAACAAATAATAAAAAATCATATATCTATAGGACTAAATATCAATCAGAACACATTCAACATCCAATGGATTTAGTGTGAAGACGTTATTAACAGTCATTAGGAATGATAGT
This sequence comes from Mytilus coruscus, assembly GCA_017311375.1. NCBI lineage: Eukaryota > Metazoa > Mollusca > Bivalvia > Mytilida > Mytilidae > Mytilus > Mytilus coruscus. The sequence goes on along the minus strand of CM029595.1, from coordinate 75,793,786 downwards.
TGCCTCCTTCTGAGACACATTATTTGGACACCGAGCCAATCAGTTTTTGCTCTGTCTCTCGAATGCCGCGTGCTGAGCGGAAACGCAGCAAGTACCAGTCTCAAGTTTGACAGACCGGTATCGACTTCGCTACCCCCGCCCTCGATGCGAGCACGCTATACAACAAGACCACCGTGGCGATTAGATCCACTGATGTAAGAATTTCTACCCGATAGGGATATTACAAAAATACGGAGATGTGGTATGATTGCCATCGAGACAACTATCCGTAAGAGTCCAAATGACGTGAAAGTTAGCAACTCTAGGTCTCCATATGATCTTCAACAATGAGAAAACCATACCGTATAGTGAATTTGAAAGACACTGACTTGAAAAAATGTGAAACAATCCAAAGAAAATTGAAATATGATAGACCAAGAACAACATCTGAATTACAGAATCATGACTGTTGGACAGGCACATAACGATCGAACGCAATATCTTTTCAACCTGGCACAGTGGTGTAACAACACAACAATAGAAATAATTAATAATTAACTATTAGGAAAACTAGTGGAGCAGGAACTATCTATGATCCTTCTGGAGCATGTGTTGGCTCAATCTTCAGTTTTCTGTACAGTGTTTTGAAATCTGCTCCTTTTTTATTTTCTTTTTTTTTGGTTTTGCCCGTCTTTCTATGGCTTATGGTTTTATTAGTGAACTTGATATCTTCAGCTTTGTTTTTCTTAAGACGTAAAGATATGATGTCGTATTACTGGATACTCCATCTCAATATTTGTATGCCCCGCCGACCATATAGTTGAGAGGAGTTAAGGTTTACCCTTCTCCGTATGTACGTCCGTGTCCATACGTCCCGAAATTGGTTTCCGTTCTCTAACTTTAGTTTGCCTCAACCAAATGTTATGAAACTTGTACGCAATACTTACCACAAAACTCAGATCAAGTTCGAATTTGGGTGGCGTGACTTTTACTGTTCTAGAGTTATGTCCTTTCATAAATAAAAAAAATGCTGAATTTTTCGTTTCTGTTCTCTAACCTTTATTTTTTCTCAACCAAATGTTATGAAACTTATACACACTGCTTATTACCACAAAACACAGATCAAGTTCGATTTTGGATAGCGTCACTTTTACAGCTCTCTAGTTATGTATCTTTATAACGTTATATACAAGCGTGGGTGTCATCTGTGTCCCCTGGACACATTCTCTATTTATTATATTTATGATTGAAAAGTTAAGCAGTCAGCATGCATTTTATTTTGATCAGGGAAGATGGGACCTTCAGCTAACATTAACAGTTATCAGAGGGCCCCCATAGATTCAGATTTGGATTCGATTATTGGCATAAACCTTTCATAATTATCTAAAACCTATAAATGGCAAGGAGGAGCGCTTTCAAACAACTCATAAACATTGATTAATACAAATGTTATCACTGCTCCTGTGGCTGATCCAACTTGTGAAACGCCTCCGAACCACAAGAGAGCCCGTTTCCCTTCTGCTCTGAAGACTCCAGCTATGGAGACTTTGACAAACGTTAATATGAAAATAACTAATATCCAGGCAGTTACCTGAAAAAATAAACAGTAAAATATGTATTTTATAGCTTGTAAAATTAACTGTAAATCTTTAAAAAGAGAACATAAAACAAAAATAAAAAACAAAAACAAAAGCAACACAAACATTCCGAAAATAAAAACGACGAAAAGACAAAACACTATACCAATGCATTTCACAGAAAACTAATATCTGAGCAACACGAACCCCACCAAAAATGGGAATAAAGTTGGGTGCATCAAAAGAGTCAGCAGGTGACAACCGTCGTGCTACTCTGGTAAAATACGACAATAAATTTGTCCAGACTAGTGATGAGGTAAACCTGACCTAAGACAGATTTTAAACAACTCTATGTTTATTAGTTAGTTAACGGATTGACGTCTACTGAATACAGGGGAGTTTTTAAAATAACCAATGTTTAATTATTACAATTAGTTATGAACCAATGACTTAAAATACATTATGAATTGTCCATTTATTACGATTCCATGTATTTGAGATCTATCAAATATGCCATAAAACATCACTTTTCAAATGTTTTTTGTTTGAAATGTAAGTGGCCGCATTCGTTTTCAGTCTAAATCTTTATATATGCTATGTTTTATCATCAAATACAATGTTTAGATAGTAAGACTAAACATAAGTGCGGCCACTTCCATTTTAGACAAAAACCGTCAAGAAATTACCACAAATGCTAAAATTGTGAAGATTTCAGTAATTTTGCATCATTTAATGATGCTAGTACTTGATGCATGTGCAGTGTATTGTCAAAACAGCCTTTATTTATGTAACAAAAGTATTCTACTTTCCAAAAAATATCTAAAAGTTTACATATTATGACATTAACAAATTTGTAAAAATACTATATTTTGGGGCCAAGAAGGGGTTTTACCGGGCGTACTCCTTTGTAGGGTTGACAATCTTAGATATGCACCTCCTCGAATGGGCCACATTTGTTTGATTATACCAAAGGGCCCTTCGAACCATTGAAAATACATGTCAAAAAAGCACTTGCTGTAGTAACAAATAATTGGTCAAAACACTTATGTCAGAGAACTTTTGTGACTTGAAATATGTACAAGAAAAACAGACTCTTTCTGTAAAATATTGGTGGCCCTGAAAAGGGCCGTTTGTGAAAACTATCCTTGGCACCAGATGGATTTTAGATACTTGTTTCTTCGTCACTCCAGTCCACGGACTTCTTACTTGGAAGTTGTCAATTTGTTTACCAACGTCAGTGACGTCATTTTGGTGGCAGAAAACTCCTGATAAAATCGAGAGGCTCAAAGGGTTTTTTACCGTTGAATAAAAGGGTAAATCATCGCACATTACTATTTTTAGGGTTATTCGACATTCCTTGTATTGAAATGATAATTAAACCAAATAGTTTATATTGAACCTGTATGAGTTTTCCTACAGTGGTGTTTGTCCTCAGTCAGCTTTTGGTATTTATTTCAAGTCATTGGTTTATAAAGGTGTCATAAAATGGGTGTTTTAATATTAATCCTGTATTATGTCCTCGTAAAGTCGTATTGGGTCTGGATCATGTGTATTGACACTCGGTTTAGCCTCGATCCAATACAGCTAACCTCGACCTAATACGACTGTACTTGAACATAATACAGGATTAATATGAAAACACCCATTTGATAACACTATTATTTCATATCTATATTAATTTTAAAGATAAAATGTACCTGCCTTTTGTCAATCTAGTTTTCTGTGAAATATTTTTTTTTATATACATGTAGTAGTTTGACTTTTCGTCGTTTTTATGTTCGACATGTTTGTGTCTGTTTTTATTGGACATACTTATGTGAGCTGGATAATTTCTTAGGTCTCTTTTAGATTTCAACACTATACCAATGCATTTCACAGAAAACTAATATCTGAGCAACACGAACCTCACCAAAAACGGGAATAAAGTTGGGTGCATCAAAAGAGTCAGCAGGTGACAACCGTCGTGCTACTCTGGTAAAATACGACAATAAGTTTGTCAAGACTAATGATGAGGTAAACCTGACCTAAGACAGATTTTAAACAACTCTCCGTTAATTAATATGTTAACGGATTGACGTCTACCTGAATACAGGGGAGTTTTTAAAATAACCAATATTTAGTTATCACAATTAATTATTAACCAATGACTTAAAATACATTATGAATTGTCCATTTAATACGATTCCATGTATTTGAGAGCTGGTCATTAATACAGGTCTAATACAGAAAAGCCAGTGAATACAGAATTTTTACTGGTCTTAATACAGGATTTTGACTTCCGGTTTTTGGTTCAAAGAGGTGTCAGAAAATAGATCTGTGTATTACGCGAAACATTAGAGTACAACATGTTTAATGTTAGAATTGTTATTATACTATATTTTCTTTGAGTATATTCAATTATGGACAGTAGAAAGTGTGAATATTCAGAATTGTTCACCATAAAATATTATTTCTCTGAGGGCACAATCCGAAGTGAGAGAAAGAAGAAGGTCCGATAAGGGCTAATTTTGGCCTACAATTTCAAGTACATCTGATGAAAGATTTTTGAAATTTTTTAAACACTTTCAAAGTGTCTACTTCAGTCGATTTAATTAGTTGATATAAAAGATTTGAACCGATTTTGTCATTAAAAATACTCAAATTTAAGCTTGAATATGAAAAATCTATCAAATATGCCATAAAAAATCACTTTTCAAATGTTTTTTTGTTAAAAATGTAAGTGGCCGCATTCGTTTTCAGTCTAAATCTTTATATATGTTATGTTTTATCATCAAATACAATGTTTAGATAGTAAGACTAAACACAAGTGCGGTCAATTCCATTTTAGACAAAAAACGTCTAGAAATTACCACAAATGCTAAAATTGTGACGATTTCAGTAATTTTGCATCAATTAGTGATGCTAGTACTTGATGCATGTGCAGTGTATTGTCAAAAACAGCCTATATTTATGTAACAAAAGTATTCTACTTTCCAAAAAATACTTAAAAGTTGACATATTATGATATTAACAAATTTGTAAAATACTATATTTTGGGGCCAAGAAGAGGTCTTCTTTGTAGGGTTGACAATCTTAGATATGCACCGCTTCGGATGGGCCACATTTGTTTGATTATACCAAAGGGCCCTTCGAACCATTGAAAATACATGTCAAAATAGCACTTGCTGTAGTAACAAATAATTGGTCAAAACACTTAGGCAGCAACCATTTGATTTTCTGGGGGATTTTTTGAAAAAAGTTTGTTTCAGTTTTGGAGAAAAAATAATTTGTTTTGACCCTGAGAAAAAAAATTGTTCGTTTCACCCTAAGCTGCCACTATATGTAATGCTAAAATTGAAAGAAAAAAATTGTTGTCGACTTGTCGCCAAAAAAATAGATTGTTTTTCGCCGAACACGAAAAAAAAGTTTGTCCGGAAAAAAATCCATAGCCCCATCCCCCGGAACATCAAATGGTTGCTGCCTTATGTCAGAGAACTATTTGCTGACTTGAAATATGTACAACAAAAACAGACTCTTTCTGTAAAATATTGGTGGCCCTGAAAAGGGCCGTTTGTGAAAACTATCCTTGGCACCAGATGGATTTCAAATACTTGTTTCTTCGTCACTCCAGTCCACGAACTTCTTACCTGGAAGTTGTCAATTTGTTTACCAACACCAGTGACGTCATTTTGATAGCAGATAACTCGTGAAAAAATCGAGAGGCTCAAAGGTTTTTAACCATTGAATAAAAGTTTTAAATCATCGTACGTTACTATTTTTTAGGGTTATTCGACATTCCTTGAATTAAAATGATAAATAAATTAAATAGTTCATATTGATCCTGTATGAGTTTTCCTACAGTGGTGTTTGTCTTCAGCCGTCAGCTTTTGGTAGTTATTTCAAGTCATTGGTTTATAAAAGTTTCATTAAATGGGTGTTTTAATATTAATCCTGTATTATGTCCTCGTAAAGTCGTATTGGGTCTGGATCATGTGTATTGACACTCGGTTTAGCCTCGATCCAATACAGCTAACCTCGACCTAATACGACTGTACTTGAACATAATACAGGATTAATATGAAAACACCCATTTGATAACACTATTATTTCATATCTATATTAATTTTAAATATAAAATGTACCTGCCTTTTATCAATCTAGTTTTCTGTGAAATATTTTTTTTCATTTACATGTAGTAGTTTGACTTTTCGTCGTTTTTATGTTCGACATGTATATGTCTGTTTTTATTACACTTACATGTGTGAGCTGGATAATTTCTTAGGTCTCTTTTAAATTTAGGATTTCTAGATCGCACGTCTTCATGCATATTCTAATTATTTTTCCTAGTTTGTGGTGCAGAGCGTTTCTAAAGTAGCTAAATCTAAAGGGTAAGGCCAATTTCACCTAAGGCTGTATTTGTTTCCCTCATGGGGACAAAATCAGGTAGACGTCAATGAAATACTCAAAATTACTTTTAAAAACTCAACAATTATACATACTTTAATAACACCAAAATGTTATTCAGTGCTTCATATTGCTATTAAGTATAACTTGATAACATTTTGCAAAAATGTCGTTGAAATATTATATTGGATCAAAGTTATTCTTTAACCAAAATGAAAATAATTGTATCTGAATGACAATATTTAACTTTACTCTTTACATTAAACTTTTGTTTTGTTAAAGATTTCCTCCTACTTATAGAATTTTGTAAATACTTAAATTAGTTCAAATTTATCAGACTTGAAGTTGTGAACTTTCTTTGCGAATCTACAATCTGGTCAAACGTTAAAAAATAAGCCGTAATATGCCTAGAATACTAGGTTACATACATGAAGCTGTATTGTTGTGAACTTACGTAAAGATAAAAGACTTTAAGAGAATGGCCCTAGCCTTGTGGGTAATGATAAATTCGGGGGAATTAGCCCTGTTTCATTGTTACGTTTCACTAGAATGAAACTCAACAACTGGAACTTGTATATAGAAATAAGAAGATGTGGTATGAGTGCCAAGGAGACAACTCTCCATTAGCTCACTAAATAACATCCTCACAGTAATCAGACTTCCAGCACTGGATGCCATCTTTGCCAACAAATTAAAGTTTTAATTCACTCACATAAGGTTTTCGACTATTCTTATTAGCTCCCCTTGTGTGATATATAAATTTCCTACTGTATGGTTCGAATCGGATGAAAACATAACAAATACAAAAGAGGAAAACCATGTATATAAATAAAACATATTGTATTTTATCTGTCATTTTATGTCAATTACAATCATGAAACTAATGTCACATCGTAATTTCTAATTTTTTTTAAATTGTCCCACTAAACGGAAAACATTTAAAATCACAACCAAAATATTAAAACATTAAACAAGACAGATTTATTCTTGGGTGAATTTGCTTTTATATCATAAGAATTAAAGAGATGTTGTACAATCGTCATCAATGAGACAGTTATAACACAACAATCTATTGATTGATTGATTGTTGGGGTTTAACGCCACTTCAGTACTATTGGCTATATCGTGGCTGTCAGTTTTTATTGGCGGAGGAAACTGGAGCGCCCGGAGAGAACCACCGACTTTCACCAGGAAAACTGAGAATCATAGTAAATTAAGATTGGAGTCGAACGCACCTGCCAAGTGCGAGGTTTGAACTCACAAAATCATTGTTCAGTCAGGATTCTTCTTCGTCAAAATTATCCCCGCATTACCTCACCTAATTTTTACAAACATCGTAAAAATGGAAATCCATTGTAGGGATTACGGGCTTTCAGTTTAGCTCTTGAAAACCGGTAAATTTATCCACATAGCATCATTGCGATCCTTAAATGCCAGTTGTATTTAAAAAAAAAACAAATATATCTACATGCAATGGAGCATTTTATAATGTACATTGATGCCTTAAGTCAACTTAAAACTATTGTCTGATCGGTTGTCAGTGAGAATTTTCCAAAGTTCAAAAACATTTAAAACAATTCTAATTAAATATTTCGTGGAAGGACAGACTTAACATTTTCAGAGGTTGAAGACTGTTAACCCTAGATAATACACACAAAAAAATAAGTTTTTTTTGAAGTTATACATTTTTAAGATCCACTTGTAAAGCCAGTCGTCAAATACTTTTAGTCAAAAATAGTTATTCAAACACACCTATTCTGTTGTTATGATTCATTAGAAAGGTATTTCACTTGATCCATATATTTCATTTTTAGTACTGTAAATTTTTAATGTTATCATATCAACTGTAGCCTTAATATATATAAATAATAGAACCTGAAGCGCGATGATGTATCAAATATTTTTGCTTTATACGTTTTCAAGACAAAATAGACAACTCAAAAACACCTGAACATCAAAAGGTTTACTCGACTTTCTCTTTTCGATGAAATTATTGCCCATTTTTAGGATTTTTATGCACAACAAAGATCCACATGTATTTGCACCTACGACAATCGACTGTTTTGTGAAATTTTTTTTTTTTTAATTTAAAAATTTACAAATATTTTGAATCTCCATTCTATAAACTAAGTAAACACAGGTATAAAAGATGCATAAAATCCTAAATTATGCACCTTCATTTAACTTTCAAAGTCCATAGAAACAGATGTAAACAATTCATATATACCAACTTGCCCTTTTTTACCTTCGCTAATAAAGAATTCCATTTCTTTTGTTTAATTTCAACTAGGTGTCCGCCTTTGTTGATATACTGATACAGTGGTTGACCACTCGGCCACCGAGGCTCCGCTACACAAAGACATAAATAAAAAAAAGACATCATACTTACTACTACACCTGCCCCGACTTTTGTATCTTCAAAAGCTGGATTTGGACTTTTAACAGCTAGATATATGATATATCCTGCCAAGGCTGTTCCAATGAACGTTAAAACTGAAATATTATTTCTGGATTTTACTGTTATAAAGCATGACACAAAACACGCTACCGGATTCGAAATCTTTGCCAAAGTAGCAGCCAAATGGTAAGCCTCGTTTCCGTTTGGTAATGTTGAGTATGACTGCAGTGCAGGCAGGGTTCCATTGGAAAGACAGTTTACCCATGCTATTATCACCAGATAGTATGCAAACATCCCTGTTGTGAGCATTTCTGGCAAGATGTTTTCAGTTATTTCTACTGACTGGGAATTGTGTTTCTTTGTCAAGTACTGTCGAGTGGAATCTTGCTCATTCTGGCGAGTGGAATCTTGATCATACTGACGACTAGAATCTTGCACAGAAGAAAGAATAAGTTCATCTGAGTCGTTTGCAGGAATTAATTTAGATGTATTTTGATCTGATGCAAGTTCAAAGCCGTTCGTTGGTTCACGCTTTCTACTGTCATCATAGTGCTTTACCTTTTCCTTTTTACAATATGACGTGTAATTTAAAATGGTGAAGGACAAGATTGAAATGACCAACATTGTAAATAAAAAGTAAAAGAATTCTTCTACTGTAAATCTTATGCTATGATATACAGGCTGCACACTGTAACTAGTAGAATTAGCTGTTTTGTTGTAAATAGATACATTTTTGCATGTAAGCTTGCCAACTCCTTGACCTAGGGCAACCACACTAGGAATTAGTCCACTCAGGCCTTCTCCAATAAAATAACTTGACATGTATTGCCGTTTAAAAGTAGCCATGAATGGTAAAAATAGAACTGATGTTGTACAATCGGCTAATGACAAGAAGAAATGAAGAACTAATAAGGCAGTGCTGTGTAATTCCCCTGCAATAACTGTTGTTTCTTTCCAGAAGAACGATAGAAGGAAGCATGATGATGCTCCGGTGCATAAAACAGAATAAACTGCAAATCGTTCCCAAATATATTTCTTGTAAACGATATACAAAACAGATATGAATAAAGGTCCAATATTAGCCATCTGTGTTATGATGGAGAAGTACGATGGGAGTTTCCATCCTTCCGGTAGATGTTGAACGAAGACAGGAATTTCTACGAACATTCCATTTATATCTACCCAAGATCCAATGCCAAACAAAACCACCAGAAAATATATAATTATATTTACTTCTTTGCATTGAAAAGCGTCCGTACCCATGCTGGTTTTTATATTATGTAATAGTAAAATCAATCATACTGTTTTCTACATGCGTACAATATAACTTGTCACATGTTTTACAGTATTTATACAACTACATTGTGTAACCTCATTAATTTTTCGACTATTAATTAAAATTTTATGCGACTTCAAAACTATACAATGAACTGTTCTATTATAATTAATAGCAATATATATTTCTTATCATTTAATATAAATTTTATAAGGAGCGAGTTTAAAATGAATACAGAGGTTGAGTAATGACCAGTCAACGTCGATTCTAAGACAAAACGCACACGCCTGCATCACACATATAGCTTTTAAAGCCATATTCGGCTAAGCAAAATTGTTAAATTAGAAATAGTTTTCATTTATCATTGCTAAACTTTGTAAACTGCGTGTGCCTGCTTGGTAGTCTACAAGAACATATTTTAGGCTATTTTCCAAATTAGCCTATTGCATAGCGCACTGTTATAAACTCTTGAAAACGGCTGATGTCATACAGTGACATATTACTTTATTTGATGAGCATTTTATAATGTAACGAAAGTTATATATTCATTCATGACTGTATACATTTATACTACCTTTACAATATTGTACACTAGTTTGTAAAAGACATTATTCCGACAGTCCTGTAAAACCCTGTAAAATTTCTGCAAAATTATTTCATGAAAGATCATACTATATTTTATTTAGAAATTGATGACAAATAACAGATAAAAACGTTTTTATATGATATGACTTCTATGTATACAATGCCCTAGCTGTTTTGGTAAAATTTCGATATTGTAGTTTGCATTACTTGCATTTAAAATTTTTTTTTTTTTTTTTTTTTTTTTTTTTGCAACATACTTACTAGGACTGTTCTTTGTCACATCTATATTTGAGTTTGTTAACTCTGATAAATATACAATATAAGGTCAATGTCAGAAAAATATCAACTTTTTGTACGAGGCTTAGAAACTGGGGAAGGGCGAAAGTTTAATTTTAAAGTTTCATACAGCATGTACCGGTTACTTCTGTTAAATTACAGGGAAAAAAAAAACGTTAAACATGTGGTGTCAGACCACCAATTCACTCCTTCCAATTTAGAACGTGTGTAAAAGTATCCCTACCCTGATAAAAAATAGTGCTTTTGATGGAATTGTTTACTTAAACTAACCAACAAATTTGCAGAAATGAAACTTTTGGTGAAAGAGAAATATATTAAGACCATGTTGAGCCAAAATTTACTTGTCTATGAGTTTGCATTAAAAATTGAGGATTAATGCGCTCCATAGTATACTAATTTAAGATTTCCAGAAAACTAGGGATTATTTTTAGTAATACTTGTCTTCCGAAAGGCAGTTCTTTCTTAAAAGTCTTTAAATATGGGTTGAAAATTGGCATGTTGAAAGGTGATACATGTACAATTCAGGATATACCTGGTTTCTATGAAGTTAACTTTAAGGTAAAATGTTAAGAGAAATCTGTGAAAATTGCATAATTTGGTTGAAAAGTTAGGGATTTTGAATTGGTGGTCTGACACCTAAAGTAACGCCGATTTCCGATTGTTTTATTGTAGAAAGGGAAATCCCCACTTTAGGGATTTAACGAATGAAAATCTCTGAATAAAAAAGCTTTATCTCTGTACGATTCTCCCATTTAAACAATAGAACAAAACGATTAATCCGAGATACTGTTGTAGTCGAAATGCGCAATTCCCATCGTGACGTCATGCTTAATAATATAGATACTGCGTAATACTGATGTTTCGTGTTATAAAGTACAAACAAATAAAAATTGGAGATATCAAACACATTTCGAGATAACAAGAGTAAAAAAGGACAATTTTGAAGAAAAAAATGTATAAGAAAATGCTAAACTGTCATACAATTTTATACGGTGGTGAAAACCTGCGAGTGTCTTTGCTCAATTGGAATACATTTGCAAGCTAACATTTTCACCCGACTATATAAAACAAGTTGTTCTATAATATTTTTATGCACACCCTCTAATACTAAAACGGACAGCTTCTCCACACATTGAGGAAACAGGAGTGTCCTGAGTAAATCGCTTATACTATGCTAATAACTGTCAAAGTTTATGACGTACCAAAGATCTAGTTCACGTCTGCAATATAAGTTTCACAAAACATGTACGTCTATAAAAAACTTTAAAATCAACTAGCTGCCGATAGTCCAATGTGCTGCCGAGATCCAAAAATGCCTTAAATGTTAGGGTTATTGTCCGAATTACATTTAATTGCAATACTCATAGAAGAAGACCCTATATTAATACTGAACGAATAACAATGAGATGAAGAACAACGATCAAGAGTTGTTGACGTATTTTCTAAACTATGTTGAAGTCCTTCCTTTAATCACAAAGTGACTAAAAATTGTTCTAGAGTTGTCTCTCTTTGTCTGTTGTTAATTGTAATTCACAAATACCAAAATTAAAATACTACAGACTTTCTGTATATTATACTCATTTGTGTAGAGGTTCCATCCTCTGTTTTTCATTTATAACTTTTACAACTTATACCAAAACAATCATTCTAATTACACATACATTTTATTACACAAACTTGTATTTACATTTTCCTGACTAGAATATACATTTTACTTTGTGGCATTACTTTGGCTACAGAGTAATCTATAATATTTTGTTGAGGCGCCAGGGTGACTACCGGTTACCTATACACAATGGCTATCAGCTGATCTATGTTGACATAGTGTCATAAAACCCCTGGTAGTTAAACACTGTTACACTACCACCTACCATGGGGAGTGACCGTGGAAAACACTCGTATTACCAATGCTCCAGTTATTAGTGCCCCACCTGTTTGCAGGTGTAGGCCTCCCCTCTATAAGATGAGGTGGAGGAGGTCCCAGAGTTACCCATCTGTAGACCCCACCGTTACCACTAACCACATTTTCCAAACCTGCAAATTGTAGAACTTGTCAGGCCCAGAGCAAGGGCCGAGTGAAATAATCCCCCAATCACTACCAGTCTCCCTGGACCGCCACATGAGAGCCCAAGTCAGCTACCAAATCTGACTTGGGTTCTCACCTCCACAAAATTTTCATTATTGAAGCATTGGAAAAGTTGAAATTGTTGTGTGTAGGAAAGACTCAACCCCCCTTGTATATTATTTAAGAAAACCTGATTTCCAGTTTGTGATAAATGAGTTCCGTCTGTTCTGTATAAAGACACTTCACTTGCCCTAATGTTCTCATGTAAAATAGCTTTTCCCCCATTTTTTATTACAAAGTTTTTGACCACTGAATTCACTCTTTTTCTCTTCTGTTCAATTATTGCACCCGCATTGAAGGGTGCAAAATGCCAGTATCTGCGCTGTAGCATTGAAGACCATATTATAATAACATTTTTAAATAAGCCTGGTAACGTAGGGGTCCGTGTATATTTGCGTCCATTCGTTTTTCGTTTTGAAATATCAAAAACAAAAAACGAAAAACGAAAGTGTTTTCATTTTTCGTTTTTGATTTCTCAAAAACCAAAACGAAAAACGAAAGTGTTTTCATTTTTCGTTTTTGATTTTTCAAAAACCAAAATGAAAATCAAAAGTGTTTTCGTTTTTCGTTTTTGATTTCACTAAACAAGAAAAGCATCTACATTTAAATTCAATTTTTGTATTTTACTCTATTTAATTCTCGTTTTACGTTGTACAATGTTTTCTTTTCCTTTTATAGAGCCATTGATACCCCGGTGTATTTACTACTTAATGTAGACAGAATAGACCGCCTGACTTATGATTTGAACTAAGGTGATTAATGAATCAAAGACTTTCAAATTTCCATGTTTTTATCTATAATAAAATATAAAATTATTATATTTAAATATCAAATAAATCACAAATTTAAATAATACAATGAAATATTATATAAAGATGGTTAAAATAAAACGATTGATTACAACATCACATTAACAAGGGAGGTTACTACTTATCTGATAAGAAAACTAGCCCTGTCGTTAAAGTATGCACATCGGCTATCAGATCAATAGTATTTAAATCGGAGATAAATAAATGTTGACGAATTGAAAAGACTTTATAACTCTGAACAATAAGGATGCATGATCTTTACTTTTAAGTTTGAAAAGTTGGTTATCTAAGATTATTAGAATTGCATGATGACTGAGGCCAATCACCCATTAGGGAACAGTCATTATTTATCAACTGAGGGGGTTGGTGCATTTTAGGGAGGGGGGGGGGCGGTCATTGCCAAAAATATCATACTGGTGGGGGGGAGTTACCATTAAAAATATATCTTTACTGGGGGGGGGGGTCCACCCGATTAAAGTTTTTATGACTGACAATAGATATAAGAAGATGTGGTATGAGTGCCAATGAGACAACTCTCCATCCAAGTCAAAATTTATAAAAGTAAACCATTATAGGTCAAAGTACGGTCTTCAACACGGAGCCTTGGCTCACACCGAACAGTAAGCTATAAAGGGCCCCATAAATTACTAGTGTAAAACCATTCAAACGGGACAAGTATATATATAGATTGTTGACGATATTGAAGTGAATGTCATTGTTAAATCTTTGATAGTGTAAAGCACCAGCAGGATGCCTAATCTCTCAAGGTAGTGAATCCGATCACTCCTTTATATCACAGTCATCTGTTATAGTTCATTATCCATAGGATGTGTAAATTTACAATTCTAGTGATACTTAACTGTATGAAACATTTTAACCTAGTTTTGACCACAGGAAAGTTTCTGAACGCATAGTCAACTTTCTAAAGTGTTTAAATCATTTTAATGTGATTCTTGGGATAGAAGGTGTGTATATTCTTAAATCACTTGATAATAGGTATAATTATTTTATAAAATTATTACAAAGATATCGAATAAGAATATTAGATAGTCTGGATGGTAGGTCTTTCACTTCTGTATTCTTTAATTTTTAAGGTAATTTTTCTCTATTCCATATATTTTCTCTTTTCTTTATATTCTAACACCCCATTATTCTCTATTCTTTATTCTTTTTTTCTTTTTTTCTATTCTTTCTTTATTTTGAGGTCTATTTTCTATAGATTTGATCCATTCGTCTGTATTCTGTAAACCCTATCCAGACCCTCATAAGAATACTTGATGGGCACCATGGCATTCACACATACAAAACAATACACGTAAAACATTTTCACGTTGAAATATTATAATAAAATTGAGAATTGAAAGGGGGAATGTTTCAAAGAAACAACAACTCAACCAAAGAGCAGAAAACAGCCTAAGGCCAACAATGGGTCTTCAACACAGTGAGAAAATCATGCACCCGAGGCGGGCTTCAGCTGGCCCCTAAACAAAATGTGTACATTTTTAGTTCAGAGAAAATCACACTAAACTCTAAAACATCTAGATGAACCAACATTTTAAAAATATACAAAATATACAAGACTTACAAAGACCAAATGTTCCTGACTTGAATATATATTTCTTTATCTCAAATAAATCTTGTACATATTTAATGAACCATAAAATCAGTAAAATTTGCAATGTGTTATTCCAATTACACTTCCTATATTGGAATACTGACTTTTTTGTAATATTTTTTTCATTTTCAAATTATACTGTGTCAGCAAATGTACATTCATCCCATAGGCGGATCCAGGTGAAGGGGGGTAAATTTTGTTGCTTATATAGGGAATCACTGAAGCATGACTGAAGCCCCCTCCGCCCCCTCCTCATGTATATAAACAAATTTGGTTTAAAGTGACTTTAATAGCTTTACTTATTAAGCATTAGCATTTTCAAAATCAGGAACAATATGTATAGGTATAACGTCATTCTGTACATGAAGGCTCAAGTTAATTTGCAGTATTTTTTTTCTCATTAAAAAGCTTATTTTGTCAATTTTTCTACATGCAAGTGTCAGATATTCCTATTTGACAAAAAAAAAACAAAACATCAAGAAGAAAAACTCTTTGTTATATTCAGGATTTCTCAAAGCCTGTTACTATGTAGCTGGCAGTCATCTACTTCTCACAACTGTTAATTGATGAGGATTTTTTTTTTTTTTGGGGGGGGGGGTCAAACTTTTGAAACTATGTTGTTAGGGGGTCATTTTGCGGTTTTTAAGAATGATGGGGGTTGCCAACAACAAATTTTATGTGAAAAATTTGAACCGACCCCCTCAGCTGATAATATTATTTTACATTCAAACTTAGCATTTATGACGGTAATATGTATACGCTATTTAGATTATTTAAAAAAAAAGTTCACACTCCAAGTCGAGGTTTAGGAGGCCATCTTATGAGTCACCAGGAAGCAGTCCAAAAGAAGATGTCTATCACGATGCTCGGAACATTATTGTACTTCCCGCCTTACTTGACTTATGTCAAAAAATAAAATATGTGATAAAATTGCTACGACTTTTTTTTATTAAGTCACAAATCACAAAACATAAGGTTGTGCGACTAGTTGAGTTTCATCATTTTCTATTATTTTGCCTCAATAATTGGTGGTTTATTTTGTTAGTTTTGACTTTGCGTGATTGCAATAACGATAGTTTGATAATCATTCATAACCGTGAACTTGTTGGACCATTTTTTTTTCAAGCAGTAAAGCATCGAAACTTAATTGTTGGCAGCATGTTGGGTCAACCACAGAAATAGCCATAAGCACAGGCACTTAAGAAACATGTGGCTTTCTTCCAATTTTTAAGAATAAAAGTGGGGGTGTCTTTGAAAGTGACGAGACCAATTTTCCCTGGACTTATTTCACTCAAAATCTAAAATTGGTCTGCACATTGCAAATTGAAGATGACGTTATATATTGTAACAATGTTTTACATATTCCCCTGAAATCAAAATACTATTCAGTGCTTTATGTGTCTGTTGAAGGCATTGTAATACAAAATTGCAAAGGGTTAGAGCCTAGTTTTCAATATCTTTTATTTCCACTCGCAGGGTCCTAAATGTTTTTTTCATATGTTTATCATACTTGAAATGTTATATTAAAAAGTTTAAATTATATATCTAAAATATCTTTTGTAATTTTAGTTCATTTATATGTTTCGGAGTTTAGTGTTTAGTTCAGCGGTACATGTTGCATGCTGTTGAAGATACAAATTTGCTTTTACATGTTTTTGTCAAATTTTGCATCGGAGGCCGTCGATAGCCAAAATGAATTAGTGAAAGACAATGAATAGCTTTACTTCTAACACAATTTTGGATTTGGTTAACGATGACCTTCTTGTACGTTTTAGGAATAAATAGTAAAGAGTAAAAATTTGCAAAAATCGCGATTTTGAGCTATCTTTAGGCGTTTATAAGTCGGTGATACGTTTGAAATTAAGCGATCATATTGTAAAACCCTTAGAGTGTACACTTTGGGATGTGGTACTATGAATCTAAGTAAACTTTAAGATTGATAGACTTTTTGTAAATGGCCCTGGTTTGAAATAAATCAAGAGTTTTGGTTTGGTTAACTATTTTATTTTGTTTATTCATTTTGACGATAACTACTTAAACGTGGCCAAAATCTTTCAAAAAGTTTTCGGTTTGGACTATTAGGCGTTTATAGTTTTGTAATTTGTTTAAGAATTACCCATTATATTGTTAGAACAATAGAGAACATACATTGGGTTGCGATACGTGTGCTAAGAATTTAGTTACAGATTGATATACTTTTTAACTAGAGGCTCTAAAGATCCTATGCCGCTAACCTAAGTCTATGTGCATATTCAACAAAGGAAACTCTCCAACATAGAAGACGAGAATAGAATTCATGACAAAAATCTCTGTTTCGTTGGACTTGTTTTGGTGATCATTTAGTCTGCTTAAAAAAACAGTTTCTCTCCATCTTCTCTAGTTTTTGCTCAAAACACAAAAGAAGGCAGGAAAGTGACCCGTTAGTAGATCTTGCCTTATTGGTCATTTTTGAGATTTAAAGTGTCTATTTATCTATTATAATTTTATCATGTAAAGCAAAACCCACCAACAATGATAAAAATCTTCATTAAAGGGCAATAATTCCAAGGAGACGTCGGACGATTTCCTCAATATTGTTAATTGTAGATATTGTCTTGCTGATCATTTTTGCATATTATAGTTTCTATTTATCTGTTATGATTTTAAAGATATACATTTGTATGGCAAAAACGCAAAAAAATGTATAAATCATCATCCAAGGGCAATAACTCTAATAAGGAGTCGGCTGACGATTTCGACAATTGAACTTATTTGTAAAACTTTTCTTGCTGATCATTTTTGAATTTTAATGTTTCTCTGTATCTTTTATAGTTTTCAAGATAATAGGCAAAAATGAAATAAAAATGGTAAAATTTGTCCTTTAAGGGCAATAACTCCTATAAGAAGTCTCCTGACAATCTTGACATGTATGGACAACAGAGCTCAACATTCTGAACATTTTTGCTCATGTTAGATTTTCTCTATTCATAACGGTTTACGAAATAATAGACAAAACTTGCATTTCTATCCTATGTTCTATTTTAGTCATCGGACACATTTTTCAAACTAGATACCACAATAATGATTGTGGCCAAGTTAGTTTAAATTTGGCCAAGTAGTTTAGAGGAGAAGATTTTTATAAAGGTTAACGGACGAGGACGGACGACGGACGCCAAGTGATGAGAAAAGCTCACTTTGCCCATTGGTGAACTTAAAACGGCCATGGTGTGAATAAAATTCAGGGGGAAATTGGCCATAAGTCTTCCTTTTTAAAATTATTTACAATTATTTAATGCGTTCTTTTTGTATAGTAGATACGTGTTTCATGTAAGAACATAACGACAGCAAATATATACGGAAGCGTATATGGTCCTCGTCTTAGCTTAATATGTATCTCGGACAAGTTTAAACATCAGTGCAGATCAACTAAGATTGAGTTGATGAGAGTAAATGCGATTATATAAGTTAATTTAAAATAGAGTAAAAGAACGACAATAAAAATAGTAAAACTGTTGTGTTTTAACTAGTTTGGCTAACGGTAAGAACTAGAATTGTGTTTTTTGCTGTACATGCTCTGATTTTGTGTCATGTATGGATACCCTATATCCTTCCTTTCTATCATGGAGGTTTAGAGTCATTGTGAGAAAAACGTCGTTAAAAATGAACGTAACGTTAAATAATGCATATGCTTTATTGGAGTTCATTTCTGTACTAGATTTAAAGTTTAAGTGTGCTATAAGCATTACAGATGAAATATAGTTTAAAGTCTTTTCATTTAACGTAAAATTAATCATATTCAGCTACTTGACGGTTGATATTCTGCACGTATTGGCTTTTTTAAAGCACTTTTTTCCCCCAGTGTTCTTTTCACTAGTAAATTGTGTATGACATGTTCCCTTGGTGCAGCCTGGAGTCAAATTACAATGTATAGTAACCCCTCTTCATCAGGTACGAGGTATTTTAATCAAATTATAAATACTAGTATGTATACAATGTGCGTCTAACTCCCAGTTTGCCATGCAACACCGTCCCTTGGTGGCTTTTGCAGTTAAATTACATATCCAATGAATTGTAAATTTAAACAAAATGCTCAGCGGGCCACAGAATGATACGACCGCAGATGTCGAACCATGAACAGTTAGGACAAGTATGGACACTAAATTCAAGCTTGATACAGCTCTGAATTTGAATTTTGATGGAATATTTGACACAGCATAGGTTTTTGACACAGAATAAATGTGGTCAAATACCTGAAAAATTTAAAAATTGAACTTTTATAAAATAAGGAGATGAGGTATAACTGCCACTGAGACAACTATCCACCAAGGTTCAAATAAAGTTGATGTAAGCAATTAAAGGTAACAGTAAGGCCTTCAACAATGAGAAAAAACACTATACCAAATAGTAGGCTATAAAAGGTCCCAACATGAAAAATATGTAACAATTCGGTTGAGAAAACTAACGGCCTAAGATTAAACAAAACAATTAACGTAAAACAAATATGACAGACAAGAATCAAATACAACCACTGTACTTCAGGCTCTTTACTTGAGACAGGCACGTACAGAATGTGGTCCAATATCTAAAATCTAAATACATTTGTACAAGGTTAGATTCAGCACCAAGAATTTAATCCACTAGTGTTTATCAATGGACAAAAACAGCTAAGTTTGTCAAGGGGTTAGGTTCATGAAAGAATTATATATAAATTAATTTATATAGAATAAAACAAACCTACCACCAAGTTCTTAAAAATGTTTACAAAAGAAATTTAAAAAAACAATTCACAAAATATCACTCATCATTAATACAATATCTTTTAAAAAATCCATAAAACTTACCTTTAATTATTTTTAAAACGATCTATTATTGAATAGAAAATTTCAAACTATATTTATATATAATTTCTTCTATAAAATTAAAATTTAATGCGGTATCTATTTTAACTGTGAATCTACTTACACTTTCTATCAATTGTGCAATACAACTCTGAATTTTGATAGTGATTAAATATTTGACATATCATAGGTTTCTGACACAGAATTAATGTGGTCTATGAACTTAAATCAAAGTACTGAAGTACTGAACATCGGATGACCACAAGTTCTGGTGGATGGTCACAAGCACTTGTCTCAGAAAAAAAATCACATCTCTATACCTGAAAGTAAGGTTGAGGTACATAGATATATTTTTTTTCTGAGACAAGTTAGTGTGTGGATGATGAATGAATGACAGGAAATTCAAGCTCACCATAATAACTGTTATATTGTAGTGATATAATCATTTGTTATCTGTATACTCTGGTTTGGTGTTATATATTATATCAATATTTGTAAAACAGTTATATTTTTAGTATAATTTTCATCCATTTGTATATCATTCTATTCTACTATTCTAATGATAGTGCAGTGCAAGTGCATGGTGGACACTGTTCTGTAATAATTAGTTTTTCTAATAGATTGGATTTGAGTAGGCATTCATATTTTCACACGTTTGTTGCAAAACGTTCTTTAGATATTCTTTCGCATACGTTAACACAAATTTTCGGTATTCTTGATTTGTTATTGATATTATCAGATTATTACATGGCATTTTTCATATCAGATGTATTATAAGCCCAAGGTTCAATATCAGCCCAAGAGCCGAAGGCTCGAGGGCTGATATTGACCGAGGGCTGATAATACATCTGATATGCCATGTTATGATCTTTTTATCATATGCTTCAACAATGGAGAAAAATAATAGTTTAATATATTGATACGTTTTAGTGGTTCTCACGTAGAAGTTCGAAAAGTGAAAAGTTTACGGACTCCAAATGTAGTATATCCGATATGAAATCTTTCTATCATATGCCTCAACAGAGGAAAAGAACAACAGCATGATATATTTTTATATTGACGATAAAAAAAAAAACAACAAAACATAATGAACACTGTTTGGAAAAGTTAACATTTGTAAAGTAACTTTCTAAATTATGCTGGAAACTTTAAAAAATGCATTTATCGTATCATTTTTTTTTTTTTTTGCATTTTACATAATATGTTATAATTATATTGTATCGTAATAATTGTTTAGTACCCGACTTTAATTGTAATGTTTTTTCACTGAAAAATGTACCATTCGTGTGTATTTTCCGGAATTTGCCGAGTATCACCGGAATGCCATGCGATAACGTTACGGAAAGGCATGTGATAATAGTTGAAGCATGTGATAAATTTTTCATATCAGCCCGCTAAACACCATTTCGGAAAAATATGGAATTCACGTAAATTTAATGCTATTATCATACTGTAAAAACTATATGTTATTTGCTCTAAGTATATGATAATAAATATAGATTATAACATGGCATTTTTCATATCAGACCCCTTATCAGCAATAGGTCATGATATCAGTCTAAGAGCCGACAGGCTCGAGGGATGATTTTGACCATGGGCTGATAAGGGGTCTGATATGAAAAATGACATGTTATGTTCTTTTTATCATATACTTCAGCAGAAGCCATACAGACCAGAAAACCTTTTTAAAACTTTATAAAATTCATTTGTTGTATTATTTGTTTTTCATTTTTATAATATAAAAATTTTCCTGTTTCTAAATATTATTTCGTTTATTCTACTTAGTTATGTTTTTCACTAAAATGTACCACTGAGGTTTTATTTTCCGGAATTTACAGAATGACGTCGAAATGCTTTGCGATAACGTTAAAGAAAGGCATGCGATAATAACCAGAAGCAGTTGATATATACCGGAAACAGTTGATAACGAAAGTCATATCACACGGCTAAGACAATTCGCCATTTTAGAATCAAATGCATTCTGGGTAATATTTTCAAAAGCGTACACCAAAACGTTATGATTGGTTTAAAACGTCCTAAACAAAGGAAATTGAACCAATGACGTAACGTTATTTTCTTTTTGGTGTACGAACAATGAGATTACCCATAGTCCTTTAGATTCTGAAAAGGCCAATTCTTCAAATTTAATGAATAAATATATGTACAAATAAGTTTTATCAAGGGGTACAATTATACCATTATTTTCTACAAGTATATAATAAATATATTTCTCACGACAAAACATTGTCATTTATCTATGTTCTTAAAATTATTTTTATTAATATTTATTGATGAAATTAGTATATAACAAGCGATAAGGAGTGTTATTTTGCACTTGATTATATCCGCGTAATTATACGAAATACGTTCGGTTATCAGTCAAAAACGCAAGTCATGTGGGTAGAAATGTCTGTGGCAACATAACACCGGAATGCCCTCACGGTCATCCGCTGTAAAAAAATGAAATTGGATATTTACCTATCATGATCCAATATCCAACATACATGCGTAGATTAAGTAATCAAAAGACCCCTTGATTTCAATTCTTGTTAAAATCAAACTAAAATTGATTATGAACGCTTTGGACCTTAATGTGGACCAATTTGAAAACCGGGCCCAAAATCAAAAATCTAAATACACGGTTAGATTCACCAAAGCATAGAACCATAATAGTCTATTTTATTTGTTAAAATCAAGCAAAGTTTAATTTTGAACCCTTTGGACCTTCATGTGAACCAAATTGAAAATAAGAATCTATAAATACACGGTAAGATTCTGCATATAAAAAAACCCAAGAATTCAAGACTATGAATTAAACCCCATTGAATTGGTCAAGATATGAGCAACGTATGCAAAGTATAAGAAAAGTATTGTTTTTAAGCCCTTTTTCCTAAAACGGTTCATTTTAGACTTATACTGAAGTTATTGTTCGTAAACCAGAAAATCCTAGTTTTTTTTTACCGATGTTTTGGTCCGTTATTCTTAAACGTTTTGGACCATAACCCCAAAATCAGTCTCAACATTCCTTATGAAGTATGGAACGTTGTGGTACAAATTCATTGAGATCCATACACTTATAATTAAGTTATTGTCCTGAAACAAGAAAATGTTTTTTCCCTTAATTCCTACAAAGTTGGGACAATTAATAACCCTCAAATCCATTCCAACCTTCCTTATATAGTATGAAACTTTGTTGTACAATTTCATAAAGATCCATACACTTACATGTATACTCCAGTTATTGTTGTGAAACCAAATGTCTTCGGAAGACGACGACAAACGTCATACCATTATACGACCGCAAAATCACTCTTTTATGCAAGGTTGTGCATGAGATGGTAATGAACGATAATTTTTTAATGTCCAGTGGCAAATCAAATGCATATTCAGGACGAGAACATGTTATTGTAATATGAATTATAAACCCTGCTTTGGATTATACCGATACACTGAGCGTGACGTGCTACTTCGCGATGTTATAGTTCGCAGGAAGTTATTTTATCCTGCGCGGATTCAATATTTTGACTCCGAGCCGACAAGTCTCTGCTTTTACTTATTAATGCCGCGTGCTTGTAGAGAGCAGCAAAAAACTATTTTAAAAACTTTGGTTTGACCAGACCGAAATTCCCATAACCTCCGCAATTTCATGCACATCTTCACATTACAGTTTGCAACACTATGCAATGTCATTGGGTTCCAAAAAACGTTTAGAAAACTATGTCAATGTGCTTTCCCATAGGGTTTTATACAGAACAATTATCGGAAATCTATTTGTCAAAATCAAACTCTTAACTGAACAAAGTGACTGTATCCAAGTTGTAGTTATTACATGAATACTGTCTTATTTTTAATATTTGTTTTGTTTTTACCTTCTTAATTTCTCGATCATTTTTACCGATTAATGGGGTGTCGGACCAATGGGGAGTCGGACTAATGGGGTGTCGGAATAGCGGGGCAACCCCTTTTTTCTCGTTGTTGAAGGTCATGCAGTAACCTGTTTACACTATTGTTTTCATCAGTGTTCCATTTACTATTAACCAATGTTTTACGTGGTTTCATGTGAAAGACAACTCTGTTCTTATGAACTGATTTTTACACCACCCAGGTATGAGTTGGGGAATATCACTCGAATATATTAGGCTGGCCTGTTTGAAGTCAGGAGCCTTTAATTCTGTTGTTGCTGTATGCATATTTTTTTTCTTCAATTATTGTTAATCATAAAGGGCCACCATTAATAAAATTATATTATTTTGCACGGGGGAGTAGTGGGGATAGACAGGTTTTGAAAATGAAAAGTCTAACCTGGTGTAAATAAAAAAAAAACAGGCACAAGAATATGAAAGAAGAGTGACGCTACAGTACCAACAGGTGAAATGTACTGTTGTTTGTCCCCCTCCTAACCCTCCTGATAAAAATTAAACCAGAAAAGTGCTTTGGACGCAATAAATTAATTATTTTTTTCCATTTTGTCACCAGGAGCAAAAGAAGTTAAGTAACCTTATGCTAGCAAATTATTGAAGCTCACGTCTTAATTGATAGTCATAAAAATAAAGAGAAAACGTATAGTTACCAATAACAATCTACTGGAGACAGAAAACGGTATAGGCAATATTATAATGGTCTGGATTGGGGTTTCTTTAATGTTTTAGGCCATTTTTCTCTGATCATTATACTTTTTGCCAATTATTCTCTATTCTTTATATTCTAACACCGCATTATTCTCTTTTGTTTAATTTTTGGTCCATTTTCTTTATTCTTTATATGTTTTGCCCATTATTCTCTATTCCGTAACCAACCCGTTCACACTCTCTAGTATAGGTCACCATATAGCCTTCACAAAGGAGTAAAAGTCATCACGAATAGGCCCGAATGGCAAAATGATTGAATGCTAATCCCATTTTGAATTGTGAACTTTCGGTATTTGTTTTTCAATCAAACGATCTTAATAAAAAAAAAAAAAACAGATTATCGTCGTGAATGTTCGTGTAACAGTAGTAATACTGACAGATGGACCTAGGTCATCAGTATTAATCATCTTAGATTACTAACCTTTTACAACTTAAAAGTAAAGATCATGCATCCTTATTGTTCAGATTGATAAAGTCTTTTCCATTCGTCGACATTATCCCCGATTTAAATACTATTGATCTGATAACCGCTGTGCATACTTTAACGACAGGGCTAGTTTTCTTATCAGATAAGTAGTAACCTCCTTGTTAATTTGATGTTGTAATCAATCGTTTTATTTTACCATCTTTATATAATATTCCATTGTATTATTTAAATTTTTATTCATTTGATATATAAATATAATAATTTTATATTTTATTATATATAAAACAAGGAAATTTGAAAGTCTTTGATTCATTAATCACCTTAGTTCAAATCATAAGTCAGGCGGTCTATTCTGTCTACATTAAGTTGTAAATACACCGGGGTATCAATGGCTATATAAAAGGTAAGGAAAACCTTGTACAAGGTTAAACGAGAATTAAATAGAGCAAAATACAGAAATTGAATCCAAATGTAGATGCTTTTCTTGTTTAGTGAAATCAAAAACGAAAAATGAAAACACTTTCGTTTTCGTTTTGGTTTTGAGAAGTAAAAACGAAAACGAAAACACTTTTGTTTTTCATTTTGGTTTTTGAGAAATCAAAAACGAAAAATGAAAACACTTTCGTTTTTCGTTTTTTGTTTTTGATATTTCAAAACGAAAAACGAATGGACGCAAATATACACGGACCCGTAGGATAGAACATTTTACATTTTCAATTAAACCCTTCCCTGTCAATTCTAAATCTGTCAAATCATTAGCTCCACAGTGAATAATAATAAAATTAGGAGAAGGTAAAAATTTTCTTTTTGCATCCAGTAGGGAGTCCAAATCTTTAATCTGTAAACCAGGTTGCCCAATCCAGTATGTTGTAACACCTTTGGACTCCAGTCCCAGGTTGGTCCTACCATATTTCTTCGCCTCTACATTGGCCCAATGAACAAGGGAACTTCCAACAATCCATAAAATCTTGGGACCTGTGAAAACTTGTACCTTGTTAGCCTTTTGGAACTAGAAAAATTGCAGCCTAATATAGCGAGAATAAGCATGCGTTTTCCATCTGCCTATTTTCATAATTACCTCCTCTGAGACCCCCTGCCTGGCTAGTTCCGTGGCTCACCCAATTCTAAAACTATGTGACCTAAAATGACCTTTACTAATATGAAGAAAATGTAAAGCCTTTTCCAGTATACTGCTGAATTGGTATCTAGTTAAAGGCATACCATTATAATGAATAAACAAATCTTTATTGTTACAGGTAGGTCTTACCTTTAAGTATTCGTTAATTAGTCGTATCGGACAGTAGTTTTTTCTGTTCTCAGGTATCAATAAAGTAACGGACTTTCCCTTTTGGTCAGTTTTTGACCACCTTACTCTTAGCTCCAGGACTTTTTTCTTAACTAAAATATCAGAAATTGTTAAGTTGGAGCCATTTATAACGGACTTAGTTTTGAAGTAGTGATTTCCCTACCCTTAGCAAACCAAAGAAGGCAACTGAAAAACTGCTGAAAATAAAGCAGCTTCATATTTATTCTTACATACTTTATCTAAACAACCTATCATATCTGCTCACAATTGCACTGTAATTGGTGCTCTAATGTCATTACGTTTCCCTCCTTGAATTCTTTTTATTCCTTCTAATGCCTTGCCAATTATAAAGAATTTTGTAGTATCCTGTATGCCTTGTATTTTATAATGGTATGAAACTCCTGATATATAAAATGATATGGTACCCCCAGAAAGACCTTGTACTGACAAAAAAGCTATAAAATTTAGCAAATTATTGACTGGCACTGGCCAATGCTGTTTCAATTTGTAAGATGATCTAAAATTACAAAGTTTTGACAGAGCCAAATTGTATGATTTTTGTGTATTTTTGGACACACCTTGATTGACAATATAATCCGCCACCTGACTTAAGTGTTCCAGATCTGTGTTGGAATTTTGGTAGGCCACTGGTCTGCTTCTGGAGCTAGGCGTCTGAACTTCCCCCACTGAGAACGAGAAAGACAATCAGCAATTTGGTTTTGTTTTGAAGGGATATAAATTGCCTTAACTGACGTATTGTTTTTTAAGTTCATTAAAACCATTTGTCTTACTAAAGTCATAACTCTACTTGATTTGCTAGTTTTCATATTAATGATTTGAACAACCGCCTGATTATCAACATGAAAAATAACTTTTTTGTTAACAAAATATGATTCCCAGGACATAAGTGCTGCTACAACTGGAAACAACTCTAACAATGTCATATCTCTGGTGATTCCAGTTTCAACCCAATGTTTTGGCCATATGCCTTGGGCCCACTGACCTGCAAAATAGATCCCATACCCACCTTTGGACCCCTCTGCACTATCCGTGAACAACTCTAATTTTTCATTTGAAACCCATACATTGTTGGTTATTACAGTGACACAATTGTATTGTTTTAAAAAGTGTAACCAAACTTCTAAATCTGCTTTCATCTGCTTGTTTACTCGAAATTTGTAATATGATTTTCTTACCCCGATTGTTGAATTTATGAGTCTGCGACAGAAGGTGCGGCCTGGAGCAACCACCTTACAAGCAAAATTCAGGAGCCCAAGAAGAGATTTCATAGCTTTAAGAGTTATTTTAGAACTGTCTAAGGTATCTCTGATTTTTTGTGAGAGTTTGACAAGTTTTTCATTTTGAAGCCGCATGATTAAATTCTGTGTATCAAATTCTATACCCAAAAAAATGAGAAATGTAGTAGGCAAAGTAGTCTTGTCACTAGCAAGAGGAATACCTATTTTGTCGCATACCTCTTGGAATATCTTCAAAGTATTGCCAACTTTTGATGTTTGGCTCGACTCGACAAAAAGAAAATCATCTAAATAATGGAGGATATTATCATTTCCGCTTTTTTGCTGTATTATCCAATGCAAAGCTTTTGCAAATTTCTCCCACAGGGCACAACTTATTGAGGCCCCCATTGGCATCATTTTATTAAGATAATATTCACCCTGAAATTTTATCCCTAACAAGTCAAAATCCTGCGGGTCAATTGGCAACAAGCGAAAAGCCACTTTTACATCACACTGACTTAAACGGGCAAATGTTTTGTGTCTATTAATCAAACATGCTGTTTCATCCACTGAACTGTACTGCACTGAACACTGATCTTTATCAATAAAATCATTTATTGAATTATTCTCAGGATAGTATAAATGTTGAATAAGTCTAAAATCCCCATCCTTTTTTGACACTAGCCCTATTGGTGATACCTGAAGTGTGGGAAAAGGCGGGTATCTGAAAGGACCAGCAATGCGACCAAGTTTAACTTCCTTCATTAATTTTTCTTTAAAATGTTGGGTAGCTGTAATGCACTTTTTAAATTGGAACTCTCCTTGGTTCCCTAGAGCCAAAATATTTTAATGAAAAACCATATTTGAAACCAGATATAATTTCATGTGCTACATTGTTATGTGGGTAAAATTCTAAATAATTTTCCAAGACCGATACTTTAACAGGAGTATTTCCTAATGAATAAAAATTAATACTTTTTGTTACTTCTTCCTTGGGCCCGGTTATTACATTGGGCCTTTCTGTGTTTGCCACTGCATATTTCACATACATGTTTAAACCTACAACGAGGGAAGTAGGGACAGTCATTACCATTGTTATAGTATTTACATGACATATTTACACTTCCACTAGTTACCTGTGATTGTTGATGTGTTCTCGTGTTAGTGTTTGAAAGTGTAGCTGCATGTGAGTTATAATGACCACGATTTTGTGTATTTGTTCTATAACCCTGTGATTGCACTGACACATTGTTTTGTACTGTGGGAGATGTGATGCGTAATAGCCAATATTCACCGTGTATGTTTCCCCAAGATAAATTTGGATTCTTTTCTATTTTTAGCCTAAATTGCTCGTCATAGGTGGCCCAGTTGTCTGACCTCGTTGCCGCTAATCTTATATCGCGCATATATTTTAACAATTCCTGTGCCCGTGTCCTGTATTTCTCAATGTAGACACTCATAAAAACCATGAATTCTGAAGTCCATTCATTTATGGACAAATAAACACCCGACGATCTTTTTTCAATGGCAAATTTTCCCCCTTTTTAATTTCAAATCGCCCTCGTCAACCTCCTCCATTTCTTTTTGCGTTCTCAAAAGATAATGAAGCTCTATAAATTTTCCCTCCCAAATCTTTTCCTTAATTTTAAAAGGCACGTGTTCCCCTACTGTGTCATGAATGCTAGACTCTTGTGTCGGAGTGAAATCAATGGAATTATTTGCCATTTCAAAATTTTTGTGTGATGGGTCGTGCCTAAAAGAGGGGAATGCCCGTGCATCCTCCTCCGACTCATTACCTGATGATATTTCAGCATTTTCTTCTGGTCCTTGTGTCTCCACGTGTCCAACCTCCTGTGTTTTCCTGACCATTCTTTTCCGTCCAACTCCGTCCTTCTTTTGAGTGATTTCTTCGTACCGCACTCCCTGTCCTCCTTTCCTGCTGGTCGTCCTCCTCTTCTTTCCAATGGCCCTTGATGGCGATCCCCTGGCATTTCTTTTGTTTGGCATCTTTTCGTTTAAATTATTTAACTAATTTCTGCAGCACCTGCTTAGTTGTCGACAGCAAATTAACAAGTGCCCGATACGGGAATTCCAAAATTCAGATTCCACCTGAGAGCGCCATCTATGGCCATGCCAAATATGGCAATGAGCTAAAGGCTGCAACACCCACACACCCACACAAATATTTGATTGAATTAAACCAGATTATTGAAAATATAAAATTTTGATAATCTCTATTCTTCCACACTTCTGTTACTCAGATAGGAGAGAATATTGTATTTGGTAGTTTCATGTGCACTTTATACGACTCTTTCGTTTGCGATAAATGTTAAAATTCATAACTACTAGGAAACATTTGCAAAATAGTGTTCATGTGAATTGGATGATCATTTTTATTTCAAATTCGCATTGACATTGATAAAGTAAATGTAGTAATAAATAATGTTGAAGGAAGAAATTAAACTATATGTGTCGTTGTTCGAGCCACTGCTGTTAGACGTTTTGTTCCTTGGAATATCACCAGCCCAATAGTCAGTATTCCAGTTCTAAAACGAAGTACATGATTTAAACGGTCATTTTCTGTTAATATACTGATCCGAAAAGGTATTTATCATTCAAATCACTAAGGTTTTTTTTCTTCCTAAAGATTGGTGGCCTCAGTCGGATTTGGCACATTTTTTATCTTTTGCTTTTTTTCTATGATCTTCAACTTCGTATCTGATTAGGTTTTTTAAATGATTTGATTCGATCGCCACTGGTGATTCTGATGAAGACGAAACGCGAGGCTGGTGGAATAAATCATCAACCTGGTATCTTGTGATTTTCGATTTCAATTTAGTTATTCCGTTTGTCATAGACCAATTTTTTTTTTAAATTAAATGCTTTCATGGTTTGTTGTTGTTTGAAAGTTTGGTTTGAAATAGGTCCAGTCTTGTTCTTGTTAAGGTACAGTGTGATGTCTTATTGTAGAGATACATCGGATTTGGTATTAGTAATATCTTCACCAATTCTAGAGGTTGCATTTCTGTAAATACATGTATTGACACTTCAATTTCCCATAGAAACTCCTTTCACATCTAAAACTGTGCAGTTTTGTGAAAAAAAAAAAACATATCCTGGAATGGAATGCTCACATGCGCTGCTATTGTGTTCAAAGGTCAAACCATATATATGTGCGGCATATTTTCAACATTTAAATGTCTGGAACGAGTTTGAACTTAACCTTAAATTCTGTACTAACCCTCCCTTTACTTTGAGTCTTCCAGGGAATTCAATTTGACCGTTATACAATATAAAACTAAGAAGATTTGGTATAGTTGCCAATAACACAACTCTCCATCAGAGACTAAATGACATAGAAGTTAACAACTATAGTCACCGTACGGTCTTCAACAATGAGCAAACCCAAAACCGAATAGTCAAGACCCGAAATGAAAAATGTAAAACAACTCTATTTATACTGGTAAAATTTTAACGTTTTGTCTCTATGAAATAAAAAATGGAGATCATCTATGGACACCAGTAAGTAAACAAAAAAACATATCTATAAATATGAAAGGGGCATTAGTTACACTTTTGACAAAAAAATTTTCATGCAAGTATTGATAAAAGCGGAATTTTGAAATATTATTTCGTTATAAGCAGCCAGATTGGCCCAAATTTGTCAAAATAATCCTAAAAACATTGCTGATGTATTGTTGACTTGGAAGTCAATAGTTTAACCTCATTCAATCCGTATTCATGTGACCTTCAATTCAACCCCTTAGCTGGAAAAGAGTTACACGTGTACTAGGCGTGTTCAGCTATTAAAAGGAAAAGAATGTCAACAAAGAAAGTGAAACAAGGGTGAACCATTTCGGTGACGGATTCGATCCACAAAAAATCGATCTTATGCAGGTAAAATTGATGATTTAAATATTTTTTGACATATATAATATGAAATCAAACAGACCTAGAAAAATCAAATTGCACGTGCTCCATTTAATTCATGTTTTTAATTATGTTCATATCGGGTTATTTTGCCGTCGACAGTCTTCGGAGATCATCTCGATTGTTAATTAGATAGCGTCTAGACTAAAATACAAACGAAATACTGATACATAATATCGATATCGAGTCCATGTAATGCTAATTATTTTTTTTAGACTTTTTGTAATTTGAATATACGTTTAGTATGTTTTAAATCAAATGTTAGAATTTGAATGAACTCGGTGAACACGAATTTGACAGCTAATGCTCCTTTAAGTCCCACGAAAAGATAGGTGGTTTGTGAAACAGCTGTATTCTTAAAAAAATATAACAAAAATACTGAACTCTAAAGCAAATTCAAAAAAGGAAGTCCATTAAAAATGACAAAGTCAAACGCTATCATTCAACGGAACAAGTGAAAAATAGCTGCTATATTCCTGACATGGTAATGCATTTTCCAAAGAAGTGGAACCTATTAATAAGATACGCATAAAAATCGAAGGGACAGTTATATACCGAGTCCAGGTCTATCAGGTTTACTTAAATTATAAAATAAAGAAGACCCCAAAAAATGTAATGTAACTACGTAATGTAATGCCATTTTTCAGTTACAGAACTTAAAATTTGTGGTACATCAAAACCCTTCTTTAAATTTAGTAATATAGATGATTTTCCTATCCGGGAAATATTAATTGTTATCGTTTTTATCTATATTTTGCAAAACTGTATATATATATTTAGTAGGAGTAAAATGTACAATGAAGTGGTGATATCGGCTGCTTTACTAGTTCATTAAGGATAAACGACTGAACACCATATATACTACAAACGAAAAGGTATTGTTTATATTGAATTATTTATGTTTAATGTACGCAGTCAATTGTGTTTAAAAACAAAATTTCATTCAAAAGGAAAAAGCAGATTATTCAATGAAACTGTCAGGAATTCTCATGATAACTGTTATACAAATGTTATAGAACCATTAGAACAGTTTCTGACAAGCTGTTTTACTCTGGAACTATTTTTTACAATTTTATCTAGAACAGTTTTTGCAAGACGGGTGATTCATACAAAGTTTGGGACGCTTACCGTATCGAAGCACTCAGTTTCGCTCCTGTTGGAGTTCATACGATTCCCTCATTTCATGTCATTGATTTGTCTCTTAATATATTTACGAGATTTGAACATCGGTAAATAACTGTTGCTTTAATTTGATAATTCTAACCCTAGAACAGTTTTGGAAAGTTTTACCCGAGAACAGATTCTGACAGATTTACCCGGCTAGATCAGTTAGATTTAGCAATATTTACTGAAAAAAATCATTACACAACAATATAATACTTATTAAAGAAATAAGTATGCAGGGTTTCGTTTTGGACAGTTTTACCCTAGAACTGATTTTGACATATTTACCCAACTAGAACAGTTAGTTTCAACAATATTTCTTCAATAAAGTAGGGGACGTACCTATCTTATTCATACTAATGAAATAAATATTTAGGATTCAGAAACACGAAAAAAATGTTTTTACAAGTCTGTCTACTAGAATACAAATAATGCTCTTACTTGGTAAAACAAATAAATAGTGGCATACTCTCCAAGTAATATGCAAATATGAAAAATCTGATAATTGAATAAAAAGCAATGAAAATGTAACTTTGAATACAACATCCGTACAACTTGTTTCTCATAAAGTTTATCTACGGGAACGATGGCTTTGACAAAAATCTTCATTCAGGAAATCTGAGGCTGCTGGAAATTTGCTACATTTGAACGGTTGTTTTTGCTATGGGAAAATTGTAGTCATAGAGTTTGTCGCATAGTCTTCTTATTATGTTTTATTCTGTGTATACCTCTGGACAAGGGAGAAGGTAAGATGCACATTTTTCTATGGTTTCATGATCTTTTGGATGGACGAGGTACTTGCTAAGTTACAGAACATCACCTACATTAGACACAATGTAAAGACGTGCATGGGACTGTCAATGAAACAGCCCCCTCCCCCCTGTAAATACAAAAAAAAATCATTTGTAAATACGACATGACATTCGATGTAGACACGATCTTGACTTTATATTGTTGCTATTGCAATGTCGATTTAGTAAATGATGTTTACGCAAGGTTCAAGACTCGTCCCTCGATGTAGCAAAGTAGAAACGATATCTAAACGATATTATCAACATTGCAATTATTATCCCTTCGTCACAGTGTCACGAAATTGACACCAGATACACACACGATAAAGGAAATTCGGATGTGATCGTAAAAACATCGGTCCACTCATGGCATCTTAAGCCATCGTATGAACACCGATTGAGTTTCCTAGGCTCCGGCATTAACTCCGCGAGTGGTAGTAAATTCTTTGATGTCTCAAAAAATTGCAGAAAGACATTGCGAATGTTCATTTTAGGAGTTAGGAGATCTTATAGGGATACAGTCCAGAAACATAACGACTATCAAATCAACCTAATATGTATAAACTCATAACTAATGATTTCGTAGGGTTATTGAAGTTTTGCAAAATTAAATAAAATACCCTTCCAGACATTTATTTTTGGGAAAGGCAATTCTAATAATTATAGCTCTGTATTTTTCATTAATCTGGTTATACTGAACGCCTTGCGTTTTGTTTGTTTTTTTACGTTTGAGTCATTTTCAAGTTGCATTATAGGAAAAAAAGTGAGCAGAACATATTTCAGATTTAATCAAATCTACTAATTCATAATGTTCAATATCAGTTAGTTAGCCTGACAAAGATAACTTTACATAAAATTGAGAATGGAAATGGGGAATATGTCAAAGAGACAACAACCCGACCAAAGAGCAGACAACAGCCGTAGATTTAGAATGTGTGTATATCTTCTAGACTTTGTATTCAAACTGACACATTACGATCCCAAAACTTGATGGCGACATTCAGTTATCTTTAAAATTGACATAACGAAAGATAACCGACCTCGTTTTAATGCGTAAAGAACTATTAGTATATTAAACTACAGTTATGCAAAGTCCTGAAAATTAGTGGTTGCCGTTAGTTACTTTCATATTTTGTTTTTGTTTTTCGTTTATTGTTTGAGTACAAATCAGACCGTGGGTTTTCCAGTTTGAATTGATTCACATTTCAGCATGCCGAATTTTAAAGCTTACACTATAGTATGAGAAAGACTCATTATTGTTAGCTGTACTGTGACCAATAGTTCTTACATCATTGTACGTTGGTCTCTAGTGGATAGTTGTCTCAATGCCAACAATATCATATCTCCTTTTTTTATATGTCTACCAATTTTTTAGCGGAGCATGGTTGAGGAAATATGATAAAGTATTTAATGTTTTGTCGTCTAGTAGAAAAAGCGGCCCTATAGACGTCAGAAAGAACTCATTATATAATTGCGGGTACAATTTGTGTAACAGTTATTATTATAGATTTAGTTTGGAGAATAATGTATGTCATTTTTTTTAATATTGGTAAGACATTTCAAATTGTTTATGTGATAGTCCTAGTTGCTAATGCACTGTTTCGATAGGCTGGGCATTATTCAAATTGATTTGTTGTTTTTGTTTGCTTAAATGCTAGTAGATCAAACTTTTGAATGCCTTAGATACATAAAATTAAGGAGATGTGGTATGATTGACAATGAAACAACTATTCACCAAAGTTCAAATGAAGTGGATGGATGCAATTATAGACAAGCGTATGGCCTTCGACAATTAAGAAAACTTAAACCGCATAGTCGGCTATAAAAGGCCCCGACATGAAAAATATGATCAATTGAAGTGAGAAAACTGACGGCCTAATTTATGACAAAACACTTTACGAATAACAAACATGACAGACATGAAGCAACGATAACAACTGAACTACATGCTCCTCATTTGGGACAGGCACATAAAAAATTTGGCGATGTTAAACATATTTATGAGTGTTCGACCCTCCCCGTAACCTGAGACAGTGGTATTACAGCACAACATGAAACAAACTTTAAACATCAGTTGAAAAGGGCTTAACTCATCAGATCGATAAAAAGCCGAAAAATATCTAACAAAAGCACTGACCGGCAGGGTATTTATAAATTTCCAACAAACAAAAAGACTCAAAGTACAGATCTGAGAGTACTTACTGTTACTGCCAGCTAGTTTAAAGCCAATAACAGCTTATAAACAAATCATGTATCTAGGACTAAAATATCAATCAGTACACATCTTCAAGAAGTGTCATATAAGGAGATAGAAAAAGTTCTTCCGTTCACTGATGACCGAATAGTATTATCTGAAGATAATCTGAAGCAGGTTTGTCCTTTTCTGGCATTGCACGGGAATATTTGTGGATGTCCACGTGCGTTTTTGTTGATCAATCTATCTGCAGAGGCATTGCTTTCTTTAACACAATATGTTGTGCGGTTTATATGGTTGTTTTTTTTTTGTCCTGCTTGTCCTACATATCGCATTTAGGTTTAGTT
Source organism: Mytilus coruscus (assembly GCA_017311375.1). NCBI lineage: Eukaryota > Metazoa > Mollusca > Bivalvia > Mytilida > Mytilidae > Mytilus > Mytilus coruscus. Next base: position 75,757,900 of record CM029595.1, on the reverse strand, counting down.
CATGTTAGCAGGTAAGACATAAATTGAATTGTGTAAGTTATGTAAAAAAAGTTATATTCTGACATTTACGCATGAGCGAGCAGAACTTCTCGATGATATTCACTTGCAGTTCTGTTAATTAATCTGGCTGCAGGGTTTCAATCTCCGGTGGAGAATTCATATCCGTTCCGTTCAATAATACGTAACACTACAGCAAACACATATTTAGGACAGTATCGCTTAACAACATTTAAGTATGAACTCTGTGCCGGAGATAGGCAGAGTGTTATTAAATTTAGACGACGAATATTAAACAACATGATTAAAAGTACTTGGTAGGTAAATTTATTTGTGGAGTGTTTTCACAATATTTGTGTATTTAGAAAAAACTATTTGGTTATTTTTGTCCAGGATCAGCTTGCTTAGGCCAGTAAAATTATCTTTTTACGCAGTACAAATGATGAATTATGTCACGCTGTTGTACATTTATATACTTACGAACTTCCCTCGATAATGAACTCCGGTTACTTTTTTCTATTTGTAGATTTTTTAGCGCTGAACCAAATGCGTACAGTTAAAGGTGTGCACCACCTTAAGGCAACAGCAGTTTGTTTTCTTTATACACCCGTGTGTATGAGTATGTCTGTGATGTATAGTACGATAGCACACCTTTTATATCATACAATCTTCTTAATTACTATATCAAAAGCACCGGCTTTGAACTTCATTTGAAAGAGAACGATAATGTATTAGTCTTGAGAAAATGCAGGTCGATATGGAACAATCATTATGAGATCTTTTTTATACAACCAAGCCGTACTAATATGGAATTTTAGTCCGCATTGTTCGCTTTTGATCCAAAGGTTTAAACAGCATGAACAATTCATGAACGGTTGCACAATCAAGCCATACTTTCTTGTTTAAGATGTGACTAGGCGCGTGCAAAATTTTCATGGTTGTATTTCTACTTGATCAATCTTCTTAATTATGATATATAACTTGAAACGTCATCTCAAAAGCGTCTCCTGAATTTGATATGTGTGTTAAACTTTCAACCATGGACGATGTGACTAATTAGTCTTAAAATACATCTGTCTTTCCAAATTTGGATTTTTTTGCAAAGGGAATGAAAAAAAAAGAAAAGAAATCCGTACCATTGTCTGTACAAACCTAACGGAAAAGAACATGTTTTGATGTTCGTAAGCTTTAATGACTTAAATTTTGTTATCGCCAATTTCACAAACCCATTGAGCCATCAATCTGTAATGCAATTACGATATCAAAATAATATTGGTACACTCATCAGTGATGCTGGAATTAAAAAAGATGAAAAGGCCAAATAAAGTACGAAGTTAATGAGCATTGAGGACCCAAAATTCCAAAAGTTTTGTCAAATACAGCTTAGATAACCTATTCCTAGAAAAACAATCCTTAGTATTTTGAAAACTTTTATGTTAAATATACATTTTATTTATTATAATGACCATATCAATGAAAATTAGTGTCAGATCCTGTACAATACACAATGTTCGTTGCACTTACTTTGTATGATTGTAAAATGAAAATGGACAAGTATATTAAAATTTCTTGATTAAGCTTTGAGTCATAAGTTAAAATAGAATGTTAAATAACCATTTCAAGACTTGATCATGGACATTAACCTCAACAACTTTTTCTTTTCTTTTTAAGATGTATGTTTCTTCGATTCAAGATACTGACATTCCACATATATTTTTGTTGTTCGGTGTATTTTAGCAACAATTCCTAATTTATCAAATTACTTTAGAGAATTGTATCAATTTCATGTTTACATCATTCTGATATTTTCATTCTTACCTCAATTGTTGGTTTTAACAAATTAAACATTACCCTTTGTGGCGTCATACATATACTTAAACAAAATGTAAACAAAAACGGCCTCGTGTGAGGGATTTTGTAGTTCACTATCTAGGGTTAAATGCATTTATGCATTTACTGAACGACAAAGCCTTATCTTAAGTTTCTATTTCTCTCACGAGTAATTAAGTAAATAATTTGTTTTAATACCAACTAACAAACTAGACTACAAAGCCAGAGAGGCATTTTATAAAGAAATACACAAGAAAAACCGATAGTCGGGACAACTATATGTGTCACACAACAAATTAAAAATCCTTATATATTGAACACAATTTTTCATTTTTTTTTTCCATTCTTCAATTTTTTTATTTTTCAATTTTCACAGCTCTTTTAATATTTAACGTTAAGTTAAACCATGTTTATCCTTAACTGTATATTTATCTCATCATCTTTCTACATGCAAATTAACCATCGATGATTTAAGTCTTGTAATGACACAAGACTTTCCGGTAGTCACCTACTATTTACAATATAACTCTAATTATCTAAACTCTAGATATGCATACCCACCTACCTTAAAATTGTAATGCCAACTCATGCACACAGAAAATTTGGGCTCACAATGGTCAAAATATATCTTTCATTCAGCAAAATTTTCATTCGTGTTAATTCATTTGCAACAACATCAAAAGAACTATTTTTGTCAGAGTAGCGGCTACTTGTTTATATACTTTTATACGTGCTCAAATAGGGTTTATAAAGGAAATTGAGTAAATTGCCAATTCGTCATTATACTATCAGTTATGAGTGGGAATTGAACATTTCAATAGCTAGCGCTGAATCTTTCCTTGTTCTTTTAAAAATTATTTTCAACTTTCGCTTTTAGCATTGACGATTTTTCAAATTGCATATTTGAAAAAAAGGTCAGTAGTAAAGATATCTAATTTATCTTACTGTACTAATATATGATATCCCATTTCACAAATGTATTATGTTAACCTTTACGTGCACTGTAAATTTAGTCTATTTTTTATCTTCTAGATTTTGTATTGATACAAACATTTCATTAATGTGTCAAGGTTTGTAATACGATGATAATTTAGTAAAATTGAAGTTACAAAAGATTAACCAACGGCAAAACATTTCATATATTAATAAAGATACTGTCTGACGATTACAAGTAATTTTTGTCTACGTGATCGCAAAACAAAATGAATAGATATAGGAAGATGTGGTGTGAGTGCCAATGAGACAACTCTCCATCCAAATAACAATTTATAAAAGTAAACCATTATAGGTCAATGTACGGCCTTCAACACGGAGCCTTGGCTCACACCGAACAACAAGCTATAAAGGGCCCCAAAGTACTAGTGTAAAACCATTCAAACGGTAAAACCAACGGTCTAGTCTATATAAAAAACGAGAAACGAGAAACACGTATAAATTACATAAACAAACGACAACTACTGTACATCAGATTCCTGACTTAGGACAGGTGCAAACATTTGCAGCGGGATTAAACGTTTTAATGGTACCAAACCTTCTCCCTTTTTCTGAAACAATAGTATAACATCACAACATAGAAAAAGACACGATAAAACATTAATTGGAAGGCTTAACTCAATTTATTTTTGATAATGTAGTAATGACAATCACAAATAACTAACATGAACTCTTTCTGTAACCGATATTTTGCAACGACGGTACAAAATCCATTATACATGATTATGTTAAAGATAATGTTATTAGAAACAGCGTATCTATCGAAGAAAAACATAATGTACTCACATGATTTTGATTATAAAACATTAATTTGAAATATCATTTCAGGTTCAACATCTGTAGACAATGGTACCTCTCAGTTGCACCGAAAGAGACAACTTTTTGCGTGTCTGTCTTCTAGTGATTAACAACGCCAAATCTGTGGTGATTTGGCTTTTTGAATTCTATCTTCAACAGCAAACATTGACATCTGAACAATTCTGACTTACGCATCGACATGATATATATCATCTATGCAATGTTCGACGAAGTTGTTGCAAATGTATAATAAATAGGAATAAAAAGTGGTCCGCTCAAACACGAAGTATTTTATCCAGAGCACAAATTGATGTTTTAAATACTGAATCGCGTTGCCAAAATAATTGTGGTAATAATTGTTGTAACAGGTTGCAACCAAAGCAATGTGTCAACCCAAGTAATCTAGATTTGATCCTTGCAAAATGTCTTCTGACTAACTTCTGCTCCGATATATTTTTGTATTGTTGTTTACAATTAAAAAGTAAGAATCTGCAGGAATTCCTAGATGAAAAGAAACATATAATTTATCATCTCAACATTACAAACCGTCCTTGCTGTTTTTGTAAATCATCTTCAAGTTTTGTGTTTCCAGTCTAATCAGAGATTATTAACAAACAGGAATTACTGGTGCTCTACAACGCAACAAATTCACAATGTAATTGTTGTTTAATTAATTGAATCAAAATCTGCGAACTGTCAGCCAATGGTCTAACTCCTTCTAGCATTGAAAAGCATATTGCCGTTTATATTCAACAACATTGCTGTGATATAAGAAAAGCTTTAGACGTCATAACTGAATTTAGAAACACAAGTTATGCTCACGCTTACGAAGCCTTTCTTTCCGACAACGAATTCGAGACAAATAAAAAGAAGTTGATTGGTGCGATTCTTACTTTGGCAGATGTCTGTAAGATGAAAGAAAACTGACAATATCAGACATTGAAACCGTCATGAATAAACCATTGAATGGAAGTCAAATGCAGAGTTATCATGAATTTCTAATGGACATGATTGCAAAAAATAGCAAAATAGATGAGGTATTTAAAAAAAAAACGTAATTCATTATATTATTATGGTTATCCACATGCATGATTTACCAAGTAATAAGATGAAAGATATGAAGGGCCTTATATAACTCAGAGTAACGCGTTTAATGGTACGCTTGAAGTTGTTCGCCATATAAACGATATCCCTACGTTTGTAATGAACTTGTCCTAAGAATTCAGAAATATGGTCTAACCAGTAAAATTTGGCCTTACTTCACAATTTCAAATGATGGACATATAAACGAGACAATTTCTATATGATATCAAACAAAAATGTAGTGCCTGTATCAGAAATGTATTGTATGCAGAAATTAGTTTTGAGAAGTCTTTTGATAGCCTACCGCCTAACGCCATTCTAATGGAATTATAATCTGTATTTGATTGGACCATTATGCATCCAGTTATCGATACAGATATTTCCATTAATCCTTGATAGGATGACAGCTTTTTGTATAATACACGTTCCCTACAGGAACGCGAACCACATTCTCTGTTAATTCAGCATCAACGCGTTTTTCTAGCGTACGCGAATAGAGTGTAACGCGTTACTCTGTGATACGTGAACTAACTGTTACGCGTTGCTCTGGTGTACGCAGACTTACTGTTACACCTCGCCCTAGGGTACGGGAACAAACTATAATGCGTTTCTCGAGCAAAAATGTTATGTTAATATTGACATTGTGACCCGAATGGCCCTTCATACAAAGAATATGGTAATTGATTAATTAAAAAAGGTTATGTTTAAGTTCCTGAATGAAGAATTTTATGTATCATGGAGGAAAATGTTTTATATTCATCAGACATGGAGTAATTGAAATATGTAATTGTAATTGACCGTAATTAATTACAATTTCTCAAGTAATTGAATGTAATGTGTAATTGAGCATTTTTTCAATTACATGTAATTGAAAGTAATGAATTACATAGGCAAAATTGTCTGTAATTTACAACCACTTTTCAATTACAACTCAATTACATTTAAATTTTGGATCAGAAAGATATAATCTTGTATTTTCTCAAAAAATGATTAAAAGCCACGACCTTAGTAAATGTAGTAAGCTGACAAAGCAAAGCCTACACAGTATACTCTCTTTAGTAACAAAACCATGAGAGATTCTTTATTTTGTATTGAATGAACAAAAAATAAAAAAGAAGAACAAAAAAGATTGTAGAAACATGCCATAGTTTGTGTTTAATAGAAACCATTAGTAAGTCACTATCGTATACGTTAATTAGCTTGTTACCTGCATGTATATTCAAATAGATATTGTTAGACAATGATTTAACATTATCAACTTTAAAGGACATAGTCAATCAATAAATATAACCTCTGGCTATTTGTTTTATTATAAACTATATAATGACTGTTTTACAACAGTTATGATTGCTTGTTTAACAGGTGTTAAACCAATTAGAGAAAGATAATAAAAGATACCTCTAAGTGCATGATTTTTTCAAATCCATTATTTGTGATTAAAACTTAAATGTTAAAAGTATATTTTTAAAAAAGTCAGGCTTCCTTAATCATTTCTTTAGGAAAAATAATTTTAATAAGTTGTGATCAAAATAAAAATCATTTCAAAATATTAAAATTAGGGCTCTCTTTTGTATCATTTTCAATGAAATACATTAATTTCGTACATTCAAATATAAAATTTCAATAGGTAATTACAACAAAACTTAATATTTTCAAAATATTGAATAAGGCTTTTTATCATTTGAACATTAAATTAAACCAGACTCTGGTCCTAACGATTCCTGATAGACAAAGTATTATGTGCACTTCAGATTTTATGTTTTTTCCTGTAACACACCAGATATCTAACTTTACATCTTCTTTGGTACTGGCTGAATTTGAAAATAGTCGCTGTAGATCTCATTTGTTATTACTATAAAGCAATGCATGATACTTATGTACAAATCATAGAATAAATGCATGTTTTTATTATTTTATCTAAATTTTCCTTTCAAAGTAATTGAAGTAATTAATTACATTTGCCAAGTAATTGGAAAGTAATTACTTACATTGGTAAACAAAGTCAGATGCAATGTGTAATTTAATTGAATATTTTGTAATTGTAATTGAATGTAATTAATTACTTTCAAAAGTAATTGACCCCATGTCTGATATTCATTGTAATTAAATTTATTATTTATAAATAACCATTGAAAATTTCAATCCTGGTATCTATGATGAGTATATTGTTTATTGAATATTCTGTTTCTCTAAAATGATAAAACACATTCCATCACGTGACGTCATTTTCCCTGGTATTTAAATGGTGGTAGTACTTTTGTTACCATTGACTCAAAATGACAGAAACCAAATACTAGACTCTTTTTATTATATTTCTTTTATATAGTATTCAGTGAAAAATTGAGCAAGCGATTCTAAATTTTGTAATTTGGCATAATATTATTCAGGTGTGTACAGTGCTGACAGTTTCTTTGAGCTTGTCTTATATTCATTGCCTATATTTGATAATATAAAAAAAAGAAGGAAGAGGGAGGTGATATTCAAAATTCATCGGAGAAAACCTAACAACGTCATGACAAACGAAAAACAACGAAAAGACAAAACAAGTTCACAAAACATTACATAGAAAAACTAAAGACTGCGCAACACGAACACCACCAAAAACCGGGGATGAGATCAAGTGCCCTGGAAGGGTAAGCAGTTCTTCCTCCACATGTGACAACCGTCGTGTTATTCATGCAAGTACAAATCTGATGATCAGTCTCATATTCGGGACAAAGGAGAAGCGGATTGAAGTTACAATAAGTGGAACATCTATGTGGTCGTCTGTGACACAGATATTTCATAACGGTCAACGAACTCGTGATGGCGTCCGCAAAACGCGTTTGAAGGGACCACTTAGAATCCTTGGTTCAATAGTACCCTTGTTCGCAGCAACCCTCTATTTTACGCTAATTTTAAAGTAGACTATATTTTTGTAGATGTGTGACAGTTTACCAACAGAAATCGAAAATATAGTACACACGATATCGCAAGACCATCTAAAACAAATTATAGGTAAAGTTATTGATAAGTTCTGAAAGATAATTTGTTTTTGAAATATAGAATAATTCTAGAAAAATAAACTTTCTGAAAACTAAATGTTTGGAAATAAACATTGCATTTTGACAGATTGGTGTTCAGAACCCACAACACCTTCTCTTTTGACCTCAACTGGCATTCATTTTTAATTTCCGAGTAATTTTTCGAAAGTTAAACGGAGTGTTGCCATATCCGTGTAAGCAAAGCATGGACACAGGATATGTATTTTAATCAGCTTTTTAACTTGTCAACAAAAATTAAAAGTTATTTGATTACGATTTGATCCAGCGATACGTGATAGCATTGCTATTGATAAACGAGATACTTGTAAGCCGTATAAAACTCCACAATACGAGAGGTCAAAGCTGTTTTGCAATTCATCTTAGAGAACAGTGTGGATTTTATGTAAATTAAGTAATATTTGTTTTGGATTCTTTTCAGACACGATCAACACAAATTTTCTCCAACTTTCTAACAAACATGAACAAGCTGACCCAGGTGAAAGAATGGTGGCGTTAAACAGTAAGAAGATCCATGATTGTGGCGCAATGACCCCTAAAGTCGAAGATTTTTACATTATTGTTCAAAATCTTAGTTCCTTTCTTCACGAAGATGAAGCTTGTGACATAAGAGATGATGGTGAAATTGCTACTAGCGTATTTAAATATTTATTTGAAAATCTTAATAAAAGTGATAGTGGAAATTTTAGCACATTTGTTCTATGTTGAACTTTTGAATTCGTCGTTTACCTATACCCACGAAATCGGCCATGAGAAAATGGGTATCAAATAGTAATAGAATTCAACAGTTAAATATGACTCCTATGAGTGTTGTCCTCTTCTCCACACGGCTATTCTAGATTATTGTCGACGAAAATGACATAATACAAAGGTTGATTGGAATATTTTATTCAGTAACTTAATGGGTACAGAACACTTAAGGGAGTTAACACTTTAAAAATTAGCTGAAAGTTTCGATGACATACTTCTAGTATTAGTAAAGCGAAATCACGCTTCTCAATGATCAAAATTAATGTTTGTCAAACTGCTATGAATTTAATGAAATTATTCCTGTAGATTCTGTGGTTCAAATTTCTTTATATATTTACATTTTTTTTGTCAACAGGTCAAAGTAAATATTTTGTCAAAATTTTATTAAAATTAAACGAGCCAAATATGTTTTAGTCAAAGTGTTGGGTACACCCTTTATCAGGTACATGTATTCTAATATGACGCTCTTCTTTTGTAAAGGGAGCCAAGTTATAATAATAATAAAATTTAAGCTGCTAGTGCATAATTAAAATTGCAACGTCAGTTGTATTGTGAACAACACCAGAGATAGAAATTGATATTTTAGAAGGTGTTGTTCGCAATGAAATTAAACAAAATCATTCTAAAATGTATTTTTACATGTATTTATATAAAAAAAAAGATTTGATATGATTTCCAACTCTCCACCAGAGACAAAATAACGTAGAAGGTATCAACCCATACAGCCTTCAACAATGAGCAAAACCCATACACGAAATGACAAATGTAAACAATTCAAACAAGAAATTTAGAGGCCTGATTTATGTTCAAAACAATAATCGAAAAACAAATATGATAAACAGCAAAACACGACAACATCTGAGTTAAAGGCCCCAGACTTGGGGCAGGCACATACAGAATGCTAGCGGCATTTAAACAGTCGCACAACCCTCCTCCTTAACCTTGGACAGTGGCGCAACAGCACGAAACAAGAACAAACTATCCAAAAAAATATTCGAAAACAATTATGATTAACAGCAACAGACGAAACCACTCAGTTACAGGGACCGGACCAGGGACAGACACGTTCAGAATGTGACTGTGTCAAACATGTTTGCGGGCGCCCAATCCTCATCCTAACCTGGGAAAGTGGTGTAATAGCACAACATAAGAAATAAAAATAAAAATCAGATGAACAGGTCTTAATTAGTTAGATAAATACAAAGCACAAAAAACAACCTACAAAACACTTAAGACATAGAGTACAGATCTGAGTGAAACGATGGTCAAGCAATGCGATAGGATCGCGTAATGGTATCGGATCGTGAAGTAATTCTTATCGAAAAGTCACATGTAATACCCACATCACACACGTATCACGATCCCGCTACGACGTCAAAATTTATAAAAAAGTTTGGAAGTCGTAGTAAGATCGTGGTGTTCGTGATAAGGACGTACCAAGATCTTCATGATCGTTGAGGTCTACGACCAACTTTGAACATGCTCAAAATATTCGTAGTGCAGTCGCGGCCAAAACTAGTCAACGTAGACGCGTATGAAGGTCTTAGTAAAGACGTAGTAAGATCGGGATGGGCGTAGAAGCATCGTATTGGAAATCGTTGTGCAATCAGGAAGCCAATGGAAAACATTTCGCTGCGACCTTACTACGATTTCACTGCGACTATTCCGATTTCACTAGTCTTTATTATTCTTGTACTACGATATTGATACGATTATAATACGTTGAGACAGACAATAGTACGCTGCTACTACGCGCTTGTCGTACTAAGTACGACGTTACTACGATACTACTACGTCCTATCCACGATAATTGCACGACCTTATTCTGTTGATGTAAAAAAAAACGGATACAGTAACTCCTACCTGTAGTTCAACCATGGACAAACATGAGCAAAACCTACTTTTGCAATCTTTAATTCAGCTGCATTGTATCGATTTGGTTTGATCAGGCTAAACTTTTGGTTATAAGATGGAGAAGACATACTAGACAGCGTAGGTCCTGTTGTGTGCGCCCTTGGCTTTCTGTTGAAAGAAGACTCCAGTTTCGGCATTACGACCGACTTATGAATGAACTAAGGATGGAAGATCAACAGTTATTCTTTGATTTTTCAAGGATGCCTCCAGAAATGTTTGATGGACTTTTGAACAGAGTCCTCGAATTCAGAAGAAAGACATCAAATTCAGAAAGACATTAGATCCCGGTCTGAAAGTTGATATTACCTTAAGGCACTTAGCTTCAGGCGAAAGGTATCTAAACGTTCAGTACGATTTCAGAGTCGCGCGCAATACTATTAGTACTTTTATTCCTGAGGTTTACCAGGCAATTGTACAGGAATATAAAGATGAAGTCATATCTTGTCCAACAGAACCAAATGAATGGCGAAATAATTTGTTAGGCTATGATGGTTCAATGTCATTTAGTCTGGTCATGTAGACTAGCCCTTGGTGCCATAAAGCAATTACTGTATGGCTGTCCGTCCGTAAAACATTTTTATGTCGTTATTATAAGTCAAGAATGCCTTATTTGATATCAATAATGTTTATGAACAGCATTTATATCTATAGGAGGAGAAGATCATTGTCGATTTCTATATGGAAAAAAAGAGAGGAACATTTTTGTAAAAGTCATACTTTTTGGTTAAAAAATTCACAAATCTTGACAATTATCTTTTCGAACTAGAATTTAAATAGAAAATAATAACTGATTCCGGGGATTTCAAATTTGCGGCATGTGAAAATTGTGGAGGGAGGATATGTTAAAAATATATTATTTTCATTTTAATGTGTTAGGAATATATAAAAAAACTACATTTAAGTATATCATGGAATTCCAAATTGATTCCCAGAGTCAAATTTTTGATAAGAAATGGTTACAATGTAAGAATAAAAAGAAAATCACAAATTTGAGGAAAAAAGTGCTGTTCTAGGACTTGATCGAAATTAAATTAAGTGTATTACGTTATCCTGAATTGATTATCGATGTCCAAATTGTGGTAAAACCTGAGCTCTTATAAAAAATATCACAGAATTTGAAAAATATCTATTTGAGTTAGAATGTGTATGTCATTCTGAACTGATTCCCAGTGTCAAAAATTATCCGTTGGCTGCCATTTTCGAAATGACCGCTAAAATATATGAACAATTCCATACAATACATTTTATATATAAATAGAATAATATCCCGAAATAATTCCTGGTTTAATATTTTTGTGTATAAATGTTTCGATGCCACGAAATGTCTAAATAGCGGAAATGGAAACAATGAATGATACGAATAAAAGAAATCGCGCCTTTATTGTATTGGATACGCCGAGCTTAATTATTTACGTTCCAGCTGAAAAGTGTTAACAGTTCGCAGGATCACTATCCGGATATATGATTTTGACTTAGGGTTTGCCAGCATTAGCTTTTATTACTGGTGCTGGTTGCTTAGCGTAAATGAATTGACTATCCCTCAATATTAAAAACATTCTTTGAGGATACATACGACAAGAAAAAAAATCTTATCTAACTTGTTATCTCCAGGCGTAATAATTCAGATTTGCTACGATCGGAAATAGAACACCTAGATTCTGAACATTGCTCTCGACTATCTGTATCATTACTTGATTTTACTCGACATATGTCTTGATAGTTTTAACATTTCCAAAAATTTCTCCATACTTTCTCGACAATCTGAAAAGTGTCTTGATTAGTCCCGACCAATTTTCGTCCGTCTTAAATTTGTCTCGATAAGTCTTGACATATTCTTGATATTTTTAATAATGTCTGAATCTGTGTCGACACATTCTTGACAGTCTTAAAGATGTCTGAATATGTCTCGACATTATAAATTTCGTTTGAATTGTGTATCGACACATTACTGACAGTCTAAACACTTTCTCATGCTGTTTTATACTCATTTATATTACCACTAAAATAAACTTAGAAGAATTAGGATACAATAATACATTGCTAATTATAAAAAAAACAACATTTTGGTACAAAAATTATGTATTTACCATGTTAAAATTGAATATTATGCATGAAAATGAAATATGTCTACAGTATGACTTATTTCAATCGTTTAGCACGTATTTATAATATATTATAAATCAACATTTGTAATTATTTACAAACCCACACTTGTATTTGTTTTTTCATATTCATATTTATATTTATATAAATATTTACATACCCACATTTGTAATTATAAAAATAATTTAATGCCTAATTTTTGTTTTTGTTGTAATAAATGTAACTTGAAATAATAGTATATTCTATAAAGAAAAATAAAGCAAAATATATATCATGTATATTGGTCATGATTTGTAAAGCTCTGGATTGTCAAGTAAATTCAAGATACAATTCAAAATGTTCAGAATATCATGAATATGACAAGCCATACTAAGAAAACTAGAGGCTCCAAGGACCCTGTGTCGCTCACCTGATATTTTATTTACAATTGATGCATGATAAATGCAACTGTTGTATTGTCGTTTAGTTTCAAAGATATAAGACTAAAAGTGCGTTTGAAACCTATGTTTTATTTCAGCCATGTGTGCCATGTTGGCAGGCAGGGTCATCATACACATTGGTCCCTGGATATCCTAGTGGTGATTTAAACCAAGTTTGGTTTAATTTGACAGTAGTTTCAGGGAGAATTTTGTAAAATTTATCTAACGAGAAATGCGAAGTGATGAGAAAGTTTGTTGTGAAGTTTTGTTGTTGCAACACCCCAAAAAAAAACAAAAGGTAATAACAAAATTATCATTTAAGGGCAATCTTTCCTATTAATTCAGTTGATTGTGCAAGGGTTGTATAGCCAGCTGAGGTCGTTAAAACTCTCATTTGTTGTTGCAAAATTCAAGTGGTTTTGAATTGCTTTGTTGATCTTTTTGTATTCAACTTTTAAACAACAAAGTACAACAAATATGATGACTGATACTCATGACACTGAAAATATGGTCTTCATGGTAAGGTTTGAAATATTTCTTAAATATTAATTCAATACCAATACTTTAATTTGTATTGGATTTATCCCAGGAAATGAGAACAAGGGACACAATTAAATTCAATTGTTTTCCTACACTTCTGATAAAATATAAAATGAAGAACTAAATTTTTAATGAGAATTTTTTTTAATAGTTAATTGATAATTTGAACAATATTAATTAAGTTTTAGATCTTGCATGGTTGATTAATTTTCTCTCAAAATTTCTGATATTCTATTAAAGTTTTAAATATAATATGAGGCAGGCATTACCTGTGAAAGGGATGAAGTCTGTATAAATTAGTGTAGGAATTCAAGCCTCATTTGCACTTCGAATCTGTAGAAAATGAAGCCAAAGTACTGAAACATATCTGACATTCGACCTATTGTTTGGGATTATAGTTGTGACATCATTTTCAATGTAAGAAAGAAACACCATCATCAGGTATTAATGTGTTTTTTTCATGTTATAGAATTATCAATTATTTTTATTGCCAGTTCATTAGTAGATTGTTTTCTATATTGATTTTCTACTGCAGTTTCAGAAAAGAAGATTACAAAAGGAAAACGTTTTGTAAAACTTACCAAAATTTACCAAATTAATGAAAATTGTTAAAATTGACTATCAAGAGCAATAACTCCTTAAGGGTCAACTGACCATTTTGGTCATGTTTACTTATTTGAAGATCTTACTTTGCTGAACATTATTGCTGTTTACAGTTTATCTCTATCTGTAATAATTTTCAAGATAACCAAAACGGCAAAATTTCCTTAAAATTACCAATTCAGGGCAGCAACCCAACAACCAGTTGTACAATTCATCTGAAAATTTGAGGGCAGATAGATATTTACTTGATAAACAAGTTAATCCCTGTAAGATTTGCTTTAAATGCTTTGGTTTCAGAGTTACAAGCCAAAATCTACATTTTACCCTATGTTCTATTTTTAGCCATGGCAGCCATATTGGTTGGTTGGCTGGGTCACTGCACACATTTTGTAAACTAAATACCCTAATAATGATTGTGGCTAAGTTTGATTGAATTTGGTCCAGTAGTTTCAGAGGAGAAGATTTTTGTAAAGATTACAAAAATTTACAAAAATTGGTAAAAATTACTTTAAAGGGCAATAACTCCTTAAGGGTCAACTGACCATTTTGATTATGTTGACTTATTTGTAGATCTTACTTTGCTGAACATTATTGCTGTGTACAGTTTATCTCTATCTATAATAATTTTCAAGATAATAACCGAAAACGGAAAAAATCTTTAAAATTACTAATTCAGGGCAGCAACCCAACAACCCATTGTCCGATTCATCTGAAAATTTCAGGGCAGATAGATCTTGACTTGATCAACAATTTTACCCCATGTCAGATTTGCTCTAAATGCTTTGGTTTCAGAGTTATAAGCCAAAATATACATTTTACCCTATGTTCTATTTTTAGCCATTGGCGGCCATCTTGGTTGGTTTTGGCAGGTCACCGGACACAAATTTTAAACTAGATACCCTAATAATGATTGTGGCCAAGTTTGGTTAAATTTGACCCAGTAGTTTCAGAGGAGAAGATTTTTGTAAAAGTTAACGACGACGGACGACGACGGACGCCAGATGCCAAGTGATGAGAAAAGCTCACTTGGCCCTTCAGGGCCAGGTGAGCTAATAAAAAAGGAATTCCGAGAACCTGTCGAGAAATTTCAAGAAAGCAGTCAAATGTCGAGAATTTGTCAAGAAATTGTAAGACAGTATTCAGAATGTCGAGAATATGTCGTGTTAATTTCATACAAATTTAATATAAGTCAGAAATTGTCAAGAAAAATCAAGACATAAGTCATCCTTTTTGAGAATGTCGAGTAATTTTTCATGCAAATCAAGACAAAAATTGGTCTTTTCAGACTTTTGGACTTTTGTAGTGATATGAACACCATATACCAGAAAAGAGATAACAAGTAATATTAGAGTGGCCTTGACAATTCCCATCTACTTATCTATTCCAATAACGATTACAATGCTGTGAACTGATAAAACCAATCACTATCATGTCATGATAATCAGACATAACTGCTTTTTATCACTTTGGAAAACCCGCTAAATTACATACATATATATACTTATCATATTTTAAAAGATCGTCTTTTTATATTTTCAATTCTTAATTTGAAATCAATTGAAAAATGTACTGTGGATTTATTTATTTTTTGTGAAAAAAACAATTGTCTTGGGTTGAGGAAAAAATTTAATTTCGTGGATACTTGATTTCGTGATTTTGCTATAGTTTTTATACAAGCTTATAGATCTTGTATTTCATTGAACATTAAAATTTGTGGTTTATTTCTACCCTCTCAACCCACGAAAATTGGTATCTTACAAATAACAATGAAACCAAAGTACATTGATATGAGATTTCAATATAAAACAACAAAGTTCTGATTTGTTCTATGTTGTTGGTATGCTTTTATGTATTTGCACTCAGTTTTCCTGTAATTTCCTCTAAATAAAATTTGCTGCAATCAAATTTGCAGACACTACAGATTGTACTAACATGTATCCAATATGTCATTGAGCATTACAAATTATGTTGTCTATGGACAGGAATTATTAAACAAGTGAAACCAAATCAAACAAATATTGATCACAGAGTTAAACAAATTAATGTAAAAAGAGGCTCATTAAAAATGTCTAACGTGTTAATATGTTATGCTGCTCCTCCTTTTGAGGTGTTTCATGGAAAAACATTTTAATTAAAAATTTTATAATCATTCCTCTTTTGTCTTCATAAAAATATCAGATACAAAAATAAGTACAATTTTATAAATCACAAAAGTTCTCATATTATCACACAGTTAAAAATAAAATGTCTTATAATTATACCTTTCTATTCACAAATGGTAAGATAGTGAATTACGAAAGAGATGCATAAATTTTAAAAAGTGCAGCTATTTTGAAATTTCAACCACTTAGATATTTTAGAATTTAAGAACCACAACATTACAAAATAAAGTTTATTCCGATATTATTTTAATATCTATTTATAAATTTGATCAATTCATTATTTTTAAAGCAAATATTACTATTGTCTTCCTACGGAATTACATAATGAGCTGTCATTGGTCACTGAAAATTAGATATTTGCTTAATTTGCGGTTCTTTGTAAACAACAAAAAATTACATACCCGTGCTGCATCGTCCATTTTGCCTTCAATTCTGAACACAACATGGGCACCAGATTACTGCTGAGCTTCAAACTAATAATAATTGGGTTGTTTCCTGGGGTACAAAACGTAGGGTCCAAAATTGTACATACAATTACGTGTCTGTCAAAAAAACATTAAATAAATCATACGTTTCAGCATGTTCAGTGTCAGTTTCTATTGGGATGCAAACATACAGTAGCTGAGTGGTTTGTTTGGATTGTTTCCTAATGACATATGAATTAAGCTATCATGAATTTTTTATCTACCCTGATTTTCTAACGTTTGAATATCTGAAACCCCAAAAATATCAAAAGAAAATTTGTTTTCCAAATCATATAGCTTAAATGCTCCCTATAAAATTTGTCACATTTAATTTGCTTGCAGAGTTTTGTAGCAGTTGTGCACTGAAATCTCAATATCTTCTGAAAACTAACTTTTACTCTGCCTTTGTCTTTGTTTACAAATGTAAATTTGGACTTTAAATACATGAAAACCCTCCAAACAAGACAAGAACTAACTAAACTATTTTTGAACATGCTAATGTAGAGATTCATACAATATCTACACTGTTTCTCTGATAAACATTTCATGATAAACTTTCTCTAAGCAAAACATTTAAGAAAAAATAAAGAATAAGCCTTAAACATACAGCTGTGTAAATTTCTGTTATATATATGATTGGAATAAATTTGTACCCGTACTGAAAATGTATAATATATCATAGGAATTGCATCTACATCTTGATATATGAATTTTATTAGCTTCATGCACTACTTACAACAATTGGTAGATACAGGTTCTTGGTGTAACTTTTTAAAAATTATGGAAACATACAGTGCTTTTACACATTTTTGTTGTGTGGGAAATGTTTTATTTGGTGTGGTTTTTGAAGAACAAAATTGAACTCTGGCACAATTTGAGAACAAATAATAAATATTTAAATTCCTCTTCAGAGGTACAACTATAAATCGATACCACAATTATTTGTATGCATAGGTATGACATGTTATAAATGTTAACACTGATAACCTGGATCAAGTATAGACAAAGATCTTTATAGCTTCCTGAGCAATGGGCATCTTAGGAAAAATGTAGAAATGTTATTTACAAACCGCTGATGAGATTTTTGTCAAGAAGAAAGGTATGTAGGGAAAACACACTATTTTCAGTTGAAAGTGCAAGAATTTGGCTTCACAAAATAAAAAAAAAAACAAATTTATTTGTTAATTGAAAATTAAGCTGAATAAAATCATTTAAGACAGCAGAGAAGATAATTCTGTATTAATTGTTTATTACTAAGACTTAAATAAAGAGTGAGCTATTTATACTGTAAATTTATGATGTCTCTAATCTGGTCAACGGGTCAGAGTAGTCCTACTTACTTAAACGATAAATTGTTGAAATTAGATAACATGTGTTCACGTGCAGAGAAATTTCACTTATGACCAGTTGGCCTTTTTTTTTTTTTTTTTTTGTTAACAATTTTATGAAATAAATGATATTTTTCTGGTCAAAAACGGGGGAGAACGTATTACCCACAATACTTCTACATAAACAAAATGAAATAAACGTTTTTATATCTTTTGTTTTTGGAGTGCTTTTCTGGTTAAAATGATACTATTGTATACATGTAACTTTGTAAATTTGGTGAGCTAAGCGTGCCAATATATTTTTGAACAATACATTGGGATATTGGGGCCAAAATATTTATTTTCATGTATGATAATTATCTATTTCTAACTAAATTGGGACCAGAACATATATTTTCAAAAACGAAAAGTCCCCACCCCTCTCCCCCACCCCATCAGAATCAAATGGTCGTTCTTTTATGTACGAAAATTATTGAAAAAGTTAATGTCCATTTGTAATGGGTACATATAGATTACAATATTTTCATATGATAATCATTGGGGAATGACTGACACAGGACAAAAAGTATTTGTATTATTGACCCAAAAGACAATTAGCTTCTTCACATTTTAAAATAAGCAGATATGGTATGAATGCCAATGGAAAAATTATAATCTACCAAATGAAATAGATGGTAGAAGGCATATGTACAGGTTTTCATTAATTATAATATCAGAACTTTTCTTGTTCACTTACACCAGACATTTTAAACATAAGTATCAACTTTTCAAACCCCCTCAGTCGGATACCACCATCTTGGGACATTTTGCTAGAGGAAAATAATCTTTGATTAACTTAATTATCTTAATTCCTGGTTTTGTTATTTGTAACTTTCTTGAAAAAAATATCATTGTTATCATATCTATATTACAATGCTTATTTAAGCAAGATGGCTACTATGTAGCCAAATGTCACTGTATCAATGAGGAATCAAATTGTTTGCTACAATGTGTCATTTGGTACAATATCAGATAGGGTAAAAGTTTCATAACTCCTATAAAAATCGTCAAATGAAAATGATAGCATTATATGACAATACAACTACACATGATTGCGTACAATCCTAACATATATGAGAGCGTTCTCTCAAAGGAGGGATTTATTGATTAATGTGTGTTTTAACGCCTCTTCAACACTATTCTGATTTAATCCGTGGTGGTCAGATTTTATTAGTGTAGGAAGCCGGAGTGCCCGGAGAGAACCACGACCTTCGATAATAAAAACTGACAACCATAATCAATTCAGATTTGAGCTAGACCTCTGGACCTCCACTATTTCCAAGTTCATGGGAACTGATTCTAAATTTGGTTAACTCATTGGCTATCATGAAATATTTATCCAGCAACGTTTCCATGTTTACCATTATTACATTGTGCTCCTTTTGTTTTTTCTGTTAACGAAAAAACTTAATTATATGAAAAATGTAGTGTATGACTGATTTTCCAAATGTATCTTTGAATAATTCTCTATGATCAGGGAATTAAATCTTGTCAAAATTAACTGACGATTCCAACTCTCAATATTCAAAAGAAAGATATTATAAAGATGGATAAATAAATGAAATGTTAATATAAAAAAGGGATGAGGTTTAATTGCCATTGAGACACTCCACAAGAGACCAAATGACATACCCGGTAACCAACTATAGGTCATCGTATAGCCTTCAATGAAAAAAATGTAAAACAATTCAAACGAAAACCTCATATTGATACCAATGAAATTAGATACATATTCAGGACGCAAACATGTAAATGTGATATGCATATGAACCTGCTTCATACTGCATCAACATTTTCTAACGTTCAAGTTCACAGGGGAACAGTCCGCTGGTAGACATGTCACCTACCCTCAGGCTGATACATTATTTTGACTGAAGGCCAACCCGTCTTTGATTCTACTTCCAAATACTGTATGCTTAGCCTGGTGGCAGCAAATACCAATGTTTTTAAAGTAATTGGTTTGACCCAGCCCAGTATGAAATCCAGGACTTTCTGCACAAACTTTGGTAGCAATTGTGCACTGAAATCTCAGCACGCTCTATCAACTGTTTCATACTCTGCCAATGCATTTGTTTTAAAATGTTTGGATTTGAAATGCTTGAGCAAACTCTTAAAAAACTGAGAAGAAATTGAACTAAACTATTTTTGAACATTCTAATGTAGGTAACTATAAATGTTTACACTGTTCCTCTGATATATATTTCATGATTTATTTTTTATAAGCCATAAATCTAGGGGAAAATGAACAATTAGCATTAAAAATACAGCTTTGTGAATTTCAGTTCAGTTAAAAGGTTGGTATATAGTCATGTATATGGCTAAAAAAATCTGTACTGAACAGACATAATATGTCACAGGAATTGCATGTACATCTTGATATATGAATTTAATAGCTTCACTATACATAACAAGTATAGGTTCTAAATGTAACTTTAAAAAAAATGGAAACATACAGTGCTTTTACACATTCTTTTCTTGTGGGGATGTTTTATTTCGTGTGGTTTTTGAAGAAGAAATTTTAACTCTGGAACAATTTAAAAACAAATAAGAAATATTTAAATTCCTCTTCAGAGGTACAATTATTAATCGATACCACAATTATAGGTGTATTTGTATATATAGGTATGACATGTTATAAATGTTATCACTGATAACCTGGATCAAATATAGACGAGTTAGTTTTAACTTTCAGAATGAAGGGCATCTTAGGAAAAATGTAGAAATGTTATTAACAAACAGCTGATGAGATTTTTGTCTAGAAATTGTATGGAGGAAAATATACTTTTTCATTTGACAGTGCAAGAATTTTTATTTACAAAATAATAATATAAAAGTCTTATTTTAACACAGCAGACATTTTGTAATTTTTTGTAAAAGAGAGGCGAAAGATACCAAAGTTATATTCCAACTCTCATTGGCGCTCATACCACATCTTCTTATATCTATCATAAGTCGAAAATAAACTGACAACGCCATTGCTAAAAAAGAAACAGACCAACAGACAAACAATAGTACACAAAACACAACATGGAAAACTAAAGACTGAGCAACACGAACCCCACCAAAAAGTCGGGGTGATGGCAGGTGCTCCGGAAGGGTAAGCAGATCCGATTCCACATGAGACCCTTATTGCGTTGCTTATGTTAGTACAAACCCGGTAATAAGTCTAATTCGGTAGGTCACATTCGGGAAAAGGGGCGAAATTGTAGTAACGACATTATGAACATATCCGCTATCATCTGTGAAATGAATATTCCATAATGGTTAACCAATAGACGTATTTACACTTGTAGCGTTTATTGCGCATGTCACCGGAAGCATCGCGGGTCAATAGGTCATTCGGAGGCGGAAGCTAATCCTATGGCAACATCTAAACAAACAAGGACGTAGCGCCAAAACGAATCGATAAAAGTAATAACACACAGATAAACTTCATTGTAAACATACGTAACTATTAATTCAATATTATGGCAGAATCCCTCGATGAGTTTAATACTTGGAAAGTTTCATCACTTAAAGAATTCCTAAGTCTCCGTGGACTTTCAGGTGAAGGTACCAAAGCCGAACTTGTTGCTCTGACATATGCGGCGAGTCGATTGTCATTACCTTGTTTGCCATTACAATCGGAAGTATTCAGGCTTAATAAAGAAGATTATGATAAAATTCTCTCTTCACAAGACATTCCCGACCCATTGGCTGTCAGAAAAGTGGTGCGACGAGAAAGAGGGTATAGCACACTGGTCACCGACTTTTTTTATCAGATATAATTTCTTACATACATTCTGTGAACCCCACCATCAGAATAGTTAACAAATACCTCTGAATATAAGATTGGCAAAGCCTATGATTACTTCAAACGTGACTGGTTGATGAAGGTATTTTACCACAACATTAAGAGAGACCATCCTTCTTGTTTACCCAGCTAAATGTACCCCATCACAAAGACTATCTGATACAGACCATGATGTATGGGCCTGCATTGATAAAGAATCTGGAGATGATAAAGCTGCTTACTGTACTTGCACAGCTGGGTAGGCATAATTTATTTGCATGCATTATATTAACATAGATGTAGTCCAAATAAGGGACCGTTCAATATTTATCAGAAGGATGGGCCGGTGCATTCTTAATATTGTTTCATTCAAAACTTGATGCCGATCCTTTTAAATTCTGCAAAAGTCCTTGCCCATCTAAAAATTCTATTAAAAAGTGCTTACCCTCTAAAACTTAAAGACAACCAATAATGATATAGGTTCTTTTTCTATTTTAATGCTTGCATGTTTATGTCTGGAAATCAAAGAATAGACTTTGGTGTATATATTATATATTTATATATATATCAGAATCAGAAATTATTTAAATCAATTTAAGTATGAATGTCATGAATATACATCATTGTACATATAAATATTTGATTTTATAAGTATAGCCTGATACAATATACCTATAAACATCTCAATACATAAGTCATAGTATACTATATCAGCAAGCCTTTAATAGAGACTTAAGAAGTGCTAAATATATTCATAGAAATCATTAATAGATGAAGAAATATTAACCATACTGTTAAATGTACTAAGTTTATATTTATTCTGATATCTGAGGTCATTTTAAATTTGAAACAGTTTAATGTATCTCTTCTTAAGTTCTATTAAATAACTGCATATGTGGTAGTTTCTTATACTGTCATTTTGAAATTAGTAAATATAAGTCAGTATGCAAATCTTTTCTATAGTTATTTTATATTTTAAGAGTTGATCAGTAACTATAATTACTATATACTGAATATATTAAACAAGTATAATTTTACAAGTTTTAATACATGGAAATAACCCCATTCATGTGAAAATTGTTACATTGTAGTTGATCAAAGTTTTAAAATGTTGTGTTTTCATGTAAGGGACCATGCAATATTTATCAGGCAGGTGGGACCATAGGACATGAAGATTTATTCAACTTTGTTAACAATAAAAAAATATAAACTAAATATCCAATTTGTATACAATTTTCAAAAATCACTATTAATTTAAAATAAAGGAATAATTTAAATTAAGGGACAATAACTCTTAGACCAGTAAACATATTATCCTAATTTTATGGTGAATAACCAATTATTGTCTTAATAACAGAGCATGTTTATATTTCAAATATACAATGTCACTTTATCTATTCTACTTTTCAAGAAAGAAAATATGGTCTTTTTAAGCAAAAGCAGACATGTTTTTAACTTTGATGCAATTGCAGCTTTTTTTCTTATTAAAACATAGAATTTGACAGAAATAAACCAAACTACCAAATAACCTGGCATTCTGTAAGATCAATATAAAATTGAGATAGGTGTAGAGTTTTATGAAAATCCAAGTAGATCTGAAACGTTATACCAATTTTTAAAGATGACTATCTGAATTTAGCCTTAACTGAAAATTTTAGCTTTTTACCTACATGTATTAATTAAATCCATAATAAAATATGACGCAGCTTGATACGACCG
The DNA here is from genome assembly GCA_017311375.1 of Mytilus coruscus. Lineage (NCBI taxonomy): Eukaryota > Metazoa > Mollusca > Bivalvia > Mytilida > Mytilidae > Mytilus > Mytilus coruscus. The sequence continues at coordinate 75,734,345 of CM029595.1, read as the reverse complement.
CAGAGGTCGAACCCTGAACAGTTGGGGCAAGTATGGACACAACATTCAAGCTTGATACAGCTCTGAATTTGGATTGTGATTAAATATTTGACACAGCATAGGTTTCTGACACAGAATGAATGTGGTCTAAGAACTTAAAAATTTAAAATTGGACAATTACAAATGTACCTATTATGGTCCAATATCCAAAATCTAAATACATGGTGAGATTCAGCAAATCAAAGAACCCCAAGAATTCAATTTTGTGAAAATCAAACTAAGTTTAATTTTGGTCCTTTGGACCTTAATGTAGACCAATTTGAAAAACGGGACAATACTGTGCAATTGAATATTTCTTGCTATTGCGCAATATTGTGCAACTAAAATTTCTTGCTATTGCGCAATACTGTGCAATTGGATATTTTCTTGCTATTGCGCAATACTGTGCAATTGAAGATTTCTTGCTATTGCGCAATACTGTGCAATTGAATATTTCTTGCTATTGCGCAATACTGTGCAATTGAAAATTTCTTGCTATTGCACAATACTTAATACAATAATTTTCACATCCTGTTTGGTGTGTATCTCCTGCCATATCATTATTATTTGCTTTTAAATATAAATCAGAAATTACCAACTTAAAATGGAAAATTTTAAAGAAAAAAAAGGAAAAAATAAAAATCCCCCATTTTTGAACCCCTTATGATTCACCACCCCAAACTCAATCCCAGCCTTCCTTTGTGGTATGGTACCTTGCAGTACAATTTCAGAGAGATCCAGACACTTGAACACAAGTTATTGTCTGGAAACTAGAAAATGCTCTTTTCTGGCCCCTTTTGGCCCCAAATTCCTAAAATATTAAGGCAATTACCCCATAATCAATCCCAGCCTTCCTTTGTGGTATGGTACCTTGCAGTACAATTTCAGAGATCCATACACTTGAACACAAGTTATTGTCTGGAAACTAGAAAATGCTTATTTTAGGCCCTTTTGGTCCCTACATGTAATTCCTAAACGTTTAGGCAATTACCCCAAACTCAAACCCAGCTTTCCTTTGTGATATGGAACCTTGTAGTACAATTTCAGAAAGATCCATACACTAACACACAAGTTATTGTCTGGAAGTTACAAAATGCTTATTTTTGGCCCCTAATTCCTTAACTATTGGTACCATAACCCCAAAATCAATGCCAACTTTCTTTTGTGGTATTGAACCTTATGGTAAAATTTCATAGAGATCCATTCACTTAAACTAAAGTTATAGTGCCAAAACTAATGTGTCTTCGGACGACGACGACGTCAACGTCATACCAATATACGACCGCAAAATTTTGCGGTCGTATAAAATGACAGCAATACACAAAACTACCAAACAACATGACATTCTGTAAGATCAATATATATATAAATGAGATAGCTGTGGAGTTATATGAAAATCCAAGTTGATTTGAAAAGTTATATAAAATTTTAAAGGTGACTATCTGAATTTAGCCTAATCTGAAAATTTTAGCTACATGTATTTTTACCTATTGATTAAATCCATAAATTTGACAGCAATACACCAAACTGCCAAACAACCTGGTATTCTGTAAGGTCAAAATACAATTGAGATTTCTATAGAGTAATATGAAAATCCAAGTTGATTTGAAAATCTATAGAAATTTTTAAAAGTGACTGTCAGACACTAGTTGAACTGAAAATACTAGCTTTTTTATCTTTTAATTAAATCTTTAAAATTTTTATCCCTTACATGATTTAATTATTTCTAAAATTCATTAAAATCATTTTGAAATTGTTGTTTTTTTAATATGTTTTGTGTGCCAGCAAAAGAAATTTCCTACACAACGACAAAATTTATAGCAAAATATTTTCCTATAAAATAAGTTCTGGCCTATCCACAATACATATTAAAAAAGATCTCGCCCATCCAAATATTTACACAAAAAGTGCTTGCCCGCCCCATCCATCTGATAAATATTGAACGGTCCTATAGCTAATTATGACGTCTTGAAAGGCAGGATTATATATTTTTCTTTGACGCCTGCAAGAAAGCGTCAAAACAGAAATTTAAAATAGCCTTCCAAGACATCATAATTATTTGGACTAGCATAGATGGAGAGTTGTCTCATTGGCACGCATACCACATCTCATTATTTCTATATTAACCATGAATGAACCCCAAAAGAAAGTTAAATGGTTCCATGCCATGGCATTCATTCATTATAAGGGACCCAACCAATATATATGGTATATAAGATTAACCTTTACCCATAGTAATATTATATATTGCTATATATTTCATGTTGTGTATGTTTCCTGTTGTATTTTTTATTACACATGATACATATCTATAATGTCTGTGTATTGCATATGTTATTGTTTATGATGATATTAATAAAATTGAGAATGGAAATGGGAATGTGTCAAAGAGACAACAACCCGACCACAGAACAGACAACAACAGAAGGTCACCAATAGGTCTTCAATGCAGCGAGAAATTCCGCACCCGGAGGCGTCCTTAAGCTGGCCCCTAAACAAATATATATACTAGTTCAGTGATAATGGACGTCATACTAAACTCCAAATTATACACAAGAAACTAAAAGTAAAAATAATACAAGACTAACAAAGGCCAGAGGCTCCTGACTTGGGACAGGCGCAAAAATGCGGCGGGGTTAAACATGTTTATGAGATCTCAACTCTCAATATTGTTTGTATGCTATATTCCTTCTGGGGCCCTAATTTGATGACTTAAAATATTCTCTTCTAATTCATAGTGACCTACTCATTCATTTTGATTATGTATCTAAATACAGCACAACTTCCTGACAGAATTCTTTGTGTAGACAAATTAATATTGAAAGTCTTATAATACTTTGGTATTTTAAACAAAATTTAGTTCTTTACCTCAGTACTTCATTTAAAATTTTTTGTACCATGGGCCTATTTCAGCACTTTACTTAAAAGTCATAACCATTTTATGGCATATTTTTATTCATATTTAGTTTAATAAATATAAAGATAATAGAGAATCACTAAAAATTCAAAACAAACTTTGTCAACAGAAATAACATACATGTAAATGGAAAACTGACATGATCAAGATAACCTAATTTAGACATTTTTGTATAACATCTTCACTAATGCTTACATCAATAAAATGCTCCGCATGACGCAGCTTGATACGACTGCAGAAGTCGAACCCTGAACTTGATACAGCTCTGAATTTGGATTGTGATTAAATATTTGACACAGCATAGGTTTCTGACACAGAATGAATGTGGTCTTAAGAACTTAAAATTTTAAATTGGACATTTACCTATTATGGTCCAATATCCAATATCCAAAATCTAAATACATGGTTCGATTCAGCATATCAAAGAACCCCAAGAATTCAATTTTGATGAAATCAAACAAAGTTTAATTTTGGACCCTTTTGACCTCAATGTGGACCAATTTGATAACGGGGCCCAACAATCAAAATACATGGTTAAATTCAGCATATTAAAGAACCCCAAATATTCATGATATTCAATTTTGTTGAAATCAAACAAAGTTTAATTTTACACCCGATTTGGACAAACTTGAAAACTGGGCCCAAAATCAAAAATCTAAAAACATGTTTAGATCCAGCATATCAAAGAACCCCAAGAATTCAGTTTTGTTAAAATCAAAGTAAGTTTAATTTTGGACCCTTTGGACCTTAATGTAGACCAATTTGAAAACAGGACCAAAATTAAGAATCTAAATACACGGTTAGATTCGGCATATCAAAGAACCCCTGTAATTCAATTTTTAATGAAATCAAAAAAAGTTTAATTTTGGACCCTTTGGACCTCAAATTTCCAATGGAGTTTATTATACTAAAGTTATTGGCAAATTTCAAATGGAATTTATTAATACTAAAATTATTGGCAAATTTCAATATACATGCATAATTTAAAAGTAGTGCAAGCGACACATTTGAATTACCTCCTTACATTGCTTTTAAATTATGTTTTGTACTTAGTAATTGTCCATTAACCTGAAACCCTTGTTTTTCCCCTTTTTAGCTCACCGGGCCCAAAGGGCCCCATGTGAGCTTATGCCATCACTATGCGTCTGTCGTCGTCCGTCGTCTGTCGTCGTCGTCGTAAACTACTTCAAAATCTTCTCCTCTGAAACTACTGGGCCAAATACCTTCAAACTTTAAATGAATGTTCCTTAGGGTATCTACTAGTCTATAAATTGTATCCGAAATTTTGATCCATCAACAAACATGGCCGCCATGACTAAAAATAGAACATAGGTGTCAAATGCAGTTTTTGCTTATATATCAAAAAGTAAAGCATTTAGAGCAAATCTGACAGGGGTAAAATGTTAAACTGGTCAGGATCTACCAGCCCTGAAATTTTCAAACAAATCAAAGAAACCATTGTTGGGTTGCTGCCACTAAGTTGGTAATTTTCGTCGTCTCTCGTCGTAAACTATTTCAAAAATCTTCATCTCTGAAACTACTGGGCCAAATACATTCAAACTTTAAATAAATGTTCCTTAGGGTATTTAGGTTAAAATTGTATCCGAAGTTTTGATACATCAACAAACATGGCCGCCATGGCTAAAAATAAAACATAGGGTCAAATGCAGTTTTGGCTAACATCTCAAAAACTAAAGCAGTTAGAGCAAACGTGAAAGAGAGTTAGAGTGATGATTAGGTAAATATTTATCTATTATGAAATTTTCATGCCAATTGGAGAATTTGGAGAATTTATTGCTGGGTTACTGTTAGAAGTAGTTATTTATTAGGAAATTTAAGATTTTGATTATTTTCTTGAAAATTATCATAGAGAAGAAGAAACTGTAAATGAGAAAAATAGTATTGATCTATCTGCATGAACATGTTCAGAACGAATTGCCAATCTCTTGTTGGGTTACTGTAGGACATTTTTTGGGAGAATTTATAGTTTTGGTTATTTCCTTGAAAGATTTATTTACTTATACTAAAGTTATTGTGCGAAACCAAATGTCTTTGGATGACGATGCCGACGTGATACCAATATACGACCGCAAAAATAAAAAATTTAAAATGACTACTTCTTAGTAACAAAGATGTTTAATATTTGCTTAAATTTCAGGCTTGGTCAGACATGTAACCATGTTGCAGGATTGCTCTTCAGGATTGAATCAGCAAACAGACTTGGTTTAACAAGTTGCACTTCCTCCAAAAGCAAATGGACTGTTCCAAATGAAAGAGAGAACTACACCATAAGCCACTGGTGGAAATAGATATTGTGAAGTCAAGGCATGGTAGAAGTAAGTTTCATGGTAACAAGATAATTTTTTGCCCTCCATATACTTTCAAATTGCATTTATGGTCTAATGTCACCAAGATAGTTTATACATTGAAATATAAGTCATGTCTGTTCTGATGTTAATGTTCAAGGACACAAAATTTTATTTTATGGTAAGATGGTGGCTTTGAAGATTATATCATAAAATTCATTGATTTTAATCAATATTTATTGAAACCAATGAACACGGCCACGGCGATGGAAAAAATCTACAAGTAGTTGGTTTTTTCATATTTCAAGCCATTCTTGCACCCAAACATTCATTGAAAAAAGATGAATTATCATTTAAGTCTCAAACACTATCCATTATACACCAACAACTTGGTACTTAAAAACAAATTTATGTCAGCTATAAAAGGTATAATTTTCATAGATTTAGTTGACATAAGCTAATTTCATATACATGTATTAATCCCATTGTTATTTATTATTTCCTAAAATAATTAGTTATGAATCAAGAAAGAGCAAAACCAAAAGCCAAGAAGGGTCACTTCTATAAAATGTATATTGAATATTTGGATGTCAAATAAATATAATATACTAGTAATTATTGTGCCTATGGAATTGAAAGGACACTTTTCAAGAGTGACTGAATATCCTTTGCAAAATACAGCATGTTCAGTCAAGTTAAATTTTTGCTTATTAAAGTGGAGTTTATTTAATTTAGAACACAGCAGACCACTTGTGAATACAAGCAAGAGGAATTACAGACCAGTTGCAGAGATACCAGATATTAACGAGCTTATACAAAACCTGAAAGCAGTTACGCCAAATTCTTGTATGTTTAAAGGTATGTTTTATTTTTTATTTTTTAAACATGCTTATGTTCACTTCAAAGTGTTATGCTACCAACCCAGTGAAAATAATACCTAGAAAATACTGTTGTTCATGAGTTTACTTATCAAAGCCAACTAGTCTACAGGTTAAATCCAATACTAGGGACCTCGGTCATAAAACTGTACTCATTATTCAGAGTACAACATTAGTGCTCAAAGACAATAAAAAAATAATAAATGAAATACTACATTATAGAATGATGAACAGTCAGAGAGAAATTGTTAAAAGGGGAGATAATTGCATAATACAAGGATTACTTCTCTTTGTACAAGATCTGGGGGAAATATACAAATTTTGTGGTTATATATTCAGATTTTTAAAAAATTGAGAAAAAACTTTTTCATTATAAAGATTACTTTTTTCCAATAAAAATTAAAGAACCTTAGTGAGCACGCTCACATACCCCACGTCCCCACATTGTCGCTGGAGAAATAAAATAACTAAGAAAAAAAAAGAATCATAATTTCCTGTCGATATGCACATCTACATAGTATGTCCTTATTATCTACAAAGTTTCATGAAATTCTGTTGTGTGGTTTCAGAGGAGTTGCGATGACAAACTGTTGCCGTAGTATATTAAGGCAAATATGTTCAAAGGGCGTAACTCCTAGAAAAAAAAAGAATCATAATTTCCTGTCGATATGCACATCTACATAGTATGTCCTTATTATCTACAAGGTTTCATGAAATTCTGTTGTGTGGTTTGAGAGGAGTTGCCATGACAAGAAACAGGACTGACGGACTGACAGACGGACAAACAGACGGACGGACGGGTCAAAAACATTATACCCTCTGCAACTTCGTTGCGATGGGGTATAATAAATAATACTTATGCTCTGCCAGATGCATCTGCATGAAACTGTAGAGAAATTTGTCAAGAAAAGAGCAATTTACACAAAGTGTTAGAAAAGGAATGGTTTTGGGCCAAAACTTTTGGCCTATAAATCCTTAACTGTCAGGGCCGTTACACCCAGAATCAATCCCAAATTCCTTTTTTTTGGTATTTCATAGAAATCCATAGACGTATCCTCAACTACTTGTCCTGAATAAGAAAATGCTTACTTTGACTCTTTCAAAATTATTTCCAGTTTGTAAACCCAAAGCCTTTATGAAACCCATAGCCTTTATGTTTTCTTTCTTCAGGAGTTCCTGATGAAAACCAGAACAACCAGTAGCTGTGACTATGGATACATCACATGCAGAAAATGTGTCTGAAGATTCTTTTGAACCTCGTCTTCTGTTTGATGTCTCAAAACATTTTTTACCTAATATTGTGAGTCACTTCAAGTCAACAGAGGACAATTTACATTTGAATTTCATGGATTTTATTCCAGAACTTACTGATGAAGAACAGCTTTCTATTAATTTTTCAACTTTAGGTCAATTTAAAAATCCTGAATGGGTACAGTTAAGGTCAGGCAGGATAACAGCCTCAAATTTTTATGCTGTGTACACCAGAGTAAACTCTGTTTTGAAAAAACCTGAAGAGAATGTTGACAATTTACTTGGTATGTTGTGTGGTTATTCTAAACCTAATGCAAATATAAAGTCACTGAAATATGGCCGTGAAATGGAACCTGAGGCAAAGAAAATTTATTATCAACAATATGTTTGTAATCATCAAAATGTTAACTTGTCTGAGTGTGGCATATTTCTAGATAAGCGTTGTTCATACCTTGCTGCATCCCCAGATGCTCTAGTAACATGTTCCTGTTGTGGTGATGGTGTATTGAAGTGAAATGTTTATGCATTGAAGAGTGTAAAATATGTTCAGGGTTTTGTCATTGTACTCTTCCAAATTGTTTGTATCGCACAGATGAAAAGTTAACTCTTAAGCATAATCATAAATATTTTGCTCAAGTTCAAGTTCAAATGGCATTTTGTAACAGGCAATGGTGTGATTTTTCATACATACATGTAATGGTACTTTTATAGAAAGAATTGTATTTGACCAAATGTACACTGAACAATTAATAACAAATGTCAAACATTTGTTTGCAAAATACATGGTACCAGAGTTATTAAGTCAAAGCCTGAAAGAAAAATGTCAGTTACATCAGTTGGAGAAGATATTTCAGGAAGCTTTTTTTCTGTCCTGTTTGCAAATCAGTTATTAAAGAGCAAGAAAATATTAAGAGCTTCTCTAAAAGAAGTATTTGTTGTGATAAATGTAACAAATGGTATCATTTCAAATGTATAAAATGACAAAAACACTTTTAGATGAATGTAAGAATAAAGAATGGTTTTGTCAAAACTGTAAATGAATTAGTCACTTAGAGTTATTCCTTTCACTACATAATGTAAGGTCATTCTGCAATATTTCTGATTTACTGAATTTCATACTTCCAAGTACTTGTAATATTAAAGAAATTGGAAGTTTCCTTTTCAAATGTGAAATCTAAAGTAAAACAGAAAGATTTGAAATGTTTCAGTACACTTACAAATACTTTTACAATTTATACAAAAGTAATACACAATTATTTATTTTGTTTTGAAAATCTTTAAATTTAAAAAAAGATACAATAATTATAGCAATTTTTGCTACTTGAATAATGATGAGGTTAATCATGTATGTTTCTTTAAATACATTTCAAAAGTAGAATTATTCTAGGATGACTGTCATAAGATACATGTATATTTAGCATATTGTACTACTAGTTGACAAGAATGATATGTAATTATTCAATCAAATTTTCTTAGTCATACTTCTAACAAGTTGTAAGATTGTAATAGGCACAATACAATTAAAAGAAACCCATCATCAGTCATAGTATAAAAATAACTATTTTTGTTTTAAAATTTGCTGCCATCGATATTGATGAAAGAAATAAATCATGATTCATTATTGAGAGTCAATTTTTTCATTACTTTAAGAAAATTTTACAACTATAGTAATATAATGTGACTTGGGAAATACTTCATTAGTACGGCATGGATGGCTTTAAACTCTAATTCATGTAGGCAATTTAATAATGATTATCTATAAATTTATGTAAACAGCAGAAAGAATAAATACAATAAAAGAGATTAATGACTGATGATGGATTTCAAACAGTAAACAGCCCTATCCGGTTTTACTAGTTTTATCCATATCGTGGTAAAGGGGGTACAAGTTACAAAGACCTGCTATTGACCGAATAATATCATCTAAATGCTGCAAAAGTGTTAAAGGTAACTCAAATTTAAGAATTCTAAAACATTTCATTCTCCTTATTGCTTGTTCAACATGAATTCGCCTGTTTGCAATGTCTTTTGTAAATTGAACCTCAGTCTGGGACATTTGAGACACACCACGTCTCCCAGGGGAACTAACAGTTCTGCAGAAAGTAGTGCCAGTTCTTCTCGAATCTGAAATCCCTATCTGCCATAACCTTATCATATGGCTCTATAATTTCAAGAAAACCACTATTGTTTGTAATGAATTTATCGCTTGCCCTTCCTCCATAGGCTTGTGATACATAGTTTATCATTCCTGATGGAGTAATGCTAACTAGAAACTTTGCAGTTTGGTGATGTTTGTAATCACTCCAAGTAAGGGCCTGAATTTGTAGATTATTTGGCCTTTCAATAAAAACCTCTGTGCAATCTATTATGTGGCGAACATCCTGGTACCTTTGGTTTTAAAAGATGGTGGTAAACTTGCCCTTACAACCTCCTTTGAAGGGTTAGAAACAAATTGTCCCAGTATACTTGACAGCACTCTAATCCATGTCGTAAATACACTGGATACAGTAGCTGTCGAGATACCAAATCGATCAGCAAGATCTTCAGACAACAAGCCTAGTCTTAATTTCATCAGGGTAAGCAAAAATTCTTGACGCAGAGATAATGTACGTTTGAAAGTTCTAAAATTTGCTTTATATTTCAAGGAATTTGCAACCCTTCTAGGTCCACGCCAAGATGTCATTTTTTTTACCACTGGCTCAATAAAAGTAAATAGTGTTTCAAAAACTGCTACTGTTGGTATACCAGTGTAAAATTTCACCTTATGGTCACTGTTAAGCACTATTTGAGTATTAAAGGTTTTTATCATTTTCATGCAAGTTTGCCTTTTAACTACAAAATGTTTTTTAATTTATAAATTTCTTGTTTTAGTTCTGCAATTTTAACATCTCTTCTCATACAACCTTCACAATTTAAGAAATAGTCATGGTCACAGTTACTTGTGTTGAGATCTTCAGTATTAGAAATGTTAGTGTTTAGGTCTTCAGTATTAGAAATGTTAGTGTTTAGATCTTCAGTATTAGAAATGTTAGTGTTTAGATCTTCAGTATTAGAAATGTTAGTGTTTAGATCTTCAGTAATAGAAATGTTAGAAGTTGAAGATTTATTCTGAAGCTCATGTGACCCACGTGTATACAAATTTAAAGCAGAAATATCAGGTGTTGACTGTTCATCCTGAAGCACAGATGACGCACATGTAGGAACATCCATAGGCTCAGTGTCGAAAGATACATCTTCACTATCATGTCGTGGCTTTTAACAGGGATTGATTTTGAAGCAAACTTCTGTCAAGAGGTGGACGACGAGCACGAGGTCTTTTAATAGGATCATACCCAAGTTTAAGAGTTGGGTAGGAGTTTGCTTCAGAAGGATGACCATCAAGAAAATGTTCGGAGCATACTCTGGAATCATAATTTGGTTCCCAAATCTTGCCCTTTTTTTGTTGTCTATTTATGATTTTTATCCACAATTTTCTGTTCTCTAGATCTTTAGTTGGGAAGGGAAAGAGCTTAAAAGGTGGTTCACATATGCAACGACATGAATTTCACAGTGAATTTCCCTCCATTTTGTTAATCCTTTTTCCATTTTGTGTACATTTGAATACAGCACAATTCCTTTTACCCATTTCATTTGATGAAAAACATAATTAACAAACTGAACATCTAAAACACATGCAACATACCCTTTTGTAAAAGCTGTCAAAGTATAAAAGCAACGAAAATGTTAAATAAATCCATAAATCAAACTAGATATTTTATAAATTTATTTTTGTGATTATATAACTTTTGAACATGAATAGTAGAAAAGATTTTAAAATGTTTTAAAATTTGTGTAAAATTCTGTTATACATGTATACATGATATACAAATTATAGTTTGGTATTTTTCAAATTATTGTCCATGTTGACCCTTATAAAATACAAATCTGATAACTTTTACAGTGGTTGTATTTGGTTTTCTATTACATGTGCAATGATGTTTACATGTACAAGATTAAAGTTTTATTTTTAATCATGCTTTGTGTTAATTATTGAAGTTGCTTAATCAATAACTGAATATTCTGGTATTGAGTTTTGGATATATTGGATATAGCTAGTATAAAGAAAGTAAAATTGAAGCATTTAAAATGAAGTGTATACATGTATTTTATTTTTAATCTATAAACATGATAAAGCAATGCAATAAACATGTTTACTTGGATGGAGAGTTGTCTCATTGTTACTCATACCACATCTTCCTATATCTATGTATATCAAAACTCTTTGTTTTTCCTCATGGACACTTGATGACTTAGACTTTTAATTCAATAGAGGCTATTAAAGGAAAACCTGACACTATGGTAGTAAAAAGACTACAACATGTTGTGTAAGAGGAAAAACAGAGTCCCTACTATTTCAATTCAAATGATAAGCAAGACCTTAATACATATCAAGTATATTTGCTATCTCTGTATCTATGATATTGTCATAAACACAAAATAACCCAAATTTAAAGCAGAAAATGAATGTGTAAGCTACCCCATAGAAGGGAAAACAAGGGTACTTTGTCCCAACACATTGTTGGTTGGGAATAAAACTGTTTCATCCCTGCCAAGGGTAATCGTCAGGTGGCTTGAGGCTACCACTACAGTTTTTGCCTTGTCAGAGACAAAAGTCACAGAATTTGTCATAAAGCGAGACATAGGGATTGCTCTTCAGGTGTCAGCGACAGATCTGCTGTTAACAATTGTTCAGTTTCCTACTTATAGAGATTTTGTTTGGTATTTTTCTTTCACGCTGTTGGTATTGTAATAATTTAAATAAACAACTAACAAGCACCTGAGACTGAGAGGACACATCTCAAAGATTTAACCCCATTTAGTTTATTGCTACACCTTCTTCAGGAACAAAAAATCACAATGCATTGAACTTTGATATATCTAGTCAAAGACATATATTACAATATGTCTCTGATCTAGTGGAAGACTGCCCCACCCCTTTTCATAATATTTCGGTTTTTTTCTTCAGACTTAACTTTCAATTAAATGGGTTTTACCCCAATCAAAAATATAATAATTAAAACCCAGTATATTCTGTAATAGAAGGCCGGTTTTGATAGTAGAGGAGAGAGACAACAGCCGACTGAAGGTTTGAATCAAAAGTGTATGTTTACATTTCACTACCGCGACCTTCAACGTAACCAGGCTCCACGATTTCTGCTTGAATTTATATCTTTCGTGCTTTCAAATATATATTTTACATGTGAAACCACTTACGAGTATGTAGTGTTAAAAGTATAATTGATGAGCATTGCTTAAATGTGTGCTATCGACCACAGACGTGAAAAGTATAATGAAGTTCTCAGTACGTCATGGCCGCCAATACGGTTTCCGACCCGAATGACCTATTGACCGGAATAAATTAAAGATGGCGGACTCATTTGCATACAAGTGTAAATTCAACTATTGGTGATGGCGTCCGTAAAAATTACGAAGGGATAATTTCAACTTCACCACCTGGAACTCTTGGTTAAATGGCTTCCTTGTGAGCAATAACCCTATATCAAGGAAATCATGATAGGAAATACAAGCCCTGGAATATCGTTTCAACTGGAATATATATACTCCGTAAGCAGGCGCGACTGGAATGTTGCTACATAGAAATGGAAAGTTCACAATTGGAAAGTTGAAATCATCTCGTTTGTTAGGTAACAATTTTATGAAATATATGATATTTATGGTAAAAAATCCCTGTAAATCCTCCAATAACAATATTCAACATAAAAAATGAAGTTGAGACCTATAATTGTTTTGCATCTGAGGTGCTTTTCTAGATTATATGTAACAATTGTATACATGTACCTATGTAAGCAAAGCGAACCAAAATTATTTTGAACAATATTTGGAACGTTTTGAATATCTTGGGGTTAAAGTTTCCAACTTAATTGGGGCCAGCAGATATATTTCCAAAAATCGAAGTCCCATTACTTCATTAAAAATGTTTAGATCAAAATGAATAAACAATATGGTCAACTGCACATGTGTTATCAAGCTGTCAACCAATTGGTGATGGCGTCCGTTAAATTTACGAAGGATGATTTCAACTTCACCACTTGGAACTCTTGGTCTAATGGCTTTCTTGTGAGCAATAACCCTATATCGAGGAAATCATGATAGGAAATACAAGCCCTGGAATATCGTATCAACTGGGAGATATATACTCCGTATGCAGCCGCGGCTGGAATGTTGCTACATAGAAATTGAAAGTTCACAATTGGGAAGCTGAAATCATCTCTTTGTTATGTAACAATTTTATGAAATATATGATATTTATGGTAAAAATCCTGTAAATCCTCCAATAACAATACTTAAACATAAAAAATGAAGTTGAGACCTATACTTTTTAAGCGTCTGAGGTGCTTTTCTAGAATATATGTAACAATTGTATGCATGTACCTTTGTAAGCAAAGCAAATCAAAATTATTTTTTGAACAATATTTGGAACGTTTTGAATACCTTGGGGTTTAAGTTTCCAACTAAATTGGGGCCAGCAGATATATTTCCAAAAAATCGAAGTCCCATTACTTCATTAAAAATGTTTAGATCAAAATGAATAAATAATATGGTCAACTGCACATGTTGGCAAATAAGAGTACCCAATATGAGAAATATCTGTCAAATGGTCTGAGGAGTTGTGTTATCAAGCTGTTTCTATCAATACATTCCAAATTAGTCCTTAAAATAGTCAAATGCCATAGCTCCTGTAAAAATGGTCGAATCAAAATGTTGGTACAATATGGTCAACTACACATGATTGCAAACTATCCTAGCAAGTGATAGAGTTTTCTGCAAAACGGATTCACAGAAGTTGGGTTCACAAGGGGTTATTGTTATAATACAAGTCCCATAACTCCCATAAAAATTGTCAAATCAAACAGAATTGTCAATTAGTCTCAGGGGCCTTGGTGGTCTAACTCCAATCTTCACATGCTTAACTGAGTAGGATTGTCAGATTTTCTGCCAAAGGTCGTGGTTACTCCAAGCACACCGGCTTTCTCAACCTATAAGAAAATGGCAGCTATAAAGAAAAGCCAATAGTGTTGAAAAGGGCATTATAACTACCAAAAAGATCAATCAATCAAATGGTCTCAGAATATAGATGTGTTCCAGATGGACATATTGGACCATTACCATATAGCCTGCGGGGGCCTTGATGATCGAGTGGTGTCAATAGTCCAACAACTGTATCACCTGCCTGTCGAATCGCCAAACTCGCACATGGCAGGTTAGTTTAAACTTATTTTATTGTTCAAAAAGGACGAACGGATCAGACACAAGTTTTTTTTCAAATTAGTAACGTCTTCTCCAATTTGTAATTGACTAGGGTAGTCAGTTTTCCTGTCGAAGGTCATGGTGGTATTCCTGCGCACTCTGGCTTCCTTCACCAACAAAACCGACAGCCTCGAAATGGCACAATAGTGCTGAAAGTGGCGTAAAACACCAACAATCAAACAATCATATATCCTGCGGCCTGACGCGAAGGGAAAAAAAAAAGACTCATTAGATACATTACATGAAAATATGTCAGCTAGTATGGACCTCTGTTTTTGTAAATATAAAATGTTTAGCAGTATTTTTCATTTTCCTTTTTATCAGTAAAGATGAAAGATGGAGAAAATGAGAGGTTTCTCTTAAATGTGGCTGATTTGCTCTTCTTTTTTTTTAAACCATTGCGAGGTTCCTACAAGCAACAATCGCGTGTCTACATGTGTCTGCATTCTATGAATATATATACTAAAGTCATATAAAATGTTCTAATGTTCAGCAAATTATTGAAATGATGTATGCATAGACATCAAACTAAGTCCTATGTGCACGTTTTTTTTTACATTTATTACGAATCTATAACATATCATCGACAAATAATATTTCATTCAGTCGATTGCAAGCTAATTAACTTTCGAGTTTGTTGCCAAAGTTTACCGGATCGTGACATTGATAAACAATCAAAACAGAATCATCGAGCAAGTGAAAAAATAAGTGAATTTATAGAGCGATGTAAACTTTTTTTACAATTTTCATGCATTCCCATTTGTTAATTAAATTTTTCTATAACAATTGTTAAATGATTTACTGTATTTGATTTTATCTTTAAGAATGAACTATTACTTTCACCTTCCAGTGCACGTTTGTTTACATTCTTTCATAACAGTTTTTCTGTTGCACTTGCACTGTGCAATAGCTGAAGTTCTAACGAGAGTTCTCGTAGTTAAAGTCACTCAATACGGAAAATTATCGGCAAATGAGTGTTCGGGAAGACAATAATTCAAACTATACATTTCTGAATTTGATAAGATAAAGGATTGTCTTTTAAAAGAAAGTCCATGTTCACTTGTTTTATAGTAAAACTTAGCCATTCAAGTATATAAAACATTTTTTTGAATTTGAAATGTCATATGACTTTAAAGAAAAAATTCATTTGCACAAAATAAGATATTTTTTTATGTATTTTGTAGTGGCAATTTTAAATCAAGATGACATCTTCGCAATCCATAAGGCGAGCCCAAGTTCCTAAAGCATGCGAGTTGTGTGAGACGGACACAAAAATTAAATGGAAATGTGTACAATGCAATACACTAATGTGCGACAAATGTAAGAAAATTCATTTAAAAGTTCTCACACATGACATTGTTGATGCCAAAAGTTCAGAAGCGAAACAAGACATTGAACACACCATTATTACTGACAATATTCCCTGTCAGATTCACAAGAGGAAGTTGAATTGCATGTTTTGCAGAACATGCGACCACTTAGTGTGTCCAGAGTGTATAACTGCTTCCCACAAAAAACATGACCTAGATTCAATAGATACAGTGTACAATGAAAAAAAGAAAAAACTAAAAGAAATAGAATCTAAATTTTCTAACACATTTACACTTTGTAAAATTGAAGACAGTAAAGTTCATGATTTTAAAACCAAATATGAACAATTTTTTGCTGAATCTGTTCAAAAAATTAATCAACAAGAAAAGTTGATCATAGATGAAGTCAGAAAATATGCTAAAGCACTTAGAGAACAACTGGAAAGTGAAAAGCAAAGAATAGAAAAATCTATCACAGAAAAAGAAAAGAATATTGGAGAAGTGAAAGAAAATTTACTTAATAAGCAAAGCAACATACAAGAAGTATTAAAATCAAATCAAGCAGCGCAAGTGTTGAGTGCTTATCAAGAATTCAATGAAAAAGAAATTCCAAATGCATCTTTCAAGACATTTCCTGAGGAAATAAAAGATTTCATTCCTACAAAGGAAAACTTGAAGACCATTTCTAATTTATTTGGATCACTTAAAAAGACTAAGCTACCAACGGGATTGCCAGAAGTGAACTTGGAAGTTATCAAGAGTTATACTACAGATCAGACCTTTGTGCTTAGAGTTTTAAAGAAGAATGAAAAGATAGCTTGGATTTCTAATCATAAAAACTCTTCTCTGCGTAAAATAAACATCGATGATACAATCAAAACTGTTAAAGATATTTCAGTTAAGGTTTACGACATGTCACTGACAGCCAATGATGATGTTCTCCTGTCTTTGTATGACAGTACTGAATTCAGTCTGTTAACAACAAAAACAGGAGAAATCAAACCTTTCCTGTCTGTATCACCACTGTTAACACTTGGTATACATGTCACTAAACATAATGAGATCATACTAGGTGTAAAGGAGAATGGTGGTACTTACAACCTCACAGACAAAAGTCGTAGAAAAGTTATAATCTTTGGGACGGATGGGAAACAAAAACAATCATATGAGTATGATAAATTTAAACAGAGAATATTTACTTTTCCTTTTAGAATTACATCTAATGTTAACAATGACATACTGGTTATAGATAGTACATCCAATGATGATGGAAGGGTAGTGGGTCTGGACAGGGAGGGACAGGTTAAGTGGACCTATCAGGGACATCCTCAAGATAATTCACGGAAAAAACTATTTGGTCCTTCAGATATAGTAACAACATCAGTAGGTCATGTTATTATGACCGATGTTAACAATCATTTCTTACATGTCTTGTCGGGGGAGGGAAATCTACTGATATGTAAAGATATGAAGAATCAAGGGATTCTATATCCAATTTCATGTGATATTGATACTAAGGGACAATTATGGGTAGGATGTCATTCTGGGGGTAATCAAAGAACAGATGCAAAACTACATGTATTAAAGATCTCTTTTAATCCAAAATAAATCTTAATCAAAGTGATCGAAATCACTGTTGGAAGGATTGGAAGAGTAGTTTGAATAATTTTAAATTAGATTAAGGAATGGTGTGTACAAAAGACCTTAATGCTTCTGTAATGCAAACAGTTACAATTACTGAAGTTCTTTGGAAAAAATAGCATTCTGTCATTGGATAAAATTATCCAATTGTGAGTCAATGATAGTAGGTTCCTTACTTTACATACTAGTAACAATTTTATTTAAATTGCAATTTGTTATTTTAATCCAATAATGTTCCCTGTGAAATGTTTAACCTTTTCATATTTAGAAACAATGGTAACAGAAGAAATTACCACATAGAGATTCTTCTAATAATTAAAGTTTATGAATTATCCTTGTAGGAGATTGTGGACCAATAGAGTGAAATGAAACTAAGATCTTTGTATCCTAAAATTATAATGAAATTGTTTTTTTTTTTTTTTTTTTTTTTTTTTTTTTCATTTTGAGATATCTTCTTTTAAAAATTCAATGTTAATAGATGAACTGATTTTTTGAATCTTCTCTTAACATGCAATTAATGATTTCATACAGATGGGAAAAGGATTTTCAAAGGAAGGTGTAGTGTATTTGTATTCAGTTCAAAATTTAGACTTTTCCAGAAACAAAATGTACTTTATTAACAAATTAAGTTTTTAACAAAATGGCAGTTCCTTCTTCATTGTACAAAATACACTTCCTGAATTTAAATATACAAATTACTCATATTATTAAAAGAACTTTGATAAAAATGAACATAAAGGTATTAAATGGTAATTTGCTCAGATGAAGAGTTTTTATTTTAATAATTATTTCAAGCCAATCGCTAAAAGTGTAATTTTAGTCAATATGGTTGACATTTAAGTGGCCAAATTTTAACAGTTTCATATGTACATTTATACACATACATGAGAATTATTGGGAACTATATTTCATTGTGTATAGATTTAGTACAAATAGTTGTTCATCAGTCTACTTTCTGTTTGGGAGGCCGCTGCCTTAGGAAAGAATTGGAACTTAGTGTTTGTTTTGTTAGTTGTTTTTTTTTTTTTTTTTTTTGCTTTGCATCGATCTGATGTGTCAGGCCCTTTTCAACGAATTTTTCATAGTTTTTTCTTATGTTGTATTGTTACACTACTGTCCCAATTTCGGGCAGGATTGGCGCATCACAAACATGTTTAATCCCGCACATTCTGTATACGCCTGACTGCCTGTCCCAAGTCAGGAGCCTTTAATTCAGTGGTTATCGTTTGTTGCTATATATCATATTTGTTTTTCGTTTATTGTTTTGTACATAAATCAGTCCGATATTTTTTTTTGTTTAAATCATTTTACATTTGTCATTTCGTGGCCTTTTATAGCTTGCTTTGCATTTTGGGTTTTGCAGCCGTAAGATGGCCTATAGTTATTCACATTCTAAGGTTTCTGTTGGAGAGTTGTCTCATTGGCAATCATACTTAATTTTTTTATGTTTATACATGTTTTAGGAGCTGAATTGATTTTATGACTTTTGATTGCAGGTCACTCAGACAATGACATGTAATTACAGGTCAAATATTTTACTTCAGCCTATTTCATATATTTCCTATAAATATTATCTCTTCGATATCTTAAAATGTAATGAAATGGATTTTTTCATACTTTATGTATGGGTCTTTGTGTCTATTTATCTTATTTGATTGGAAGATTATTCACTTTCTTTCATAATCAAGAATGGCGAGTTTATATGTATAATATATAGTTGTATGTGTATACAGATTTTAAAATTATAAAATTGACACCAAAAAAAAATTATAAATAAACAAAAATAAATTAAATATATGTTTTCCTTCAACATGTTCAATTCTATTCAAATTTGAAATAAAATGCTCCGCTGGACGTAGCTTGATAGGACCGCAGATGTCGCACCTTGAACAGTTTGAACCTTGAAAATTTTGCGGTCGTATAAAAAGTATGAACAAAATTAAATTTAATTAAAATGTCTTTATTTGCACCTATACATGTAATATTTTGAATCTTCTTATCTAAATTTGATGGACTTAATTGTAGGTCATTGAATGTAGGTAAATAAAGGGATATATGAATATTCATGTTTATATACATATCCGTTTCTAATTTTAACTTAAGAAGATGAATGAATAAGATTCAGGAAAAATCGTTAATTAGAAAATGACCAACAATGCAAGCGCACCAAAAAAAGGCAAAACATGTCATAATATTTACAATCCTGTGATTCCCTTCAAGTTATTCAAGTCTAATAAATCACAAATTTTACTTGAAAAATTATTTACTTTGAGATGTCAATTTGACAATTCTTCCATGAATTCGATTCAACAAAGCTGACATCAGTTATTTTTAAGACAAACAAGTAAAAAGCTTGCACTGCCAACCGATGCTTTCCAAACTACACATTTATTGAAATAACATTTAAGATACTGTCAAGAAACTTTTTTTCAAAGTATTTTCTATTTCTAGTAAAAGTGACATTGACCTTGACCTATTGACGCAATAATTGATAAGCGTCTACCCTTCCATATATGCAAGATGGACTAGAATTGTAAATATATGGACTGACATGTGTGTGTTTAAAAAAAGTAGAGAGGCATTTTTATGAATAAATTAATATTAGGCCAAATAAAATTAATAAGAAGATTTTCATCCACTTTTTTGGAAAAATTAGGGTGAGGCCACCCTTAAAACATTCGTTGTTTGATGTTGCCTACCCATGACTTGTATGGTTGAGTAGGTAGGTAAGGATTTGTTTATTGTTTTGGTCAACAACATAAGTTACATGTTTTAGACAAGAAAACAACGTCAGAACACGAAAAAAAAACTTTTAAAAAACAATTTGAAACGAATTGTGTCATAACTCTTTCGAGTAGTTTGCTTTTTAGGTGCGTAGGTAGGCAACATCCAACAACGTTATTTCTATTTCCTCTGAAACCCTTTAGTAAGTTGTCTTTCATATGCTAGGACTTAGGGTAATACATGTATAAATAGCTTATATGAAAAGAATTCTGTATTAATTTTCAACTATTTTTAAATTCTTAAATAATATTTATGATTGGCAACCACTATTTTATTGCTTTAGGAACCAATTTCAGTACGAAGCAAAATGGGAAGTTTGAAAAATGCTCTCTTTAGACTACTTGCAACAATATTTTTTCATTGTTGGAGCTATGTTTTGCCAAAACAATGATTTCATCAGTGTTTCAGGAACATCCTTGGCCTGCAAGCTAATTTGCTTTGATTATCACCCAGATTGATAAACCCACAAGTATGATACCCAAAGAGCAAGAATCACGACACACATTAGTATTAAAAACAAGTATATTGAGTACAGATTGAACATAGATGAAAACCAACATCTGTGTTTAAAATACTAGGGTTGGTACTTTGGAGATTCTTACATGGATGCAAGATGCATCACTGCCTTAAACATTAACTGGCCCAAAAGAAAAAGTTGTTTCATCATTAATTACTTTAGTGAGTGGCTGGATTTAAAGGGTGTTGCGGTTTTGTCAACATATAAGGATAGTTTGGAAGTAAATCTGTTTTGTACTCAAATTTCAAACGATCTTTAACAGTGTAATACATCGCACAAGTTTGTGATTAGGTAAATTTCTTTACTCCAGTCATGTTTCTCATACCATGTGTGCCGTGATTTTCGTGCTTTGGATGTGGGGGTGTATGGTCCTTATTCCCCTACACAAAGTCATTGTTTAAATAAGTTATTCAAAGTTTTCTAACCACTGTAATTGTCACGTACCGAGATTTTTGTTCTTTGACACTTACAATGTATTACTCTTGAGTCGAAAATTTCAAGTTATCAATTTTTTTTACATTTTGTGTTTACAAAGTTGACTATTATGTATAGTTATTCAGCAAAATATACAAAAAAGATTTACTAGTATTCTTGTTACCAAATATAAACTGATTATTTTGCATGAATATTTAAAACAGTAACATGAGTAAAGCCAAATCATATCGTTTCAATTTATTCACCAAGACATCTCCACGTATCAATTCTCCAACCGAAAATTGTGAATCCTTATTAAGATGACCTCTCCTATTAGAGGTTTCACAATATCTTACGAACGGACGAAACTCTACGAACGTATCGTTAAGGAGCAGTGATTTTGTTCAGTAACAAATTTCTATCGATATTGCAGTGTGTTTAAAGACAACAGGAAACAATTTGATATTCTTTTTGGAACCTTGCATTTTATTGTGGTGGTTAAACATTAGTGTTCCAATTTACTTTGTGTTGCTGAATGTTGCGTTATCTTACTTTGAGTTTCGTTTGTTTACATGTCGTATATGCGTTCGATTTATCACCCTTATCCATTAAAAAAAGAACATTGTTTTTGTGATGTCGTTGTTAAAAAAATTTCGCGCATCTGATTTGCATTTTATTGATTGATTGTTGGATGTATAACGTTCAGTGTCAAGTATTCCATGCGTATCACGACGAGATTAGCATTTGATAAAGGATTGACAAGTGATTGAGATGACAGAACTTTAATATGTTTCATTTATTATATATCCACACGTCTTTTTGATAACCCGGCACAAAGTTCCACAACACAAGAAAATTGCCACTTGGGTGACGGTACAACGAACCAATGACTCTAAATGTGTTCATTTCTTTTATTACATGTTCTACGTACACACGCCTGCCCTTGTGTAGTCTGTTAAATTTTCTCATGCGCCTTTTTTTCTCTTGCATCTGCCAGAAAAATGTCGGCGGTCTTTTATGGAACTACTAGAGGAGGAGTGTTTGGGTAAATGCTGTCTCCTAAAATATAGCACCCAGCAGGAAAGTCTAAAGGTGCGCCAGGTCCAATTGGTCCGAGTTGCTGATAACTCGATAACCACAACTATTTTTCATATTTACCTATTCAGGTTAATAATCACATATAATCCGGCTGACCACGTTATTACCGGAGACCTCAAAATTGTCAATAACACTTCCTGCGAAATTTGTTATCCAAAGGTCCGAAATATCATGAGCCTAAATCCATCAATTGGAAATACAACTTCAAAATACTAATGGATTCAGTCGAGGATTATGCCAGGCAATGGGCTAAACGCGAGAAAGAAGACGTAGATACTCTTTCCGAATGGATTAAGGCTGTGAGGTCGTTGATACAAATCCGAATTAAGAAACTAAATGGGCATATCAATACCCACGCTACATCAATTTTAAAGACCCAAATGTTGCAAAACACTTGTCCTACCTTAATGACAAATATGTTGTTGTCCCCGCAGATAAAGCCCCAAACAACATCGTTTTTGTGTAAATATCATTACATAAACTGCTTGATAAATGAATTAGGTATTGACAATTCACTTGGAAACTCAACATATACCCTCACGACACTTACCAAAGAGGAAATCCTGGATAATCATAGGTCTGTTCTATGTTCCTTTGGAATTTCAACCAAAGATAAAGAACTGGATCTTCCATCACTGTATTGGATACCTAAGCTACATAAGTGTCCTTACAAACAACGGTAAATTGCTGGGTCTTCCAAGTGCTCCACGAAACCTCTTTTAAATTATTAACATCCATATTATCAGCAATGAAAGCCGGGCTCCAAAGTTAATGTGAAACTGCCTATTCTAGAGGTGGCGTGAATCAGATGTGGATACTAAAAATTCCAAAGATCTTTTAGAGTACATACAATAGAAGACTCTCTCATCCTGCAAAAGTATTAAAACATTTGACTTTTCTACACTTTACACAAGTATTCCCATTCCAAACTAAAGGACAAATTGAAAGAGTTAGTATTACTTTGTTTCATTAAAAGAATGGCGAACGTAGATACAAGTATCTTGACTTGGGAGGATAAATCCTACTTTGTAAAGAATCACTCTGATTCAAACAAAAATTCTCTGAAACTGACATTATCAAGATGCTTGATTTCTTGATTGACAACATATTTGTTACGTTTGGAGGACGTGTTTTCAACAGACTGTCGGAATTCCAATGGGAACCAATTGTGCCCCTCTTCTTGCCGACTTGTTTCTTTATTATTATGAGGCTGACTTCATACAGGAACTTCTTAGGAAGAAAGATAAGAAGTTAGCAATATCCTTTAACTCTACGTTCCGCTATATAGATGATGTTCTCTCACTAAATAATACAAAATTGGTGACTATTTTGAACGAATCTATCCCATCGAACTAGAGATAAAGGATACTACAGATACAGTTAAGTCTGCCTCATATCTTGACTTACATCTCGAAATTGACAATGAGGGTCGTTTGAAAACAAAACTGTACGACCAAAGAGATGATTTCAGCTTCCCTATTGTGAAATTTTCATTTCTATGTAGCAACATTCCAGCAGCGCCTGCATACGGAGTATATATCTCCCAATTGATACGATATTCCCGGGCTTGTGTTTCCTATCATGATTTCCTTGATAGAGGATTGCTGCTCACAAGGAAGCTATTAAACCAAGAGTTCCAAATGGTGAAGTTGAAATCATTCCTTCGTAAATTTTACGGACGCCATCACGAGTTGGTTGACCGTTATGGAATAACCGTTTCACAGATGATATCGGATATGTTCCTTATGTCGTAACTACAATACCCTTCCCTTTTCACGAATGTGACTTACCGAATTAGACTATTTACCGGATTTGTAATAACATAAGCAACACGACGGGTGCCACATGTAGAGCAGGATCTGCTTACCCTTCCGGAGCACCTGAGATCACCCCAGTTTTGGTGGGTTCGTGTTGCTTAGTCTTTAGTTTTCTATGTTGTGTCATCTGTACTATTATTTGTCTTTTTATTTTTGGCCATGGCGTTGTCAGTTTGTTTTCGATCTATGAGTTTGACTGTCCCTCTGGTATCTTTCGTCCTCTTTTTAATACATGATTAAGTGTATAGCAACTTTGATAAAAATTTATATTGATAAAAACGGGTAAAGAGATAAGATGTCGTTTACGACATTTCAATTTCTTCATTCATCCCCACATTTATTCGATAGTATTCAATAATAAGGAACCACTCCTTACAGTATGATAAGACGGCATGTTTTATGCTTTCTTGGCTATCTATGTCGTTAACACCGCTATTTATTTAATGTTTTTAAATATTTTTGGGAATCAGTTACAGAAATATAAAGGTGCACTCGATCTATCGTAAAGTAATAGAGTTTTGTGTATTCTAGTCTAAAGTATGAGTGCTACAGCACCAACAAAACTGATAGTCACATAGTTATTAAAAGGTACATTGTTTTAAATTACATGCCTCAAATAAAAAGAAACAAATAGGAAATATAAAACCAGACGAAAATATATAACCAGAAGAAAATATAAACAACATGTCATAAAAGCTCGACTAATAGAAGAAAACAAGAAACAAGAAAACAAAATAAATAATATTTGTACGACAATAAAACATACACAAAAGAATAAGAAAAGCCATGAAAACAAAACAAATAAAAAAATAAAAAACACAATACATTACAGAACATCTTTTTCAAGTTAACTGTTTTTTTTTCAAATATTTATTCAATATTTCCCTTTATTTATCTTCTTGAGTATGCTAGTTTAGCTAGAATATAAATCAGTAATACTCATTTAAGGTGAAGAAGTGATCCTTTTGGATTTTAAGGGTTGGGACAACGAAGTTATCTCGGATCTAATGACTTTTTTTTCAAATTAAAAACCGATTTTTCCTAGAGGCGTTCACTCCTAGATTTGTTTTACATCATTTTTGCCCAGGACTTTTTACCTTTGATATGAGCCTATATAAGTTTTCAAAAAGATTCCTAGTCCCTCTCATCCCAAAGTTCTACATTTACCCTTTTTTAAAATGTATGTACTAAAAAAGAGGGACGAAAGATACCAGAGGGACAGTCAAACTCATAGATTGAAAATAAACTGACAGCGCCATGGCTAAAAATAAAAAGACAAACAGACAAATAATAGTACAGAAGACACAACATAGAAAACTAAAGACTAGGCAACACGAACCCCACCAAAAACTGGGGGTGATCTCAGGTGCTCCGGAAAAATTCGATATGATGAGGTCATATATATCAAAATCTCTTGTATGATCACTGTCCTTGGTCTAAATATTTCATACTCTTCGCCAAAATTTATTGATAAATTAGGTTTACTACTGTGTTGATCGAATCGTGAATTGTATATTATATAATATATCAAGTCAATATAATATGTCTACAACTCAAAATGGTTTAAAAAAAAACCCTGATTGTATATTTTTATGTAAAAGACATTTCTAAGGGACAGCCGATAGTCCATTATCATGAAATAAATGAATGTTCCCTCTTTTCTCGTTACGGCAAGTAACGTCAAGTTAGGACGATTTTTATTCGTTTGTAATATGTTGAGAAACCTCTATTACACAGGTAATTGTACGAGTTTATTAATATTAGCAATCTTAAAAGTCATCACACGATACAATTTCTTACTTAAATTATATCAACACATATTCTGATTCTCAAACAAACAACTGTCATATATCAACTTGAATTTTAATTCATTTATTGATCATCGTGTGTTCTTCGTCTTTATTTATGAATTTATATACACAGTTCATGCAACGGAGACGTAATAACGTTCATTCTTCAATGGTTCAGGTTTCCAGGTTCATGTTTTTCATATCAACTTTGAAATGTATTGTCTTGACACTTTTTACAAGCAGTCTGGCGAATTTACAGTTAATTCGTCAATTTTCTTTTCAAAAATAAGAAGAAAGTGATTTCTTATTCTACACACCAATAAAAGCACTAACTATACTAAGTTTGTTGTAATAGAAATCTAACATATCTGTCAAGTGCACTGTACTGGTGTTTTCAAATCTTAACATATTCTAAACGTATGAAACTAATTAATAGCAAGTGCTATGATAATTAGTTGTCATTTTGACAATATAAAAATAAGAAGGTGTGTTGCAGTTAACTCTACGAAATTTTTTTGTTGCATTCAGGTTATGTATGTAAATTTGATATTGGGACATATATGCTTTCAGTGAAAAAGATTGAAATAGTCGTTTACTCTAAATAAAAAGGAGATATTGTATGATTGCCAATGAGACAACGGTCACCAGAGTTAGTATAGGTCACCGTACGCGGTCTGTAACAATGAGAAAAACCTATACCTAATATAAGTAAGAACAAACAGAATATAGAGATTTATTATTCCAATATCCGCATATAACTGAATATTAAAACAGTTTAGCCATATGGATGCTATTCATTCATGAGTAGGATCGTGAAGATACTTTAAAGTCGACATTTTTCTTTATCTAAATCGCAATTTGATCCGTCCTTACTGTCAGAAAATAATATGCATTTAAGTAAATATTCCTATTAAAACCGAAAAGCCATTTCACGATAAATTATTTTTGTTCTTATACTATATACCAATACTTAAAGTATAAGTTATAATGACTGTCAACCAAACAACTTTCATGTATGAACCTTTTTGCTTTTTTATATTTTTGTGTTTTCGTTCTTTTAAAGCAATATCAATTTTTTTTTAAACTTGCATATTGTATTTGTCAAGTGACATCTGACAACTTCCTAAGTGTACCCGTGCGTTCCTTTCTTATACTTTGTAAATTACAATTCAATAAACACACCTGATTTACCACTATTCCTGAATCATTGTCTGTCCACAGAATTAACAAAACAATCAGTAAAGAATGGCCAAAAAAATCCTCATAACTTAAAAGTTTAAGGAAATATAAGGTTAAAGAGGCATAACTCTAGAACGGTAAATGAATAACAACCCAAATTTGAACGTTAGGGAACAAAAATGTGTACAGTTTTAATTTCAAGGTTGATCTGAAATATGTATTCATCCTTTTATTTTCTTATTCATGTGCTTGTTCTTTAATACAATAAAATAAAAATATCATCATGTTAGAAGTAAAATAATAAATGAGTTATGTGCCTACTTGTACATGGAGCTGTGATACTGTGTATTTAAGTATTTAAAGATCGAATACTTCTATGAAATGGCCCTGGCTTGAAATTAATGTGAGTAGATTGGCAATGACTCAATTTTGAGAAAAACAGAATTTCAGGAAGAACTCTAATTATATATTTTGTATATATATATAAAAAAAAAAAAAATAACAACAGCGAAAAAAATCCCATTGAGACCTAGGAGGATCTTAATTACTTCGTGCAACCCATATATTGACAGGATTTGTAAAATGTTTTTGATACCCAACCCCCAATAAAAAACAAAGTTGTTGCGGTTTAGCAGTTTTCTTGAGAGAGAAAAACGCATTTCAGTTCTATTAAAATATTGAAATGCAAATTTAATATACTTGAAATATAATATTTTTTTCTTTATTTCCTGTGACTTTTTATCCATAATATTTCTTCCGTGATTTTTTTTTCTGTGACTTTTTTTCCAACATTCAAAATTAGTACGTCTGAAACTGTTAAACAGAATTTAAGACACCATTTTTCGGATGGAAGTATTATATTGTTTAATATAATACTTCCATGATTAGAGTTACAAGTGTTGGTTCAGGCATTGGACATTGGGTTTTAATTAGGAATGGAATAATTGTAGGGAATTAATTTTAATTAGAGAACATATATTTGAGGTATTTGCCTTACTAGTACAGCGAGTCTACCGAATTAATGAAAAAGAGACATTTTCTATACAAACATTCTAAAACTGAGAGACAATTTTTTCCCCTTCAATTATCAGAAAATCAATCATTAATTAAATCATATACACTTTTAACGTAGACCGATTTATGTTTTTCTGTTTGTAAGAATATCGTCCTTGAATGACCGCAAGGAAATCTATTTGACTGGTATTAAAATAGTTTAAAATGGATTAAATAACATAGAAAACCGTTTTTAATTTTTGTCAATCTTATTCAATATTCCAGTAATCTCTTTTAAATAGGATAAATACCTATTTGGCCGATTAATCTATAAATCATCAGAGAAACATATTCCACCACCAAATCTCGTGCAATACCATCGTGATATTTATCCACAGTTAAATATATTTCTTTTCGTTTGACTTTAGGGATTTCCCCTGCGTTAAATATAGTTTAATGTATTCAAAACTGGTTAAAGATGATGTAAAACGAGTTATTGTTATTTTGGATTTAGATATATTGGTTATATATGCACGTGAAATGCTTTGGCGGTTTCAAGGGGAAAAGGGGGTTCCGTTATATTATATTAAAAAATTGTTCAGCTGTCAGTTCATCGAAGGTGCTCACAGTTACTACAACGTACAGTTTACCGTTTATTATCATATTTGGAATATGGATCTATCATATAGCTTAAGTTCATTTACATATAATGATGTGTTGGACAATTTTGTTGTATGCAAATGTCAATTTGAATATTGTTATTAAATTATATTAGATTATTATATTATTAAACATTGTTCGCAAGAGAAAAGAACTATTTACTGCAAGCAGCCAACCCTATATTAGAGTTTTGTCTTATTTATACGAAGGAATTAGTAAAGAATACTTTAAATTCGGACGAGCAGGCAAGGGAGAATCTAAATTTTAAATATCTAAAACGCGAGCATCGCGTTTGAAATTTGAAAATTTAACTGTTTCGAGTGGATAAATATCGTATCACATTTGAAGCAGTTGTATAATCTATATATATCAAAAGCATAGACATATATAGTTAGTGACATTGACAATTTATCTATACCGCTAGAATGAAACTGTCAATATCATGTGTATGCATGGGACTTCATGATACTATTCTTCTCTGCAAGACCTAACATTGTAAAAAGTATTAACAAAATACCGAACTCAAAGGAAATTCAAAACTGGGAAGTCATTAAAATTGACAAAATAGACCTTGACCTATAATGGTTTACTTTTATAAATTTTGACTTGGATGGAGAGTTGTCTCATTGGCACTCATACCACATCTTCTTATATCTATTTATCAACTTACAGAACGACAAACAATATATTACATATAAAAAATAATTAAAAAACAAAGGAATAAAACACATCACTAAGTTGGGTTTATTGTATAATGCAATGACATATTACATTTATATGTCTGGATAAAATCAAAATATTTTACCTTTCATTTATTTCTACAGTTTTAACTTTATAGTTTATTTAAAAGTGGTTAATGCATTTAATCGCCTGTTTAATGAAATAATTTTATATTATGGAAATAAGAAGCTGTGGTATAATTGCCAATGAGACAACTCTCCACAAGAGACCGCATGACACAGAAATTACCAACTGTAGGTGACTTGTGCCCTATAACAATGAACAAAACCCATACCGCATAGTCAGCTACAAAAGGCCCCGAAATGACAAATGTAAAACAATTCATACGAGAAAACAAACGGCCTAATCTATGTACAAAATTGGGAAAACGAATTACACTCAACAATTTCTTATTTACCAAAAATATAAAACTGTTTGCATTTTACATGTTTTATACAATTAGTGGTTAATCGATTATATTTCTAAAGGAAATAGTTTGATTAATTTTATGGCCTTAAAAAGAATATTTGATTTTCTGAATTTTTTTTAAATAGAAATACATATTCCGTTTCAAATAAAAATATTGAACCCTTTTCTTGGTTCACATTTTTTTCAACTTGGCTGTTAAGTTTGATATGAATTTTCATTGAGAAAATCATTAAAAATAGTTTGTCTAAAAAGAATATTAAACTTTTCCTTGAATAAATACCTGGGACCTAATAATATATCAGGATCCAGCTTATACACTTTTAAAGTGACTCATTTAGATTCACATGCCTAAATTTGAGATTATTAAATATGCTAAATATTTTCCTTCTTGTTTTATTATATTTTTTGGTAAATAAGAAATTGTTGAGTGTAATTCGATTTCACAATTTAACTCTGTGTATTCATCTATCAATGCATTTATATCTAATTTAAAGTCCCATGTTAAAAAAAGTCACGATTTGGACATTATGATGGCATATATGTATTGGATCAATTGGATTATCTTATCAACATATCAATAACTTTAAAATTAAGCACCTACAATGTAATCATATGACCTTCCAGTCAATAGATTAATAAATGCTTACAAGCGTGATATTGGCGAGATTTTCTAGTTGTCAATCTCATGTACTGTATTACATGATATATGTCTATGTTATAAGGGAAATAACTCTACCTTCAAAATAAGTTGCCTGAAGTAGTAAATAAAATTTACTTCTAAATCTTTTCAAAGTTTTTTTTTCATGATTAAAAAGAAAAGAAAACAGCTCTGATTCAAATCTCTAGTATAAGATTACTATGGACTGAATGAAGGCTCTTTTATCCTTTTCCCCCCATCATCAAGCCTTTGAAAAATTGAATTCTAAGGAAATTATTGTTATTCCTAATTTACCACTATGGAACAATAATGTGCAGTACATTGTATAAAACACTTATCACATATATTTGTTAAGTTGTTCACAACTACTTAACAAATTATTTCCCTGAAGCAGCCGCTCATATATGCACAGATATTTCTGTTCTTTTTTGCCCTTAACATTAGTAGAAGGGGTAAATATGAATGCATTCAAATAATAAGCTCTTCTTTGTGATTTATACATTCTTACAAAATAAAATATAAATGTTAAAAATTCATTCTCATTACAATGTTACATGTATAATGTTTTGTGGTTTTGTTTAAACTTCCGTATTCAGTATAAAGATATGTTCAGTATCTATGAAAACAAAACAAAAATTAGATAAAGTATATTTATTAAAAAGAAAGACAATTTGTTTTACATTTTAATGAGGTCAGAAGTAGTAAAACCACTTTATAAGTGAATCGTAAACTTTCTCTTTATATTTCCTATTTTTGTATATGTATACGCGCAGTATAAATCTCAGATTGTTTTAAGATTTTTCATAAAACATCACAAAGAAGCATAGTATTTCTCTCAAATTTGTTTATATATCTGAATACTAGTCCAAATAATTATGATGTCATAAAAGGCTTTTTTAATATTTTTTCTGTGACGCCTTCGTCGGATGGATGGATGGATTGATGGATGGGTGGACAGATGAATGGATGGGTGGATGGATGGATTGATGGATGGGTGGACGGATGGATGAATAGGTGGATGGGTAGATGGATGAATAACCGTTTATTGTGATATCAGTGGCAACTGCCACGTGCATATTTACAACAATCAGATGTTCATGCGATATTCATATGTGACCTGATTTGCATAGCAGCAAATACTAATTTTCAAGTCTTTGCAAAGTTTGATTCTGTAAGGAATTGAACCAATGACCCAATGCACTCAAGCAGGCACGCTTCCATGAGACAATCAAGGCGGTTCAAAACCTTTGGCTATATAGCTTTAATTGGGTTTATACAGACATAAGCAACTGTTAGTAGTCCTTGTTAATCTATGTATATTTGTCATTTTGCTTAGTTTTTTCTGTTACCTATTCTGACATCGGACTCGATTCGGACTTCTTTTTAACTGAGTTTTACTGTGCGTATTGCTGTTTCTTTGTTTATTCTACATTGGCTAGAGGTATAGGGGGATGGGTGAGATCTCACAAAATATGTTTAACCCCGCCGCATTTTTGCGCCTGTCCCAAGTCAGGAGCCTCTGGCCTTTGTTAGTCTTGTATGTTTTTTAAATCTTGGTTCATTTATATTTTTCGGAGTTTAGTTTGACATCCATTTTCTCTGAACTAGTACACATATTTGTTAAGGGGCCAACTGAAGCCCGCCTATGGGTGCGGGATTTTCTCACTGTGTTGAAGACCCATTGGTGGACTTGGGCTGTTTTCTGCTCTTTGGTCGGGTTTTTGTCTCTTTTGACACATTCCCAATTTCCATTCTCAATTTTAACTGGAATCTAGTTATTTTACCTTTGAAATGATACTATATATCAATGGTATAACAATAGTACTCTTTCCAGTATGAACTGACATTAAATAATAGGCATAGCCTCTTGATAAGCTTCACAAATCATAGTCATCACAGATGATATTATATATCAAAGGTATTAAACCCAGCCTTTTTTTCTAAACAAAATCCACACACTGCTAAGGTGACATAAGTGTGAGGAAGTTTTAAGTATTGAGACAAATGAAACAACATTAATTTCTAAGTATTTTTAATATATTAATCAATATTCAAATACTCAAAGTAGTTTGATGAAAAAATAAGTCTTAAATTATAAAATTAAAATAATTAAACAACACTTGTAAATAACGACAAAATTGTAGTATAAATAAACATCAATAACGATGAACACTTATAAATCCTGATTAAATTGGAACTTTCTGACAACTAATGAGATTAATTAAACAAACAAAGAAATCAAGTTAGACACTTGCAATTACTCAAGCTCTCAATTATCTAAGACAAGTTAAAAATTCAGATGCATGGTAAATTTAAATGTACTGAGTTTTAAATAAATTGAGTATTTTATTCATTAATGCTATCATGAAAGTATAATTAAGAACAAGCAGTATTATTTATTTTGTTAAAATATTTTCTTTCTCTATTGTAACTGTATACGTATACCTAACAACAAAATTATTTTATTTACCTGTGTTTAAAGTTATTGCAAATGGCTGATATTTTGTTCGAGCATATTGTTTTCTTAAATTGTTTAACATTTCATACCGATATAACATGTTACTTTTATTATTCTTCCTTAGTTTATTTATTTTGAATTTACATTGTATCATAGGTCAAATTTATTTGTTCAGTGTATGTTCAATGGTGTTACTATGTCCTTTGATTGAGTTAAGCTATTTCAGTTGATATTTTATAGTGTGTCTTTCTATGTTGTGATGTTACACTATTGTTTCAGAAAAAGGGTGAAGGTTTGGTACCATTAAAACGTTTAAACCCGCTGCATTTGTTTGCACCTGTCCTAAGTCAGGAATCTGATGTTCAGTAGTTGTCGTTTGTTGATGTGGTTCATAAGTGTTTCTCGTTTCTCGTTTTTATATAGATAAGACCGTTGGTTTTCCCGTTTGAAGGGTTTTACACTAGTAATTTTGGGGCCCTTTATAGCTTACTGTTCGGTGTGAGCCTAGGCTCCGTGTTGAAGACCGTACTTTGACCTATAATGGTTTACATTTATAAATTGTGACTTGGATGGAGAGTTGTCTCATTGGCACTCATACCACATCTTCTTATATCTATATAGCATGATTCTATTCTTTATTCACTAACATAAATGAGCTAAGGAGTAATATCAGAGGGCCTTAACTGTTACAATATACTTAAAAGTCCCCTAACAGTTACTATATTGTGATTGACAATTCATAAACCAAACACTATTTTATTGTACTTAATCAACCATAACTGCTTTTATCTCTTTGAGATACTTGCTAAATCAGGGGCGGCTCCAGGACTTTTTAAAAGGGGTGCTGTTCAAGAAAACGGTATAAATATAATTTTTTACAAAATGTTTTTGAACGATTTTATTCTAAAAATGATATATTTTTCAATCAAAGACGGAGCTTATGCCCTTAAAGTTAAGTCTTTAGTCGTTTATGTATTCATTAGTACTAAAGTTATTCTGGTAAGATTTAAGACAGATACACTGTTCACAAACTTTAAGGTAAGGGTCAAAATTAAAAGTCACAACTTTAAATAATGTTTTGCACATGGTATTGTTCAAAAATGCATACAACGCACAAAATTGATGAAGTGGTGAATCTGATGGCATATATGATAAAATATGACTATAAACTAAGAATACCCTTGCAAAAAACAAAATTAAAAAAATAAGGAGGTGCACTTTTTTAACCCCCAAAATTATTTTCATATTTTTTTTTTGTAGCTTTCTTCTCTAATCTATGCAATATCCTTAAACACAGGGATGCTGTTAATTTCAGATCATTTTGAACATTTTCTACATCAAAATAGGCCCTTAATGTTTGACACCCATCAATCTCAATGGAAGTGTTGCAAAAATCCTTTGAGTAGTATATTTTAGAATTTAAGAACCACAACACTACAAAATAAAGTTTATTCCAATATTATTTTAATAACTTTTTACTTATTTAGTTTATTTATTCTAAGCTTCAGCAAACATCGCTTCTGTCTTCATAGAAATTACATCCTGTGCTCTCGGTGGTAAATTATAATCATATATTGGCTTGATTTGTGTTTCATACTGTGCATGCTTGCTCATTTGTAAAAGAAATCATTAAAGATTTTATTAAGCTAAAAGCACAAATTTGCAAATTACACAAGCATATAATTAAAACAACAAACAACATTCATTAACTGAACCAACGATTAAATAAATACAAAATTGTAACTTATAATAAATAATACTATAAAATGTCAAAATGATATGTTTGATACAAACTGCAATTACGTTGAATTTCTTTTGACTAAAAGAACAGATATTATTGTTAGGAAACATTTTTCACTCAAACTATTTATTGTACCTTGGCCATAATTTAGTTTTAGAAATCCAAAGATCTAAAACTAATCTCATCTGTAAAACATATGAATAAAACTAGACGAATAACTATACAGAGGTGTATAACATCATTAGAATATAAATAAACCAGACAAAACATCTAGAAGACAATATATGGACCTCAATAATAGACAAGTGTAGATATAATATTAACTTTGTTTTACAAAGTATGAAATAGTGCATAAATATAAAAAGTCTTAAGATCTGGCAACATTACCAAATATTTTTACTTCCATCCTATCGAAATGTTTCTGAATGAAATTTGAACTATTTCATCAGTACTGTCCTGATTTTTTAAAGCACATTTTTAATTCTTTCATTGGATTTTAGATGCTGAGGCCAAAAAAAAAAAGATAACATTTGCCACGCACCAACTAATAACTTTTGTTTAGTAAAAGGCTGTTTTTTGCTGATTCAACTAGTAAACGTTAGTAGAATTTTGAAGTCATTGGTTCAAAATGTGTTTTGTTCTGATGAAGATTGACATAACTACATAAACAAACACAAATAACATAATTTGAGGTATTTACTAACATTCAACTTAGCATTTTACAAAATAAATGTAAAGTGACAATAGTATAAAGAGAATTCACCTACGTACAGATCATTCATAGTACAGTTATTATAAACTTATAACATGTATGTCAAATTTCAAATCTCAAAATGTAAACAGTTTATACTTACTGTCCATATTAAGAATGAACTTATGACTATTTTGAATTGTAAGACTGATATGATGTATTCCAGTGTTCAGCACATATACTTGAGGTCAACACTCTTGTTAGACAAGGTAGTTCATACACAAACAGATTCTCACATATCAATCATCACTTTATGAATGAATGATTACAAAAAATTGAATCATCACTTTACAACAGCATCATCTACCAAAACATCCCAATAGGACGGTGGAGGTGTGTTTCTCTGACCTGGTTGGCTCATTAATGAATCTAAAAAAGTCGACAATTCTTTTTTTAATTTATTGTTAACAAATTATCTTCAATAAACAATTGAACTAATTCAAACTGTTATAAAAAAGCCTGTTGATTTTGTGGCATTAATTGTTTCACATTTTGTCATGCTGGGGCCTTTCAACGGAAATTTGGACTGTAACTGGAAAATGAGGGTATATTGGATAGGGACAGAAATTTTGCCTTGCAACATACAACCTACAGCCCTCCAAAGAGTAGTTGGTTGGATTTGTACGTGCAGAAAGCATGGCACTATACCGTTTCAATCCCTAACATTACTGAAGAGACATTAATTGTCGAAATCCGGATATGGTGTACTAATTTTGCACCTTTTGTTTGCGGTATACCATCTTTTCCGCAAGTTTACTGTTTTCTGTTTGGTATTAAATTAATAATTTTAAAAGATCCATTTTGTAACATCTTGTGATCCGTTTATTTGGCAATAGCAAATGGCAGTCAGCAGGGTTTAAGAACATCTGTTGTTCGACCTGTTAGTCAAATGCGTTTTGTTAAAATATACTTTTCACTTTTTGGTCTTTTGGAAAATGTTGTTTGTGCTGTATTTAGACCCTCTATCAAGAAATTTGTTTTGCATGCACACGTATAAAATTGCGGTTTTCATCCAACGCAATTATAGGTTTGAACGTTGTTTTCAATTCAGACTTGTTTATATTTTTCGTTTGGGCTTGTATTATATTTTCCTTCGGGTTTATATGATCCATTCATCCTATTTCTAATATTTCGACTATTCAAAATTCAAGAGTCTATCCTAAATTAAGGTAAATAATATGGCCTTCCAAATACCGTTTCGATCCCTAACATTACTGAAGAGACATTAATTGTCGAAATCCGGATATGGTGTACAAAACCTTTGCACCTTTTGTTTGCGGTATACCATCTATTCTGCAAGTTTACTGTTTTCTGTTTGGTATTGAATTAATAATTTTTAGAGATCCATTTTGTAACATCTAGTGATCCGTTTATTTGGTAATCGCCAATGGCAGTCAGCAGGATTTAAGAACATCAGTTGTTCGACCTGTTAGTCAAATGCGTTATGTTAAAATATATTTTTTCACTTTTTTGGTCTTTTGGAAAATGTTGTTTGTGCTGTATTTAGACCCTCTATCAAGAAATTTGTTTT
This sequence comes from Mytilus coruscus, assembly GCA_017311375.1. Taxonomy (NCBI): domain Eukaryota; kingdom Metazoa; phylum Mollusca; class Bivalvia; order Mytilida; family Mytilidae; genus Mytilus; species Mytilus coruscus. The sequence goes on along the minus strand of CM029595.1, from coordinate 75,697,176 downwards.
GCATGCACACGTATAAAAATTGCGGTTTTATCCAACGCAATTATAGGTATATATATATATATATATACACACGAGGCATCAGATTTAATGTACCCGTTTTGATCGGATGAGGCTGCGCACATCCTCACAGCCCAAACGGACAAACCCATTTGGTAAAAGTGTTACTGTCTGCCTATAAGAAAACCAAAGTGACTATATTTCTATTCCCTAGTCACCCTGGGAGTGGGGTCATCTTTGAAAGAGAATAGTTTGAATCATACCTCACATGTTGGGTTTAAATGGCATGGTGGCTTCAGTGGAAATGATAAATATGTATTTCATAACAATGGATGGACAATGGAGTCATACCTTAATTGATGAAAACAGTTAACGTTGCCTATGACCCAGATGAGTTATATGCTGCTGATATTCGGAGGATAGTCATTAGTGTTGGTGTTGTCTGTTGTGCAGTCCAATATTAAAGATAATTTCTTTTATGTATCATGAGAATCTTTTGAAATTTCTTAATCGTTCAATAGATTTTCACTACCTGTTTGTTTATTTTTACTTCCAATCAAACTGTCGAGTTCTGGCATTGAACCTGGATGAGTTACCTCCCCTTCTGCCATCTCTGTTTGTACAGTTCTCGGAGATGATCTTTCAGATACTGAATCACAATTACGGTATTAAGAATGTCGACAGGAGACAAATATACAAATGACGATGGCCAGGAATGTAGTTATGGAACCTACAGCTACAACGAATAGTGTGACTTAGGCATCAGCACTGTGTTCATGATCACTGTCATCATCATGCTCTGAAAAAAAAACAATAATAAAAACTTTTACGCACACTTCTTGATTCTAATACTGGTTTAGAAGGAGTTATTGATATTAAGTACAGATAGACCAACAAATAAATAAACAATGGCCAATATAAACCTAGGTTCTGCTAATCAAGGGAATATCAACTCAATTTAACCTGTTAAAGCAGGAACTATTACTGTTTTTTGCAAATTGTTAATTCATTGTCACAGAAGGGTGTAAAATTACTATAGGTTCTAAAGAGCCTGTTTCGCTCACTTTGGTCTATGTGCATATTCAACAAAGGACACTCTCCAACATTGTAGACGAGAATAGAATTCATGACAAAAATCTCTGTTTTGTTGATCTTGTATTACTGATCATTCAGTCTGTTCAGTTTCTCTCTATTTTCTTAAGGGAGTAGGCATGTGTTAACTATATAAAAAATCACTAAAATGTGTAAAACAGTCAGTTTGATCAAAGCTTCTAGCTTTGAAGCATTCATGTAAAACAAAATAAAATAAAATAAATCTCTGTTACTCTAAGGCTTAGAGTTTTGGATTTTTTTATTTCCTGATTTTCATTTTCATCGATTGGGAAAAATCGTATTTACATGGAAATTTGGATTTCATGATTTTGACAGAGTTAAATAGCTATAGAAAACTTATACTTGGTTAAACATTAAAATTTGTCCACGAAATTCACAAAAACAAAATACTATGAATTAAAAGTAACCAAAATGACTACTTCAGTCCTTCCTTCTCTTATCCATTTATTTACAATTTTTATCTAACAACTTTGTAATTTATATTGCAAATCAACACTCATATACATGTTAGTCTTACCACAGCGCTATCAAAGAATCCTGGGGAGAACACTGTGTAAGATCAATAAATAAGTTATTACACAGACACATCAACAAAATTAATAATCAAATATGTAAACAAAACACATTACTCACCTGTACTATATTGCCCATTTTTGCCTTCTATTTTGTACACAACATGGGTACCAGATTTCTGCTGAGCCTCAAACTTGATAAGAAATGGGTTGTTTCCAGGGATACAGAATGTAGGGTCTAAATTGTTTACACAATTACGTGTCTGTCAAAAAAAACAATAAGGTAAATCATATTTTTGTGTGTATGTTTCGATTGGGTTTAAAGACATACAGTAGTTTGTCTGAATTGAGTTCTAATGACATTTGAATAATGCTAGCATATTTTTTTTTCTATATGTTCAGGGATTTTGATCTTTTCAAAATAAACACACAATTCCTAACGTAAAATATTTTAAAGAAAGACATTCAATAAATTTAATATTTATATAAAAATTAATGGATAAGGTATGATTGCCAATGAGATACTATCCACCATAGACCAAATTCATGCCCGGTAGATGTAAACAACTATAAGCCATCATTGAACAGCCTTCAACAACAAAAATGAAAAACAATTGAAACGAAAACGCCATATTTATACTAACTAAATTAAATGCATATTCATGACAAGAACAGTTTCATGTGATATGAATATGAACCCTGCTTTGTACCAAACCAACATTTCAAACGTTCTAGTTCCAGCCTGAAGGAGGACATGTCACCTACCCTGATACATTATTCTGACTGAAGGCCAACCAGTCTTCGCTCTCACTACAAAATACTGCATGCTTACCTAGGTGAAAGCAAATACCAATTGTTTTAAAGTCATTGGTTTGACCCACCCCTGGATAAATTCCAGGACCTCCTGCACTGGAGGAGAGCAAGTGACCATGGGATCTACATAAGACTGTCATTTAAATTTGAATTGAATCCTCCTTCAATCTAATAAAGGTGCTGGCATGGCACCAACAAATAGATGATAAGAGTATGTAACAATTGACAGACTGATGGGACAAGGTAATCATATATCAGTGATATTTTCAACTTCTTTTTTTTTGATAAAATTGAACAAAACTGGCTGCTTATTAGCAAATTATGATTTTAATTTTCTGCTTTTATTAATGTTTGAAACTCCAAAACAAAAAATCAAAATTATTTTTTTGTTGAAATGACAGAAGCATAAAATGCCCCTTTAGAATTTGTTACATCCAATTTGCTTGCATAATTTTGTAGCAATTGTGCACTGAAATCTAAGTATCTCAATAAACTGACTATGTTTGAAAATTTGTTAACAAATGTAAATATGAATTAAACCTAAAAAAGTGACGGCAAAACTAACAATCTATTTTTGAACATGTTAATGTAGATAATTTATAAATGTGTACACTGTTTCCTGGCAAAGCATTTCATGATAAACTTGTGATAAGCTTAAGGCAAACATCTTAGGAAAAATGAACAATTAGCATTATAAAAAGTAATTTGGTATATTGTTTACAAATACACTATGTGATACAATTCTTTCCGTGTATTGATTTTCTAACCACTTGACTTTTACAACTGAAGTGACATTTATACATAACACTGAAGAGGCCAACTGAAGGATAAAGTGTTTTGTGAACAGAACCATAAAACCATTTAGAATTTAACATGTTTAATGACCAATGATAATTTCAGTCTTGGTACAATTTCCAAAAGCTGATTTAGTAAATAAGAAACAAAAATACAGATACTCAGATGATAATTATTTAATGAATAACAGGTCATGTAATGAAAATGTAATCACTGTTAACCTTGATCAAGTATAGATAAGGTCTTATTAGCTTCCTGGTTGATGGCCATTTTAAAAAAAAGTTTAAAGTTTAGAAATGGTCATTTCAAACAGCTGATGAGATTTTGGTCAAGAAAAAAGAAATATCTGCCGACCAAGGTAATACAAATTTCTTGTTTTACAACTTTATGCAATAAATGATATTTCCTGGTCAAAAAGGGGGAAGCTTGTAAGCTCACTTTGAAAGTTTTATGCTATTGAAGTGCTTTTCTTGATTATATGTTATTATTGTATAGATTATACTCTGTATAATTGGTAAGTTAAGCATGCCAAAACATTTTTGAACAATATATTATAGCCAAAATATTCATTTTCATGCGTGTTATATTAAAACTAGATTATCTATTACCAACTTAACTGGGGGCCTGACTATATATTCCCAAAAACTGCCCCCTCTTTTTCAACATCAAATGGCCGTTCCCTTATGTACAAAAATAAACGAGAAATTCAATGCTCATATGTAATGGGCACAAAAGGATGACAATATTTCGAGGTCAGGTGAACCATGTTTGACCGACATGTAGACATTCTAAGGAATCCACCTATAAAATATAGTTATCCTATTACTCGTAATAGCTAGCAAATTCACTCGACAAAAAAAAACCAAATCAAAAACTCCTAGCAGTCACTGAACCATGAAAATGAGGTCAAGGACAATGAACATACACAATGTATGACAGACGGAAACTTCGTAACATGAGGTATATACATACAAGGTATGAAGTATCCATGTCTTTTACCTTCTGATCATGATGTTTTATACAATTTACACAACTGCTGCCGCTGGAATAATGATTATATCTTCCGGTTGGGTAGTAATTCTTACGTCTCGCATACTGGAAGTCGCAGGCGAGACAAAAAATAAATATAAGTATATCAGTACAAACTATACATAACTGCTTGTGTATATTTTCTCATTTCCATTAGCTAATTGTTGAATAGCATTTCCACTACATAGAGTGTGCATGGGGAACCACCTAGATGTGTTGCACACTGTTCATGATTCTCAGTCTTTTTGCAACAAGAAAATCATGTTTTTTTTTCTCTAATATTTCTGTAGGACATTCATCTCTTTTCAAGGATGGTACACATGTATCACAGGAGATATATTTCTTCACTTTATTTCTCAATTTCATATTGTACTTATCAGTTAAATGAAGCAGCTGAACTTTATCTGGTATCCCACAAGTTAGTGCAGCATGTATGTAAACCTACATGTCTGTTAGATAGATGAAACTTACCTGGTACCCTACAAGCTGTACATGTGTAGTAGGTTAAGACTGTAAGGTCAAAATTGTTCCTAAATGTTCTGTCAATTTTTCTGGATCACATATCCACATCTGTTCTTAGTGTGTCAACATTTTTTTTTACATCAAATACAAAAATATTTGCAGATTCATGTCAATGAATAATGTGTTATATAAAACATGGCTGTAATGTCACATATTTATATATGATTAAAAGGGTAGCCAAATCGAAACTGAGGTTCTAGGAGTCCATTCTTTATGTGATTGTCATAATTCAGGAGTCTGAAACTTAGTGGTTGTCAATGATTCATGCCTGTCATATATTTGTTTTTCGTAAATAGTTATGTTATAAAAATTTTCGTTAATTTTCTACTTTGAATTGTTTCACGTTTTTGTTTGTTGGGCCTTCTAAGGCTGACTATAAGAAAGGGTTTTTTCTTATTGTTAAAGCCTGTACGATAACTTATAATTGCTTACATCTTCTTCATTTGAACTCTGGTAGATAGTTGTCTCATTTGCAATCATACCACATCTCCATATTTCTAAATGTATAAAGATATACATTATACAAATCCAGGGCTATAACTTCATATTGAATTCATAATGTTATAATTACAATTAATTTTTTGTATACTTGACGTTGTAAATAATGATCACATTTACTTGTATAATTATTTTTTTGGTATATCATATTTGTTGTTCGTTCATTGTTTTGTACATAAAACATGCCACAAGCTTTCTCGTTTGAATTGTTTTACATTATTTTGTAATTTCGGGCCCTTTTATAACTAACTATGAAGTATGGATTTTGCTCATTATGGAAGGTCGTACGGTGAGCTATATTTGTTAACTTATATTTCATTTGGTCTCTGGTGGAGAGGTGTCTCATTGTATGTATACCACATCTCAATTTTATATTATCAAATGTAAATTTTCTTTTCAAAATGTTCAATGATTGATTAGTCCCCCTTACACTTCTCCTTAAATTTACTTTTGCATATGTTTTTACATCCCCTGCAATGACCAAATTAAAAGATTAGGCGTTAATTGATTTTATTGTACATATTTTCGCCAGTGCCTAATATAAAACATTAATTAATATTCTGCCTGAAATTACATGAATAAGAATATTAAACTCTTTTCTTTATTCACATATGTATGCCTCCTCGCGACAAAATGTCGAGGGGCATATACATTTACCCCTGTCCGGTCGTGTCGTTCGTTCGTTCGTCTGTTCGGCTATTTTTGAGCTACAGCTTCAATATTGTGTAGGCTGTTTGTACTCATAATGGAAATGTGCTTGTCCAAAGGATTTTGATTCGTTTCAAATATTCTCAAAATGCCAGGCATTTGGACTGTCTTATTTTTAGTAAAAGTCAGTAAAAGGGGAAGTTAGATATTCACAAAAACTGGTAGCTAGACTTCATTTCCTTCTTACTTGATATATAATTGAACACGTGGTTTGTACTACTACAGCTTAGTGTCCCTAATGCAATAAATAAGATCTTTTAGTATTGTCAAAAAATCTTTAATCAATACCGGGAAGTTGAACTTGGTGACCTTTGGAAATAGAAATTTGAACTTCGTTACTACTAAACCTGGAAAGTTGAAACCTTATGACTGGCTATTCAGTCCTGCAGGTGTAGACATTTAGAATAAAAATAAAAGATAGATCATCATACATTCTGTTAAATTCATGTTTTCTTATGGTCAGGCGGGGGTATCATTTGTATCTTACAGACAGCGCATCGTCCATATCTAGTTTTAACTTGATTGTTTAGTTTGATTTCAGTTATCATGAAGAGAAAAACTATTTGCCTAATTTAAGAATATTAATCTTTTTCAATACTTATATTATGTGTACCTTGTACCAAATAATATATTGCGAGTTACAACCCCCGGTCTTTAGTGGGGTTCGTGTTGCTCAGACCTTTAGTTTTCTTTGCTCTGTTTTGTGTACTGTTTGTCTTTTAGTCGTTTTCGTTTTTTGATATGGCATTGTCAATTTGATTTTGACTTATGAAGTTGATTATCACTTTGGTATCTTTCACCTCTTTTTTAATACAAAAGTTTAGTTGTGTGTTAAGAGAGTCTAGTTGCAATTTAAGAAAGTCGACTTGCGAGTTACAAAAGTCGATTTGCGAGTTAAAAATAGTGAGTTGCGAGGTAAAATACGGAGTTGTGAGTTACAAAAATTGAAGCTTTTTTGTTATGCAAACTCACCTACTCTGTTGTTATAACTCATAAGGTATTTCTCTTTACCCATATATTTCATTTTTGGTGCTGTGATTTTTTAATGTTGTAATATCAACAAGTAACCTAAATATATATATATAAAAAAAAAAAAAAATGGAATGTGAAGCGAGATGATGTATCAAATATTTTTGCTTTACATTTTTATACGTTTTCAGGACAAAACAGTCAACTAAAACATGCCTGAACGTTAAAAGGTATACCCAACTTTCTCATTTCGTTTTAATTATTGCCAATTTGCAATATTTAAAAAAATTCCTTTACGGGAGCAGAGATGCAATCAAATGCAACAATCTCTGTACATTAACAACCATTTCAACAATGTTTTAACGAGCAGAGAGCCTTTCTACAAAAGGCATTGGATTTAAAGTCAATATTTCTGACCTGACGTGGCTGCGTACTTATACACCTCGTACAGCCAAGCGGATGGTCAAAATGGGGACGTTAAATCCAATGCCTACTGTTGAGCAGTGAGCCAGGATGCCAGGCTAGATGTTCAGTTTTTATAAGACTCTTACACGAAAAGAAATAAATAAAGTATTCGTTTTAAAAAAAGACAACTTGTTTTACATTTTAATGAGGTCAAATATTTCCTTCATTTCTTTAATTCGCAGTATAAATCTTAAGTTTTGTTTTAGATTTTTCACAAAACATCAAAAAGAAGAATACGATTTCACATGTTTCACGCAAATTTATCTATTTGTCTTATTACTAGTCCAAATAATTATGATGTCATAAAATGCTTTTTTAATTTTTCGATTTTATTCATTTTTTTTTTTTTATTTGCTGTGACGTCTTTTTCGGATGGGTGGATGGATTGATAAATGAGTTGATGGAAGGATATTTTAATACGATATGAATATGCACTTTGCTTTGTACAGCAGCCAATACTAATATTTAAGTCCTTGCATAGTTTGATTCTGTAATGGATTGAACCCATGACCTCCTGCACTCGAAGCAGGCATGCTTCCATGACACAATCAATCGGTCAAAACCTTTGGCTCTATAGGTTCAATTAGGTTTATCCAAAAATGGGCATATGAAATCTAAATATAGTTAGTTTTACTTTGACATGATACTATATGTCAATGGTATAACACAAGTACTCATTCCGATATGAACTGAAATTGAATAAATAGCATCGTTATTGGATAAGCCTCAACAATCATATTCGTGACAGATGATATTTTATAACACGCTTATGAAAGGTGTTAAACCCAGCCTTTTTCTAAATAAATCCACACACTGCTATGGTGACATAAGTGTGAGGAAGTTATAAATACTGACAAAAATAAAACAACATTATTTTTTTAAGTTTTTTTAATATATTTATCAATTTAGTAATTATATAAAATAAGTCTAAAATCATAAATTAAAAAAAATTCAAAAACTTGTATATAACGATAAAATTGTAGTATAAATAAACAGCAATAACAATGAACACTATTATGACTAAATTTGAATCTTCTAACAACTAATGACATCAATTAAACAAACAAAGAAATCAAGTTCAAACAAAATTTGATATTGAACATTAAAGAAACAGAAATTACACTGGGAAAATATTTATAAATACAGTTTATTGCTTGCAAAACTCAAGCGCTCAGTTATCTAAGACAAGTTCAAAATTCAGATTCATAGGAAATTTGAAAGAACTAAGTATTTTAACTGAGTATTTTAGATGCTATCATGAAAGTATAATTAGGACCAAGCAGTCATAGCATGATACTGTTCGTTATTCACTAACATAAATGAGCTTAGGAGTAATATCAGAGTGGCCTTTTCTGTTACAAAATACATAAGTCCCCAAACACGAAGTATACTGTGATTGGCAATTCATACACCAATCACTATTTTATTGTATTTAATCAATCATAACTGCTTTTATCTCTTTAAGATATTTGCTAAAATCTGGGGCGGATCCAGGGGGCTTGATTTAAGAAAAGGAATAAGTATATTTTCTTTTTGCAAAATGTTTTTGAACCATTTTATTCAAAAAAATTATATATTTTTCAAACAAAGAGGGAGCTTATGCCCACTATCCGAACCCTGAATCCTGTCAAAATGTACATAAATATCAGATATAAACAAAACAACAAAATTATGATTTGTGTTATGTTGTTGGTACGATTTTTGTTATTTACATTCATTCCCGACCAGTTTTTTTAAGGATTTCCTATAATTTCCTCTTAATAAAACTTACTTTACTAGCTCTGCAGTCAGTGCAGATTTTACATGCGTATATCCAATGTGTGTAATTAAGCATTACAGATTATAAACTATGTTCAATTTGCACATAAATCTTTAAAAATCAGAGAAAATTAAATTGTTAAAAAGGCAAAAAAAGTGTTTTAAGTGTTTACATGCTATACTACTAGCTCCATTTTGATGTGTTTTCAGAAAAAATTATTCAGATTTTTCATGATCATACATCTTTTTGTCTTCCTATAAAATAAATTGATGTGGCATATATTTAGGCATAAAAGTACAAGATTGTAAAAAAGTTATAATTTTTATACATCATGAAATATAATTCATTATAAGAATACTTACATGTATCTTTTCACGAATTGTAGGTTATAAATTAAGAAAGAGATGTATAAATTTCAATAAACTGCTTCGCTGAGCGCAGCTGAATACGCCCGCAGAGGTCCAACCCTGAACAGTTGGGGCAAAATGGACACAATATTCAAGCTTGATACAGGTCTGAATTTGGATTGTAATTAAATATTTGACATATTACAGGTTTCTGAATAAATGTAGTCAAAGAACTTGAAATTGGTTATATGAATTGAATTTATATTCAATTAAAGATTTCTTGCTGTTGTGCAATACACTATGCTGTTGCGCAATACTTAAGTAAATCTGCTGTCAGACTATAAACAAATAAAGTTCAATTAATTCTCAATGTCATATTAGAAATTTATGAAAATCAAAAGGAGCTTACATCAATAGATATAAACAATTCACCAAAGTTTCATGAGAATTGCTGACAGCATTTTGAGTTATTGTCCGAAAACTGGAAAATCCCCTTTTTAATGAATAACACCCCATAACTCAGAAATGTAAAATGTAAAATTTATAAAATTCTAAAGGAGCTTACATCAATAGATATAAACAATTCACAATAGTTTCATAAGAACTGCTGAAAGCATTTTCAATTTGTCCGAAAACTGGAAAATCCCCTTTTTATGAATAACTCCCTGTAACTCGTAAACGTAAAATCTAAAATTTATAAAAATCAAAAGGAGCTCATGTCAATAGATATAAACAATTCACCACAATTTCTTGCAAGTTGGTGAAAGCATTCTTGAATTATTGTCCGAAAACTGGAAAATCCCCTTTTCTAATGAATAAAACCCCATAACTCAGAAACGTAAAATTTAAAATTTATAAAAACGATAGGGAGCTTAAGTCAATAGATATAAACAATTCACGAAAGTTTTATGTAAATTGGTTAAAGCGTTTTGAGTTAATGTCCGACATGTTGACGACGGACGGACAGACAGACGGACGGACGAACGGACAGATGGACAGACAGACAACGGTATACCATAATACGTCCCATAAACGGTTGTATAAAAGTGCATTTATTTTGCAATTTCAACCAATTGAATATATTCCTAAAAAAATTTAGTAACATAGCTGAAAATAAAACGAAACACAAATCTGTATTAATCTTTAAAGTTTGTACTTTCTTAGTCTTTAATCGTTTATGTATTCAAAAGTACTACAGTTATGTTGGTAAAATTTTAGACAGCTGCACAGTTTGCAAACTTTATAAGGTGATGGTTCAAAATTAATATTCACAATTTTAACAACTTTTTGCACATGATCTTATCAAAATTGCATACAACCCACAAAATCGGATGGCATATTTGATAACATATGACAAGAAACTAACAATAGCCTTGCCAAAAAATGTAAGGATGCACTTTTCTTACCCCTTATTTTTTCATATTTTTTAGTTTTCTTCTTTTATCTATTCGATCTCCTTAAAACAAATATGCAGTTAATTTTAGATCATTGGAACATTTTCAACAACAAAATGGGCCCTCAATGTTTGACCCCAATTAATCTCAATGAAAGTGTTGCAAAACTTTCTTTGAGTAGTATATTTTTAGAGTTTAAGAACCACAACATTACAAAATCCAGTATACTCCGATATCATTTTAATAACTTTTTTTAATTTTATTTATTTATTCTAAGCTTCAGCAAACATCGCTTCTGTCTTCATAGAAATTTCATCCTGTGCTGTCGGTGGTAACTTATAACTATATATTAGCTTGATTTGTATTTCATACTGTGCATGTTTACTCCCATGTAAAAAAATATAAAACATTTAAAAGAAATCTACATAAAGCACAAACTTGCACATTACACAAGCATATGATTGAAACAACAAGCAGCATTAACTGAACCATCGAGTAGATAAATACAAATTGTACATTTTAAGTGATATATTTGATACAAACTGCCATTACATGGAATTTCATTTTGACTAAAGGAACAGATATAATTGTTAGGAAACACTTTTCGCTAATACTATCTATTGTACATTGGCTATAATTTAGAGTTAGAAATCCAAATATCTAAAAACAATCTCATTTGTAAAAATATGCATTAAACTAGATAAATAACTATACAGAGGTGTATAACATCACTAGAATATAAATAAACCAGACAAAACATCTAGAAGACAATATATGGACTTTAACAATAGACAACTATAGATATAATATTAACTTTGTTTTACAAAGTATGAAATAGTGGATAAATATAAAAAGGCTTTTTATATCTGGTATCATTACCAAATATTTTTTATTTCCATCCTAATAAATGGTTCTGGACGAAATTTTAACTATTTCATCAGCACTGTCCTGGTTATTAAAATTATGTTTTTTCTTTCATTAGATTTTACAAGTTGGGGCAAAAACTAAAAGATAAAATTTGCAACCCGCACCAACTTTTAATTTTTGTTTAGTATAAGGCTCCTTTTGCTGTTTTAACTAGTAAACGTTAGTAGAATGTTGCAGTCATTGGTTCAAAATGTGTTTTGTTCTGATGAAGATTCCTTGCCCAGCTTTGGCTATACTTTTGGTCCTTTTGGTTTATAGCTCTTCATATTTTAATAAGCTTTGGACTTTCAAATATTTTGGCCACGAGCATCACTGAAGAGACATTGATTGTCGAAATGCGCATCTGGTGCAGAAAATTGGTACCGTTTATGTTATTAACATAACTACACATAAACAAACACAAATAACATAATTTGAGGTATTTACTCACATTCAACTTCACATTTTACAAAATGAATATTAAGTGACAATAGTATAAAGAGAAGTCACCTTAGTACAGTTCATTCATAGAACAGTTATTAATGTAAACAGCTTATACTTACTATCCATATTAAGAATGAACTTATGACTATTTTGAATTGTAAGATTTAATGAAAATGAATGGCTTCCTGCACAAAAACTCCGCAAAGTCAAATCAGAAATTTATAACAAACAAAAGGGAGCCTATTTCAATAGATATAAACAAGTCACAAAAGTTTACTGCTCAAACCGTTTTTGAGTAATTTCTGAAAAACTGGAAAACCCCTTTTTACGAATAAAGTCCCAATACTCAAAAGTGTGAAATCAGAATTTTCAAAATCAAAGGGATCTTGTCAATATATATAAACAATTCACCAGTTTATGATAACTGCTCAAAGCATTTTGAGTTATAGTCAGAAAACTGAAAAATACCCCATTTTAAAATAAAATCTAAAATTTATAAAAATCGTAAGGTAGCTTACATTAATAGATATAAACAATTCACCAAAGATTCATGAAAATTGGTGAAAGGGTTTTGAGTTATCGTCCGAAATGACGGACAGACAGACAAAGCTTAGGTATTCCATAATTCGTCCTGTCTTAGACAGGAGTATAAAACAACTATCATGACAGACAGCAACTATCGACATCCACCGAATTAAAGACTCCTAACTTGGGACAAGCACATACAGATGGTGAAAGGGTTAAACAAGCATGCAAGTTCTCACCCTTTCCTAATCTGACTAAGTCTAGTTCAATCAATTTGCAACTGATGGGAGTAGACCTGGCTTAAGGGGTAACTTTTAAATCAATAACATGTTTGAAACAGTCATTTTCATCAATGCTTTCTAGCTTTGAAGCATTCATGTGAAACAGAATCATGAGAATTATGTAAAATATTCTGGGTTAATTAAAGGCTTAGAAAATATTTGTAGAAAAGGAGATTTTGATTGTTGCGTTTTCCTGATAATTTGCAGAAACAACAACTAGCATAATAAAGAATGATGTGGATTCATTCATTTTCGTGGTTATCATTTTCACAGATTCAGAAAAATGTCTTATCGCAGATATTTGATTTCAGGGTTTTGCAGGGTATGCCAATAGAAAATTCATTCTTCGTTAACATTAAAATTTGTGGTTTACCTTTATTCACGAATTCCACAAAATATATATTCAAATCTGTAAAAGCAACACATTACTCACCTGTACTATATTGCCCATTTTGCCTTCTATTCTGAACACAACATGGGCACCAGATTTCTGCTGAGCTTCAAACTTGATAAGAAATTGGTTGTTTCAGGGTACAAAACGTAGGGTCCAAATTGTTTACACAATTACGTGTCTGCCAAAATAAATTAAATAAATATGTTTTGTGTATTTCTATTAGATTAAAAGATATATGTACAGTAGCTTGTCTGAATCTGATTTCTAATAACATGTGAATAACGCTATCATGACATTTTTATCCAGCAATGTTACAATTGTTACATGTACATGTCGAACTTCTGTATCACTAGGCTGTCAACATTGAGGTTGTGAGTTCAAATCGGGCAAGAGGAAACTGCGTTCAACTCCAATCTTAATTGACTAGGATTGTCAGTTTTCCTACCAATTTTTTAAGTCATTGGTTTGACCTAAACCGGGATAAAGTCCAGGATCTCCTACAATGGAGGGGCATGTGACCATGTGATCTAGAGGGCGGTCATTGAAATTTGAATTGGATGCTACAAAAATAAAGGTGCTAGCATGGCAACAACAAATAGATGATAAATTGACAGAGTGATGGGACACTGAAGACAATCATATATAAGGGATGTTTTCAACTTGTTATTATAAAGATAGAACCAAACTGACTGTGCATGCATGGATGCTGAATGGCAAATTATAATTTCAATTTTCTGCTTTTATTAATGTTTGAAACTCAAAAAAATTAAATTGAATTATAGTTTTGTCCTAATCATTGTTTAAATGCCCTCTCAGATTTGTATAATTTAATTTGCTTGCAAATTTTGCAGCAATTGTGCACTGAAATCTCAGTACCCTCTTTAAACTGACTTAAACTGTGCCTATTTATGTGTTTAAAATGTAAATTTGGACTTGCAATGTTTGAGCAAACCTCCCAACGAAACTGACAAGAAAACTAACCAAATTATTTTTGAACATCCTAATGTAGAAAATCTATAAATGTTTGCACTGTTTCCCTGTTAAACATTTAATAACTAACTTTCTATAACCTAAACATCTTAGGAAAATTGAAAAATTAGCTTTAATTTTAACATGCAACTGTGTGAATTTCAGTTCAGTTAAAAGTTTGATATATACATGATATATATGTGTGTCTGGAAAAAATTGTGTACCTGTACAGAACAGGTATAACATGACTCATAGGAATTACATGTACATCTTGATATGTGAATCTTATCAGCTTCACTATATACAACAATTGATAGATACAGGCTCTAGTGTAACATGTGTAACTTTAAAAAAAATAAGGAGACGTTAGTTTTCACATTTTGTCTGGTGCAGAGATGATTTATTTTTATGTGTTTTTGAAGAAGAAAATTTAACTCTAGCACTTAACATCCAATAAACTGTATATAAACATGTTAAATGTAGAGTAAAATATGTCATGTTTTTAAACAAAATAAATAATCCAATTCATGCAATTTGATGACAAATAATAAATACTTAAATCCCTCTACAAAGGAAAATTATTGTCAACAATACCACAACTACATGTGTATTTGTATGCATTGTTATGACGGATTTTAAACATTATCACTGTCAATCTGGATCAAGTATAGACAATAGATATAGGAAGATGTGGTGTGAGTGCCAATGAGACAACTCTCCATCCAAATAACAATTTATAAAAGTAAACCATTATAGGTCAATGTACGGCCTTCAACACGGAGCCTTGGCTCACACCGAACAACAAGCTATAAAGGGCCCCAAAAGTACTAGTGTAAAACCATTCAAACGGTAAAACCAACGGTCTAGTATATATAAAAACGAGAAACGAGAAACACGTATAAATTACATAAACAAACGACAACTACTGTACATCAGATTCCTGACTTAGGACAGGTGCAAACATTTGCAGCGGGATTAAACGTTTTAATGGTACCAAACCTTCTCCCTTTTCTGAAACAATAGTATAACATCACAACATAGAAAACACACGATAAAACATCAATTGGAAGGCTTAACTCAATCAAAAACGTAAATTAACACACTATGAACGAATAAATTCGATCTGTGATACCTGAATGTAAATACATAGTTAATAAAATATTAGGGACAAACATTCAAGGCCAAAAAGCAAACAAACAAGTCCAAATAAAGCCATGGCAAAACACTACCGCGAAATATTAAACCCTTAGAAAATAATCACTTATGAAAAACCGGTTTTCATAATATATACAGGTAAATGAAAAATAACTTTGTCGTTTTAGGTATACTTTTCTGTCTATATAAAATCTTCCAATAATTAGGAATACCAAGAAAGGTCTGTCATATAAATACCTAATTTAACACTAGATACATAAGGGGTAAATATCAACAATAAAACTTCCTGTACAGATTAAAGGAGAATAATCTTGATGTTAATACAAATGTAGTACGAAGAAGTGAAAATTAGTAGATATTCCAAATAATCAAAGCTGGTATACAGACAAGATCCATATTAATATAAAATAACAAAAAGTATTAAAATAGTATCAACAGGTCGAATTAAAAGAAAGTACGATTTGAGAGTACTGCAGTTACTGACAGCTAGTTAAAAGCCAAAACAATTAATGATAAAAATCATGCATCAGAGACTAAAATCAACTAAAACACATCCCAGGGATTTAGTATTTTAACGTCATGAACAGTCAGAGAAGACATGACTTGTGCAATGCCAAAAATAAATGTTCTTATTAACTTCCTGGTTGATGGGTATCTAAGGAAAATGTAGAAATGGTATTCACAAAGAGCTAGCTGGTGAGATTTCTGTCAAGAAAAAGGTATGGAGGGAAAACACACTATTTTCATTTGACAGTGCAAGAATTTTGATTTACACAATAATAATATAAAAGTCGTATTTGAACACACAGCAGACATTTTGGTGAAAAGGACTAAGGTCACATTACAAGAAGAAATAGAGAATATACATTTATCACCTGTATTAAGGGGACGACAATGTAATTTTGAGGGTGGGGGTCTGGTAAATTTGACGTGGTCAGAATATTTATTTCTAACTTAGGCAAAAAGATTTTTTTATATTAACTCAGACCAGGGCCAGAAAATTTATTTTCTGCTCGTCCAAAAAGTGACACAAAAACTGTCTCCCCTCTCATAATCAAATGATTGTCCCCTTAAGTAATTTAACAGATCACCTTTTTATTAGGAAATATATGCAATTTCAAACAAATAAGGCTGTCAAAATGAAGTCTAAAATTGTTATTCTATTGTAATTTAAAAATATCATAGTTAAACAATCAGGGTGCATCAAGTGTCCTAAGAATTGGGGCTTATTTTTCAAAATTGTGAAATATCTGCTGAGCGAAGTGATACAAGGTTTTTGAACAATTTTATGAAATTAATGATATTTTATATGGTCAAAAGCCTCCTGTAAATCCTCCACTGACAATACTTCAACATAAAAAAATGAAATTAACACCTATAAAATGTATACTTCTTAGGTGCTTTTCTGGATTTTATGTCACTATTGTATACATGTACCTATGTAAATCTGGCAAGCAAAGCAAACCAAAATTATTTTGAACAATATTTTGAACGTTTTCAATAACTTAAGGTTAGAATATTTATTTTCATGTGTCAAATGTTTCATTAATCAAGCTAGATTATCTATTTCCAACTAAATTGGGGCCGGAATATATATTTCCAAAAACTGTTGGCAAATAATAATACCCAGTATGAGACAGTTCTGTCAAATGGTCTGAGGAGTGGCGTTCACAAACTGTTACCATCAAAATACTCCAAATAAGTCCTAAAATAGTCAAATATCTCCTGTAAAATGGTTAAATCAAAATGTTGGTACAATATGGTAGACTACACATGATGGAAAACTATCCTACCAAGTGTGAGAACTTTCTGTAAAACAGATTCAGAGAATTTCGGTTCACAAAAGGTTATTGTAACAATACTAAACAAAATGGTCAAAGTCCCATAACTCCCAGTCAAACCAAACAGTCAAAAGAATATGACAACAAAAATCCTTTCAAGTTTGAAAACTCTTGGTAAACAGTCTCAGGGGCCTTGGTGGCCCAGAGGTCTAACTCAAATCTTAACTGACTAGGATTGTCAGTTTTTCTGCCGAAGGTCGTGGTCATCTCCGAGCACTCCAGCTTCCTCAACCAATAAAATAATTGCAGCTATGAAAAGCCAATACTGTTGAAAATCAATCAATCAATTATATGGTCTCAAAATATAGATGTGTTCCAGATGAAGAGATTGGACCATTACCATATATGTGGGAGCATCCATGGTCGAGTGGTCTCAGTAGTCCAACTACTGTATCACTAGACTGTAAACACTGAGGTTGTGAGTTCGAAACCCGCACGTGGCAGGTGCTCTAGACTCCACTCTTAATTGATTAGGATGGTCAGTATTCCTGTCAAAGGTCATGGTTCTCCTGGACACTTTGGATTCCTCTAACAATAAAAACTGAAGGCTGCGAAATAGCACAACAGTGTTGAAAGTGGCGTAAAACACCACTCAATCACTCGATAATATACCCTGCGGCCTGACGCAAGGAGAAACTAGAACAGTAAAAGTGACACCACCAAAATTCAACTTGATCTGTATTTTGTGGTAATAAGCATTGTGTATAAGTTTCATAACATTTGGTTGAGGCAAACTTAAGTTAGAGAACGGAAACGAAAAATTCAGCAATTTTTCCATTTGTAAAGGGGCATAACTCTAGAACGGTTAAAGTGACGCCACCAAAATTTAAACTTGATCTGAGTTTTGTGGTAATAAGCATTGTGCATAAGTTTCATAACATTTGGTTGAGGCAAATTAAAGTTAGAGAACGGAAACCAACTTTGGGACGTACGTATGGACAAGGGTAAAACTTAATGTCCCTCCGCTACGGCAGGGGCATCAAAATAAACTCTTTAGATATATTACATAAAGATATTCAGGTATTATGGATCTCTAATTTTGTAAAAAAACAATGTTTAGCAGTATTTTTCATTTTCTCTTTATCAGTAAAGGTGAAAGTTGGAGAAATTGTGAGTTTTTTCTAAAATGTGACTGATTAGCTCTTCCTGTTAGGATATTGGGCTCAAAGGATATTTCAAAACTTTTTCTACAAAAAAAAAAAATTGAGAGGTTCCTACCTTTATCTGGAGAGTTGACACAATTTTAATATCGTATGGCATACAATCTATCTCATATTCCACTGATATAAAAATACAAGCAACAATAATTTGTTTATACATTTGTCTGCATTCTACATGTTCTATATGAATATCAATAATTCATCAAAAAAAAATATTTTCACAATTTCACATCAAAATAAAATATCTTTTATGTATTTTGCAGGGGCTATTTTAAATCAAGATGGCATTTTCCCAATCCATAAGGCGAGCCCAAGTTCCTAAACCTTGTGAGTTGTGTGAAACTGACACAAACATTAAATGGAAATGTGTACAATGCAATACACTAATGTGCGAAAAATGTAAAAAAATTCATTTAAAAGTTCAAACCTCAATCAAGCATGACATTGTTGATGTCAAAAGTTCAGAAGCAAAAAAAGAAATGGAACACAACATTGTTACTGACAATATTCCCTGTCAGATTCACAAGAGGAAGTTGAATTGCATGTTTTGCAGAACATGCAACCAATTAGTTTGTACAGAGTGTATAACTGCTTCCCATAAAAAACATGACCTGGATTCAATTGATAAAGTGTACAATGAAAAAAAAGAGAAACTAAAAGAACTAGAATCTAAATTTTCTAACACATTTACACTTTGTAAAATTGAAGACAGTAAAGTAAATGATTTTAAAACCAAATATGAACAATTTTTCGCTGAATCTGTTCAGAAAATTAATCAACAAGAAAAATTGATCATAGATGAAGTCAGAAAATATGCTAAAGCACTTAGAGAACAACTGGAAACTGAAAAGCAAATAATAGAAAAATCTATCACAGAAAAAGAGAAGAATATTGCAGAAGTGAAAGAAAATTTACTTAATAAGCAAAGCAATATACAAGAAATATTAGATTCAAATCAAGCAGCTCAAGTGTTCAGTGCTTATCCAGAATTCAGTGAAAAAGAAATTCCAAATGCATCTTTTAAGGAATTTCCTGAGGAAACA
This sequence comes from Mytilus coruscus, assembly GCA_017311375.1. NCBI lineage: Eukaryota > Metazoa > Mollusca > Bivalvia > Mytilida > Mytilidae > Mytilus > Mytilus coruscus. The sequence goes on along the minus strand of CM029595.1, from coordinate 75,677,537 downwards.
AAAGATTTCATTCCTGCTAAAGAAAATTTGAAGACCATTTCCAACTTATTTGGATCACTTCAAAAAACTAAGCTACCAAAGGGATTGCCACAAGTGAACTTAGATGTAATCAAGAGTTATACTACAGATCAGAACCTGGTGAATAGAGTGTTAATGATCGATGACAAGACAGCTTGGATTTCTAATTATAAGACATCTACTCTGCGTAAAATTAACATTGATGATACAATCAAAACTGTTAAAGATATTTCAGTTCAGGTTTGTGACATGTCACTGACAGACAATAATGATGTTCTCCTGTCTTTGTTTAACAGTACTGATGTCAGTCTGTTAACAACAAAGTCAGGAGAAATCAAACCTTTCCTGTCTGTGTCACCACTGATAACACGTGGTATACATGTCACTAAACATAATGAGATTATATTGGGTGTTAAGGATTGGGATGATCCATTCAACCTAACATACAAAAGTCGTAGGAAAGTTATAATCTTTGGGATGGATGGGAAACAAAAACAATCATATGAGTATGATAAACATAAACAGAGATTATTTACTTTCCCTCTTAGAATTACATCTAATGTTAATAATGACATACTGGTTATAGATAAAATATCTGGTGATGATGGGAGGGTGGTGGTTCTTGACAGGGAGGGACAGGTTAAGTGGACCTATCAGGGAAATCCTCAGGTTAATTCAGGGATAAACTATTTGGTCTTATGAATATAGTAACAACATCAGTAGGTCATGTTATATTGAGTGACGTTAAAAACAATGCCTTACATGTCTTGTCAGGGAGGGATATCTACTGACATGTAAAGTTATGGAGGATCAGGAATTATATATCCATGGTCACTGAATGTTGATACCAAGGGACAGTTATGGGTGGGATGTCATTCTGGGAATGAACAAACAACAGATGCCAAACTGCATGTAATGAAGGTTTCTTTTAATTCAAAATTAATTTTAAAAATCATCAATAAATATTTAAATTACTTACTTAATTAGCACTTATATATTATCTAAATATTAAGAACTAAAAATTATTTACTGAAAGCTAAGGAAATGAATGAATGAAAGGAGAAGTGATGAAGTAACTAAGTTGTTCAATTATCCTGTATTGGGATGGAGATCTTGTGACATGTTAAGTTAAGAATGATCAAGCGATGAAAAATTAACATAGAAGACAGTTAATTGACAGTTACGGGTAGAGTGGGATTTTGTTAGTTATGATAAAATGATGCAAGACTTTATGACATTCATCAGGTTCATCTAGTGTCTTTTAATCAGCATTAAATAAATTAAAACTTTAAGAATTATTTTCAATCCCTGACTTTTGTTCTTTTCTTTCATGGTTTATATATATGTATGAAGGTAAATAAAGGAATTTATGAATATTCATTTTCATTTAAATATACATTTCTAATTTAAATTATGAAGATAAATTAATTAGATGTTGAAAATCATTAATTAGACAGCAACCAACAATAAACATTATAAAGACATACCAAAAAGGGCATAGAATGTCATAATATTTACTATCCTGTGAATACCCTTCACCTTAGGTTTTTATCAAGGTATTCAAGTCTAATAAATCAAAACTCTTACTTGGATAACTATTTACTTTGATATGTCAATGTGACAATTCTTTCATGAATTCAATAAAGCTGACATCAGCGCCCTATGCCTATTATTGTGGTAAACAAGTGAAAAGCTTGTACAGCCAACTGGTGCTACCAGAACTGCACATTTATTGAATTAACATTTTAAATACTATTTAAGATACTCAAGTTACCATCAAGAAACGCTTTTTCAAAATTGTTTTCTAATTTTAGTAACAGTGACCTTGACCTTTGACCTATTGACCTAAAAATTGATAAGCTTCTACCCCTTCCCTATATGTAAGATGGACTTCAATGGTAAAATGTCAGGACTGACATGTGTTGGTTTAAATAAAAATATAGAGGTATTTTTATACACAAATTAATATTACAGGAAAAGAAGGGATGTTGTGTTTTAATTCATGACACAAAATCCCAAAACCATTATAAAACCCAATGCAATCAATGGCAATAGTTGCTGTTCTTCTTAAGGATAAATATGATTTTACTTTATTGAATACATTGATAGATTGATTGTTGGTTGCTTAATGTCTGGTGGCAAATATTTCATGCTTGTTCAGGATGAAAACAAATTAACAATAAATACAGAAGAAGGTCCTGTAATAGAGGCCATCCGGGATGAAGGTCAGGGAAATTTGGACTGCCACTGGAAAATGAGGGTAAATTGGAAAGGGACAGAAATTGTGCCTTGCAACAAGCCACCTACGGACCCCTCAAAGAGATGTTGCAAGGGTTCTTAACCTGCAAAGAGTGTGGCACTCTCTTTACAGGAGGCATCATATTTAACATCCCCATTCTGAACCAGATGTGGCTTTTACTTGTACATCCGGCACAGCCAAACAGACGCCCTACTTTGGTAAGGGTTTTCATTTATAATAATTCAGGAAAAATACAAAAATGATTTTTGAAAATAGGACTTTTGTTTATCATTTTTTTATCAAACAAAAAAAATCTCAAAACTGAATTGTGACTTTTTGTTGAACTGACTTTTTGTCAAACTGACTTTTTCTAGACATTTGTACTGTAACTTTCTGTCCTATATCGTTGACAACTAGATATCTATTGGATTTACCGATAAGTGTTATTTGGGTTGCTGCTTCTATGGTGTATGGCCACAACTCCTTTTATTCACAGTATTATCTACAGCATAAATGTATGTGTGAATTCAGTCCCCATTAATCTTTCACAGTTGAAAAGCATTATCATGATTATATAAACTATCATTTAACCTACCAGGTGGATTTGAGGTAAACTTCTCATAAACTGTAACCTTAGCAATACATTTTGGAAAATACAAAGTTTTAGGCTGTATACACAAGTATTCATATGCAGATAATGTTTTGATAGTATCCACTTCTACAGTACAGTTTAATAACATGTCGGCAAACCATTCAAACTGTAGGACGTTGTGTACCAGAATGTAGGTCGTACAATTTTCTTTTGTCCTTCATGTCACAACTACAATGAAAAATTCAATTTTGTGAAATAAGATGTCTATAAATACATATTGTATATAATTATTGTAACTAAAACATTTCATGTATTTTGTATATTTCTTCAATAAAATTCCAGTGGTTTAATAACTAAAACATTTCATGTGTTTTGTATATTTCTTCAATAAAATTCCAGTGGTTTAATAACAATTGTCATGCCATCCAATTTTTTTAGCTATCAGTACATGTAATCTGTACTATAATTGATCATGTGTTTTGTGCACTGAAAGATCAAAATGCCAGTGCATGACAGGTGCCACATGTGGAGTAGGATCTGCTTACCCTTCCGGAGCACCTGAAATCACCCTGGTTTTGGTGGGGTTTGCGCTGCTCAGTTTTTAGTTTTCTACGATGTGTTTTGTGTACTGTTGTTTGTCTTTGAACGTTTTTCGTGTTTTGCCGTTGCATTGTCAGTTTGTTTTCGACTTAGGAGTTTAAATATCCTTGTGGTATCTTTCGTCTGTCTTTTGTAACATAACTATGGTGTCAGACCATCATATTTTCCAAATAATACCTTTTGAATGTGAAATTTAGTTTTTCTATTGTTAATATTGGGATATATTATGTGATATAATTTTCACAAAGTTACCTTTGTGATGTGTAATATAATTTTCCCAATGTTACCTTTGGGTGTGTAATATAATCTTCACAAAGTTACCGTTGGGATGTGATATATTTGATCCCATCCCTCAGTCATGGTCTATTGACTTTGAAAATTGTTCATAGTTGACATGATTAGGTCAGTTTAAGGGAAAAAATTGATGCTAAGTCTATGATATTTGGTATGCAATTTTAAGTATTGGCATATCTTATTTCATGGAGATTATTTGGTCCCCACCCTCAGTCATGGTCTATTGACTCTGAAATATTTTTCATAGTATACATGTTAAAGTTTGTGATTAGGTCAGTTAAGGGAAAACATTGATGCTAAGTCTATGATATTTGGTATGCAATTTTATAAGTATTGGCATATCTTATTTCCATGGAGATTATTTTGTCCCTCCCGCATTCATGGTCTATTTGCTGTGAAATTTTCTCATAGTTTACATGTTAAAATTAGTGATTAGGTCAGTTTAAGGGAACCACTTACGATAAGTCTATGATATTTGGTATGCAGCTGTATAAGTATTGGCACATCTCATTTCTATGGAGACTAAGAGTAGTTGGAACTTGGCCCCATCCCTAAGTCATGGTCTAAGTATTGCTTTTTAAATTCAACATTTGCATTTTACTATCAAAATTACAAAGAGGCGAGACAAATCTCTGTTTCAACAGTTTATTCTTTAATAACATTTTGTACTTCTCTTGAATTAAATGGTTGAACTTTACCTGGTACCTCACAAGTAAGTGCAATAGCTTAACTTTACATGGTACCATACATGTCAGTTAGATGGATAGATGAACCTTACCGGTACCCTACAAGCTGACAGTGCAAGAAGGACAGTAAGGTGAAAATTGTTCCTAAATATTCTGCCATTGCTTCTAAATCACATATCCACATCTGTTCTCAATATATCAACACAATATTTCCTATTAAATAAAAAAAAAATAAAAAAAAAAACATTTGCAGATTTCATGTTATTAAATAATGTGTAATATGAAACATGGCTGTATTTTTACATATTTATATATATATCATGTATATATATCCCAAAAGGGTAGCCTTGTGCATGTTATGGGAATCTGAGGTTCTAGTAGTCCATTCTTTATGTGCCTGTAACAAGTCAGGAGCCTGTAATTCAGTGGTTGTCAATGGTTCATGTCTGTCATGTATTTGTTTTTCATAAATTGTATTGTTATCAATTTAGCCGTTAGTTTTCTCCTTTGAACACGTTCAATAGTTTCACAGGCCTTTTAAAGCTTGCTATAAGGTTTGGGTTTTTCTCATTGTTAAAGGCAGTATCCTGACCTATAATTGCTTTCATCTTCTTCATTTGAATTCTGGTGGATAGTTGTTTCATTGGCAATCATACAGTATTACCACATCTTCATATTTTGATATTGATACAGATATACATTATAAACATCTGCTGACATTCAGGGTTATATCTTCATAATGAATTTATAATAACACGTAATATTTGTATACATGAAGATGTAAATAATGTTAACATTTACTTGTATAAGGAAGTTTGTTAGATTTAAATTTTCTTTTCAGCATGTTCAATGATTGAATAATCTCCCTTGCGCTCTTCCTGAACTTTACTTATGCAAATAATGTTTCTACATCACCTGAATCTGTCAAGTTTTTTTAAGTAAAATGATTAGTGGGTGATTGATTTTATTGTTAAAAAAAAAAAAAAAACATTTTAATACATAATTTTGCAGAGCATAAATATAGCATATTTAATTATTTTATTTTATTTTTAATGAAAATATAAATAAATATTCTGTGTAAAATAACATGAATAAGAATATGAAACTCTTTTTTGGTTCATTTTTTTTTTTTTTATCTTGATTGTTTCGTTTGATTTCAATTATCATGGAGAAAACAATAAAAAATAGTTTGCCTAAATTCAGAATATTAAACTTTTTCCTTGCTTATACCCGGTACCTAATATGTCAGGTCCCAGCTAAAACACCTTTACAAAGTGAGTCATTTAAATTCATATGCGTAAATTTAGTTTATTGAACATGCTTCTTTAATTTTTTTTTTTTTTTTTTGTAAATTCATAAAAAATGTCGAGTCTAATTCTATTTCACAATTCAACTGAGTATTCAATGTATGTATGCGTACATGAGCATGAATATCTAAATTGTTATCCCATGTTAAACAAAAGTCACGATTTGGACATAATAAACAGGATAACCACCACAGATATGACAGACATGACAGACAAGCATAAATTATAAAATAATTGACAAAGAAAAATTTGGAAGAAAGATGAAGCCAATTATACCCCTGTTGACTTAAAACAACCACTTGAAAAATATGCAATTAATCAACTAATTAACTAATCAATAACTTGAAATATACATGTGCACCATGCACATAATCATATGACCCTACTATCAACAGACTAATAAGTGCTTAAGGTAGCTGGGGTGTCTTAATGTTCAACGATAGATTTTTCTTAAACTTCTGTGAAATATGGTGGCCGGTTAAGGCCATTTCGCGTTTTCGCGTTTTCGCGTTTTCGCCTTTCATATTCTATAGGGCGAAAACGCGAAAACGCGAAATCGCGAAGTCGAAAACGCGAAAACGCGAAGTCGAAAACGCGAAAAGGCGAAAAGGCGAAGTCGAAAACGCGAAAACGCGAAGTCGAAAACGCGAGAACGCGAAAACGCGAAGTCGAAAACGCGAAGTCGAAAACGCGAAATCGATTTCGCGTTTTCGACTTCGCGTTTTCGCGTTTTCGACTTCGCCTTTCGCGTTTTCGCGATTTCGCCTTTCGCGTTTTCGCGATTTCGCGATTTCGCGTTTTCGCGTTTTCGCGTTTTCGCGTTTTCGCGTTTTCGCGTTTTCGCGTTTTCGCGATTTCGCGATTTCGCGTTTTCGCGTTTTCGCCTTTCGCGTTTTACGATATACATGTTATTATAACATAACATTTTAAATATAATTGGAGACAAGACTACAAAGTATGTCATTCAAATGATTGTCATATAAATTTCATATCTGTGGTCTACTTTAAATATTTTCATAAATTAGACAATTCCTTTACATTCTTTGTTTCAAATACTCTAACAAGTCATTATCTTTTAAAAGTGTCAAATTTATAAGTTAAGCCACAATGTAAACTATAGGCGGTTTTTGTTGTTGTAATTATATTTTGTTTATATACATCTATTGTTTACATGTGTATATTAGTAGATTTATTATGTTTTAGTCATGTAGTTGATATTGTATTTAGAGAGCCTTATTTAAAATTGGTTTAATCCAAATGAATTACTCTCTTTAAATAAAGATATTATCATTATTATTATTATTATTATTATTATTATTATTATTATTATCATTATTATTATTATTACTGAACAAATTTAAAACAGATGCATTTGTATAAAATGCCTTTGAGTATACAATTTGCTTGAAATCATATTTTGACATTTTAAAATATATTTGTTAGTTGACCAGATTCAGTTTCTCTATTTGTTTTGTTAATCTGGTTCTGACACGGGAGGATTGTTGTCTACCGCTTCAAGAGTATATCCCTTGTCCCTTGGTGTCTCCTGTAGATGAACAAATTTCCATCTTTGAAAATTTGAAATATTAATCAATGCGTTTAGTAATATATGGAAACACAGTCTACATTTACATGAATTTTCCATAAATCCAGGTTACTTTTGTTTAAATTAAAAGAACATGCGACAGGTTTAGGATATCTTTGCTAAGATCAACCTACGACAGTTTTGAGGCGAGGTCTTGGATAGTCCTAAGAGGATCATAAGACATGTCATAAGATATTCTAGTATCTTATAACAGGTCTTAAGATAGCTTCGCGAAACCGTCCCAAGTTTTATTTGACAAAAGTCTTATCTCCACAATGTATTAAATTTTAAACTTTTTTCACACAAGCTAATTTAAATATTAAAAATTTTAGATTCACAACAAGAGCATTAAATGAATGATTATGTATTTTAAGTAACCATGGCGATAATAATCATTAATTTCATTTATTTTAAAATGTCCAAACTATAACTTCCAGCAAATTGAATGTTCAAAGGCATTTTATACAAATGCATCTGTTTTAAATTTGTTCAGTAATTGTCAACAAAGAATGTGAAGAAATTGTCTAATTTATGAAAATATTTAAAATACGTCACAGATATGAAATTTATATGACAATCATTTGAATGACTTATACTTTGTAGTCTTGTCTCCAATTATATTTAAAATGTTATGTTATAATAACATGTATATCGTAAAAACGCGAAAAGGCGAAAAGGCGAAATCGCGAAAACGCGAAATCGCGAAAACGCGAAAACGCGAAAACGCGAAAACGCGAAATCGCGAAAACGCGAAAACGCGAAAACGCGAAAACGCGAAATCGCGAAATCGCGAAGTCGAAAACGCGAAAATGCGAAAAGGCGAAGTCGAAAACGCGAAAACGCGAAGTCGAAAACGCGAAATCGATTTCGCGTTTTCGACTTCGCGTTTTCGCGTTTTCGACTTCGCGTTTTCGCGTTTCGCGTTTTCGACTTCGCGTTTTCGCGTTTCGACTTCGATTTCGCGTTTTCGCGTTTTCGCCCCTATAGAATATGAAAGGCGAAAACGCGAAAACGCGAAAACGCGAAATGGCCTTAACCGGCCACCATAGTGAAAGACTTCTGGGTCAATATACTTTCAAATTTCAATATAAAACGGTAGGTCACAGACCCTTGTTTTCGTTAAAAGACATTGAAATTAACAAAATTAGTTATTTTATATAGGTTATATAGGGATACTTAATTTTTCTTAATTGAGGAGTTATTAAACAATAGAATTCGTTAAAATTTAATGAGAGAATTGCTTTTCATGAATACATCCTAAATATCAAATAAAAGTAGGGAGTCACCATGGTCACAGGCCTTATTTTCTTGAAAAGTTTAAAAACATTAATATCCTATCAAATTCAATCACTAGTAACCCGAATTTAACTTGAACGGACAAAACGCATTAACGCTATTTAAATAAGATTAATCATCATTTGATAAAGATTGACAAAATTAAAAATTAGTTTTAATTCATTTCAAACCATTTCAAATTTTTTTAATGCCAGTCAAATAGATTCCTTTGCGGTCAATCAAGTTAATTTCAGATGGTGGTAAGATGCGTCAAACCAATAGGCCACGCCCCCGTTAAACTATTTCAAGCTGGCATTAATTCGTTTTAAACATTGTTGAGACCCGCGCTTTGTATAGGTAAATCACTCAAGCAAAACAACCTCGGTGTATCTATCGTTTATTTGTTTCAAACTTTATCGACTTTAGTTAAATGCGTGTATTCTTAGTAAAGTCAAATGCTTCACAATTCAAACAAATGAATGAACAAAACACGTGACATACAAGGAATTGAAATAAAACATTAAAATATTGATGCACGGTTTCAAAATGCAAAACTTAGAATCTGTTGCAAATAAAATAGTTAGATGTATAACATAATTTTAATTTGCTTAAATGCAGTAGACCTCACATATTCGTTTCAAAAATTGCTAAGTGCTATGAAAACTCGTGGCATGTAAGTAACGTGTGGTCCCTTGCAATTACTTACGAAACTTTATGTATTCCTGTATATTTACCGTTTCTCTTTTTTTCTGTTTTACTATATTGTACTCGTAAATTCGGAAATAAAAGTAACTTCACAGAAATAATTCATTGTGTTCATAATTTAAATCGATGTATCTTATATTTTCGGTAAACAACAAATATTCACTAGCTGTATATTGATATATGGAATAGCTTGTAATGAAAAACAATGTTTCGTTAAATAATAAAATTGATGAAGATAATGTTGACAGTTTGTTGAATTTGATAAACAGTTTGGTCTTGCTCAAAATTGTAAATGAAGTAACAGCTCAATGAACTTTTAAAACTGTTAAATTGTAATACCGGTCACTGGAGTAAAACGGTCGTTAATTGTGGAAGAGCAGCAAATATCAAACGAAAATATTGAAGCGTGGTTACGATTCTGTAAAGGGATTATCGTGCTGACATGCACCGTGACGTACAAAAATTCTTGCAATAAATCAACATGTATTCTGTTTTATGAGATAAATTTTAGTCTGCGATAACGATGGGTAGGTTTAAGTTAAACTACCTTGACTGGCTCTTAGTCGGCATTCTCTTACGTCTTTAATGCATTTCAAAAACTTATCTTTACGTTTGGGGCATTTAATATAATTCTATCTACCAAATAAAAATGAACATAAACATTGTTAAGAAAAACAAGAATGGAAAAGAAACAATTCTGCATTGTTGCTCTCATTTAATTTTATTAACTATATTTTAGCGGTAATTTCTAAATAAAAACTAATTGTCGTATAAATAAAATATTTCATCTAGGTGCTCTCGTTGAAGTCCGCGTTACATATTAAAATGAATTTCATTGGTCGGAACGTTTGCAAACTTTCAATCCAGGTGTTCTCATCGAAGTCCGCGTTCATGTTTCAATTCAATACACAATATGAAGTCCAATATGGTTACAACCACAGATGAAAAAACAAACAAAAAAGCAAAATATAACAAACAACAGTATTTTTCTTTTAATTAAAATTAGATATAAAAGTACAGGTCAAAAAACCAAAGTCTCAATCACTAATAGAAGTTAACTTTCAAAATACTAGTAACACTAATTTCTTTCTTAATTTGTTTTCTATTTAAATTTATTAAAATAAGTTTAAACTAGTATAGGTCAAAAAGGCGCACTACCTCAAAGCAAAGATAGTCGCCTTCAAAGTAATATATAATATATATTTATTTTTCTAACTTTTATTTTAATGGACTTTTTTTTTCTAAAGTTAAATATTACTAATAATAATATAATGGACTAATTCCAAAAAGTGAGTTACCAGGGCGCAATTACCAGTTGGTAAGCCGTCCACCAAAAACATATAACCGTAACCGTAATATGGTAAAAATAAATCAATTTTAGACTCTACGATGTCCGAGTAAACAAATAGAATTTAGAAAAATAACACTTTTATACGATTCTTCCAACACAACAAAAGTTTCTATCTTTTTCGCCGATGAAAATTATTACTATTTATATTAGAACAAGGGTTTGTATACTATGCAATTTATTCCTCGAGAAAATAAATTTTATTTATTCACTTCAATCAATAATTGATCAATTTGAACTTTGAAACAGTTACATTAATATGTCTTTTCGCACCCTTTAATTTAAGGTTAATAAATCCAAATAACTAAATAAAATTAATTGTATATTTAATTAGATAAACTAAAAGAATTGCTTCGATGTTTTCATTAATCAATCAATAAATTGCAGGACTAAATGGAATAAAACATAATTAAAAACTCACAGACAACTAAAAGCATTTTGTAACACCATAATCTGGGACTTTCCTATAGGTATGCTAGTCAGGAGACTGTACAGTGGCGGATACAGTTATTGTTCCGTAGATAAGAACTCCCGTTTGTTTGACCTAAAATTCTTTTTATTGGGACATATGGATGGAACCCTTTTTGCTGTAACCAGTGGTTGTCGTTGTTGTAAATTATTTTTAAGTGTTGTACATCATTCGGGTCGTTAGTTTTCTCGTTTGAATTGTTTGAATTTATATTTGTAATTTTGGGAACTTTTATAAATGATTATGCGGTTTGGGTTTTGCTCGTTGTTGAAGGCTGTACGGTGATCTTAAAATCTAAATTGTTTATGTTTTTTGTCCAAGGTGGAGAGTTTCATTATTGGCAAGCATACCACATCTTCTTACTTTCATTCGTTAAATGATGTAGATCTTCATTAAGCCTAAATAACAAATAATTTTGAAAATGCACTTATTTATAACTATACAACTTTTAATTTTAAATACTTTTGTTTATCTAACATAAAATCAGGGCCGTAAATTACATAGCGGCATGTTGGCAGTTGCCTCCTATTGCGGACTGACAAAAAAAAAAAAAAAATGAAGAAAAAAAATACTGAAAAGAAAAAATTGTTAAAATACCCAAATATAAAACAAATACTGTTGCTTCTGTTAGCCTTGCCAGTTGGGTCCTGCAGTTGTGAGAGTTCGTTTTCTGCGCTACGGCGCCTTAAAACATGGAACAGGTCAACAATGACGGAAAGCAGATTACGTGGTCTGGCTATGCTACACATAGAAGTGACAATGTTGGCAATATTCAATGCATAGAAGTTCTAAAGAGATGGGATTCGTCCGGGCACAGAAAATCCCTTAGCAATTGACAAAGCCTAACCGAATAAAATTGTCAGTGTAAACAAAAGTGTTACGTTATAATAATTTGAATTTGATAATTAAAAGTTATGAGTTATTAAGTATGCATTTTCATTTTAAGGTTTGAAAATTGTGTCTCTGAAACGAAGTCAAAATAGCTCGATTGGGACAGCCAAAAAGCATGATAAACCACCAAAAAGGCTCAACTTTAGGGGCCTTTCATTTTAAGTTCGCAAATTGTTTCCTAAAATAAGTAAAATAGCTTGTGAAGAGTCATAAAGCAGGATGAAGCGTAAAAATCTTACTTTACCGGCACACGTAATCTAACTCTGGTTTATAACTATTTTCAATATATTCCAGGCGCTTATTTATTGAAATATAACAAAAATTTAACAAGTGGTGAATTCTGAGGAGGTACATTGCATACAGGAAAAGGCCGAAAATATCATTTTCTGCTTAAAATGGGTCAACAAAATTTTGTCGCCTCGCTGCGCTCGGCAACAAACTCAACTGCCTCACCTTACAAGACGGGCAATTTACGGCCCTGAAAATTATTATCAGCGAAGACATATACACACTAAGTCTAAATTCGTCTAAAAACAGAGACATATGTATATGTAAAAGTGTTTGTTTATGTAAAAAAAAACTATGAATATCTACCACCACTGTTGCCAGCTTTAGAGATCGGTTAACACCAGTTGTTCCTCGAGCTTTGAATAAACAAATTCAAACTAAAAAAATGTACATAAAATGGTAATTTTTAATCACAATCTGTATATATACTGAGACTACTATAATACAGAGATTGGTCACTATCTATTTATCGGATTATCTGAGTCTCCGGTATAGTTAGCTACGTTATTTTAACGTAGTTTCGTATTCGACCGTAGCAGACGACATATATCACCTTATCACTGAGACTACTATAACAGTATCGGATATTATTATTTTCTTTTAAAATAAATTAAAACAAATTGAATTAATTAAAAAAAAAAAAAAAAGGAAAATAGTCTTTTATCTTTCAAATGTAGTTATCTCTATTCATATTTAAATTTTGTTTTTAATCATTAATAATTTGTTAATAGTTTGTAATTATGCGACCACTCTTGAAAATGTGAATGTGATTAATCTTACACACACAGTTACATTCTTTTGCTACACGTCCGTTAATTGTATCCAATATACAAATATTTTACCTGTAAAGACAGGTAGTCTCAAAAGCATAGGAGATGAATTTTGTTTCACAGCTGGGTGCCCAAGATACATGAGGCTCCGTTTATTGCAGTAAACTTTTATTCTATACTTGTAAGGTATTTTCACTGCTGTGTGCCCAATATACATGTTTATTCTAGTAAACCTTGTCAAATATCGTCGGTGAACTTGTGTTAGGATTCGGGAGGGTGTGGATGGGATTTTATAGAATGGAGAGTAAGGGCAAAAAGTATAGAATGGAGAAAAATGGACCGACAAATACAGAATAGAGAAGAGAAAATAATTAGGTGATAAAATTTAAAGAATAGAGAAAAAAGGCATAGAAATTATAGGAAATAAAGAACCCCCATCCAGACCCTCATAATACGTAGCAATGTCAGATCTAAACAAGAATGTTAGATATGATAGCATATGATGATGTCACCTTTCTGTAAATTCAACTTCGATTCACAACTGCTTGTCAATGGTAAATATTTCACGTACAGTCAGCCTGATTAAACCGAAATGAACTTTTTTCAAATTATGTTTAAAGTTTGTTTTTATGTTATGTCGTTACACCAATGTCCCATGCTAGTGGTGGTGATTAAAATATTTAACATTGTCACTTTCTTCATGTACCTGTCTCAAGCCAGGAGCCTGTATTTCAGTGGTTGCCTTTGGTTCATGTCCGTCATATTTGAATTTTCGTAAATTGCTTTGTTAATGTAGACACTTCGTTTCTCTAGTGAATTGTTATATATTTTCCATGTCAGGGACTTTTGAAGCTGACTGCACGGTATAGGTTTTCTTATTGTTGAAGGTAATTACCGTGGATTCCAATAACTTACATCCACTTCATTGAACTTCATTTGAACTAAAGTAGTTGTCTGATTGGCGATCATTATCAATAATATATAAAAATCTCTTAAAGTTTTTATTTGTATTGCTACAAGTGGCTTCATGGATTATTCAATGTGAAGAGTCAAAATTAATTTTATGGTTCAATAAATTCAAAATAAATAATAGCCATTCATTAAATATGATAGACTACATTGTAAGTTTTCTAGCTGTTTTGAGCTGTTTTATAAGTATATAATAGTGCCTCATTTTTAAGGGATTGAAATTTTATAAAATAAATTTATCTATCTATTTCTCCATATACATTTTTGTTAAAATACCCTTTTCACCTTTTTTGTCTTTTGGAAAATGTTTTTTTTTTTTGTTTTGTGAAGTATTTAGACCCCTATATCAAGAATTTTGTTTTGCATGTATACGCATGAAAATTGCGGTTTTATCCAACGTAATCCTAGGTTTGAACGTTGTTTTCAATTTAGACTTTTAAAATATGTAATATGGTTCGTCAGTAGTTATATTTATGACAACTTATAATTATCGGTAGATGTGTAAATATTGACACCTGTGTGTATGGGTTAATATTATAGATTAACTGGTAGAATATTCTGATCAGGAAAGTAATTACAAACTAAAATCTGTTTTAAGGAATATGTACAAATAAATGTTAAGTGCAAGTAGTACCGATATGCATGTCTTCATAATACAATTCTCCTATTACCATTTCTTGCATTTTTTTATATTTCGAAACTGTCTCTTTTGTGAATTTATTCAACAACAAACTTTTTTCATACAAGATTTGTTTTTAGAACTGAATGTCGCATTTTGTTCTTATGTTGAAAAGAAACCAACAAATGTTTTGTTTTAAAAGATCCTGACCCTCTCCTCCCTCCCCGCCCCCTCTTCAACAAAAATGAAAGAAAGATTGGATTGGCATTGTCTAGTATATAATTTTAAATAAAATGCTCCTGTATTTTTATGAGAAATACTTTATAACACAATCTGGGACTTGTACAAGTTAATGCATCTATTAGTCCAGGCATATGCATACAGTAATGCATGTATACGCATAAATTTCTCGCTACATTGGATACCCATCGGTGGCCTTCGGCTGTTGTCTGCTCTATGGTCGACCAATTGTAATTTGTTAAAAATATTCTGTCAATTAAAACAAAAGAGCTTTTGCAAGATTTAGATGTGGGTAGCTCCACTAAAAATAGAAACTGGAAGGTATAAAGAAAAGAAGTCCACGAGATGACATGTTGTGGAGCTTTACTATTGAAGATGAACTTCATGTCCTTTTAAAATGCTCATTATAGACATATCATGATATATTAAGCTAAACATTTTAACTTATAAATATCAGATACCGAAAATTCATATTTCTATTTAACAACGACAATGTTGCTGCAATAGTTGGCAAAACATCAACAATATTTTATTGAAAAGAAACGGCATTTTATTTCACTAGTTCTTAAAGAAAAGATGTTTTATTTTCATTTAGTATATGGACACTGTAAATTTTAAATGTAAATGAGTAAAATGTGTTTATATTTATATATTGTGTCTCAAAAGTCTCTCATTTATCTTTTGAAAAATTGGTGCATACAATGCAAATGTTTTAATGATTTGTTTATTTCTGTGAATCTCATTTTATGTTTGTATGTGGTGAGACTTTAATAAAATATTGAATCTAAAATATTCAGAAACTATAAACTTTACTTAAATTTATACTTGAGTCAGAAAATTAAAACCAACAGAGTCAGAATTAAATTTTAAGCTGACAAATGTTTTACCCTCAGCGGGCATTCAATACCATTGACATACTACAGCAAAATCGCGATATACATGTACATATATTTTGGACATCTTATCAGTAATTTCTCTAATGTTAAACTATGCTAGATTATAATTATTCGCTTATTTGGCAAATTCATATTCTACTAAGCTATTTTCAATTATTTAAGTTTTGATAAATACCATTACAAATAACATATTTGTCTCAGTTTCCTCAGTGAGGGTATTCCATTGAGAAAATATATATAATAAACAAGGTTGTCGGGTAAATGTGGATTACGGATTAAGATTTTAGATGTCAAACTTCAATTAACAAACTGAGGCGAATTGAACACGAATATGTATTTTCTCTTCAACAGTGTTTTTATTCTCTGTTCTTTATTTTCATTTAAACTAAACTAAATACGTTTTGACAAATTAAAGAAAAATAAACATTATATGTTAACCTTCTAGGATTATTCTAAAAGAATGACGGATTTTATGTTGACCATGGGGTATTTTTGTTCCGTTACTGAGGATATTTTTGTCCTTTATGAATCCATATGACAAATTTGACTCCAGTAAGGATAAATTTTGTCTCATAGAAAAATCGGTAGTTTTATCTAATAGATTTACTTTTCCATTTTTATCGGATATAATAGTTATTTTGAAAAATGCAAACGATAATTATTCATTAAAGGTTCGTATGCATGTATCAAGATCCAGCAACTTTTGACTAGTATAAAGGATTGCCTTTGTTTTATAGCTCAAAACGGTATTATTTGTTAAATGCTTTCCATTGGTTGAATAATGAAATGTATGTTTCAGAAATTACACAAGTTCAATTTTAAGCTTTGACTCCTGGGGTAATGTCATTTACAGTAAAGACGAAAATCTACACATGTACATCCTTATAAAAAAGAAGATGTGGTATGATTGCCAATGTTCATAATTATATCATAACTATTGTTCTCCCCCTAATGATAAATCTATAATATATGCCACTGGACGTTAAACGATCAACTATTAATTCATCCATCTTATCCTTTTAGTTTTGTGATAATTTGCATATCAAATACATGAAACAACTGCAGATTTGCACTAAAGTCAGAAGGCCGAAAGTATTGCACATATAAAATATTCATTCACAGCCCGACGTTTTGATTCCCTCACAAAACAACACTTTATAAATTTCATGCATCCGTAACGCTTTTCTGAATTTACTTTCACAAGGAACTCTCAATGCGGTAATATTTGAAAGCCAAAGAATGTATAAAATATAGATAGGAGTGTGGAGCTATAAGACCAATATAGGACCTACACATTCACAACATTATTTAAATAAAATTGAGAATGGAAATTGGGAATGTGTTAAAGAGACAACAACCCGACCATAGAACAGACAACAGCAGATGATCACCAATAGGTCTTCAGTGCAGCGAGAAATTCCCGCACCCGAAGGCGTCCTTCGGCTGGCCCCTAAACAAATATATATACTAGTTCAATGATAATAGACGTCATACTAAACTCCAAATTATACACAAGAAACTAAAATTAAAAATAAAACAAGACTACCAAAGGCCAGAGGCTCCTGACTTGGGACAGGCGCAAAATGCGGCGGGTTAAACATGTTTTTGAGATCTCAACCTCCCGGGCCCCTATACCTCAGCCAATGTAGAAAAGGAAACGCATAACAATACGCACATTATAATTCAGTTCAAGAGAAGTCCGAGTCCGATGTCAGAAGATGTAACAAAAGAAAATAAACAAAATGACAATAATACATATATAACAAAAGACTACTAGCAGTTAACTGACATGCCAGCTCCAGACCTCAATTAAACTGATTGAAAGATTATGTCTTCATCATATGAATATCAGTATATATGTGTCTGTCCAAAGTCGTAGTTCAATGGTTTTCGTAACATCGATAATGATTATATTTGGGCTTTCTCGGTGGCAAGATTGCTTTGTTATATAAAGAAGGGCGTTAGTTTGCTCAATTGAATTATTTCATATTTTCTTGTTCAAGACGGGGCGGGACCTTTAATAACCGACTTTACAGTTTCCGTATTTTTTCATTATTGAAGGTCGTATAGATATAACTGCCAATATTCCTCTTGATTTGAACTTTTTGAATAGTTGTCTCACTAGCAAATATATCACATTTTCTAATTTTACATAAGCCTGCAATCCATCAATGGCCAGCTTATCAACTGTAGCTGAAACCTACGTTTCCTTAAAAAAAATCAAAAAAAAAATCTGAATTTATAAACTGTCAATTTAAGAAATGTTTGTCATATATCGATATCTGTTCGTGACATATCCAACATATTTTAGATATTAAGATGTGTAAACCCTTTAATAAACCTTATTTCTTTTGGCAATACCTACTTTAATACAATAAAAACTATTATCAGAAAATCGGTATGAAAGTGTTTGCAATTATAAAGATCAAGTAAAAGAAGTGTATATATATATTCGAAACTAAAACATGATCGAATATATAACTGGTGGCTTTGGTTGTTACCTGCTCTTTTCGGGTTGTTGTCTCTTTAACATATTCCCCATTTCCATTCTCAATTTTAAATAAACTAAAATTTAAAACAAACTGTTTTCAGATCAAAATACATTTAACAAGCGAGTGCGTTGATACAGTTTATATACTTGTATGTCAGGTGAGAAGTGACACCAAGTAATATGTACACTAAAATGTTTATCGTCTTCCATTATATATGAGGGTGTGGGTTGGGGTTTATAGAATTGAAAAGTATTGACAAAAAAAAATAAAGAATACAAAAAATAACCAGACAAATATAAAGAAAAGAGAATGATGAGGTTATAGAATATATGGCATAAAAAATGATCGGCAAAAGGTATAACGAATAGAAAAATTGCCGAAAATGACAGAATACAGAAATAATGAATCCCCATTCAGACCCTCATAATCTGACGTTGACATTTATATCTTAAGGAAATCATGGCCATACGATACAGTTTTAAATGTACAATGATTTTTTTAAGAAAGTTCACATACAAGCTAATTTTTACAAAATTAATTTGAATATGTAATAAAAATTATATCTTCATGTGATAGATTTAAAAGTTCGACATTTACTTAAAATTTTGGTTTCTTGGACATTTCTGTCCTTTGAACAGACATGTTAACTTTTTTGTTTCAAAAGATAAACATATGCGCATTTCGGTAAAGAGATTAGGAATATCTTTGTTACAAAATTGGACTCTTCATTTGTGTAACATTTCTTTGTTAATGATTATTTTTGTAAATAGAAATTGATTTTAGAAAAAACCGGCATTTTGTTGTATATTTATTCAATTGAAAAAGTTGGTTATTTCTTCATAAAAGTTGGAACGATTAATCTTCATACAGTATCAAGCCAAAAGTCCTTTTTAAAAAGGGATCCATATGCTCGTTTTAAGTTAATGGTTAAATCTCGATAAAATGCATCTTTTCCCGATATTTCAGTTTGACGTCGCCTTCAACAACGAGCAAAACCCAAACCACATAATCATTTATAAAAGTTCCCAAAATTACAAATATAAATTCAAACAATTCAAACGAGAAAACTAACGGCCTGATTGATGTACAACACTTATAAAAAATAATATACAACGACAACCACAGGTTACAGCAAAAAAGGGGGTTCCAACCATTTGTCCCAATTAAAAATCATTTCAGGTCAAACAAACGGGAGTTCTTATCTACGGAACAATAACTGGATCCGCCACTGTACAGTCTCCTGACGCTTACGAGTAATAGTATACCTATAGGATAGTCTCAGATTATGGTGTTACAAAATGCTTTTAATTGTCTGTGAGGTTTTTTTTTTATTTATGTTTTATTTCATTTAGTCCTGCAATTTATTGATTGATTAATGAAAATATCATAGCAATTCTTTTAGTTTATCTAATTAAATATACAATTAATTTCATTTAGTTATTTGGATTTAATAACCTCAAATTAAAGGGTGCGAAAAGATATATTAATGTAACTGTTTCAAAGTTCAAATTAATCAATTATTGATTGAAGTGAATAAATAAAGTTTATTTTCTCGAGGAATAAACTGCATAGTATACAAATCCTTGTTCTAATATAAATAGTAATAGTTTTCATCGGCGAAAAGATAGATACTTTTGTTGTGTAGGAAGAATCGTAAAAGTGTTATTTTTCTAAATTCTATTGTTTACTCGGAAATCGTAAAGTCTAAAATTGATTTTTTACCATATTGGACTTCATATTGTGTATTGAATTGAAACATGAACGCGGACTTCGATGAGAACACCTGGATTGAAAGTTTGCAAACGTTCCGACCAATGAAATTCATTTTAATATGTAACGCGGACTTCAACGAGAGCACCTAGATGAAATATTTTATTTATACGACAATTAGTTTTATTTAGAAATTACCTCTAAAATATAGTTAATAAAATTATATGAGAGCAACAATGCAGAATTGTTTCTTTTCCATTCTTGTTTTTTTTACAATGTTTATGTTCATTTTAATTTGGTAGGTAGAATTATATTAAATGCCCCAAACGTAAATATAAGTTTTTTGAAATGCATTAAAAGACGTAAGAGAATGCCGACTAAGAGCCAGTCAAGGTAGTTTAACTTAAACCTACCCATCGTTATCGCAGACTAAAATTTATCTCATAAAAACAGAATACATGTTGATTTATTGCAAGAATTTTTGTACGTCACGGTGCATGTCAGCACGATAATCCCTTTACAGAATCGTAACCACGCTTCAATATTTTCGTTTGATATTTGCTGCTCTTCCACAATTAACGACCGTTTTACTCCAGTGACCGGTATTACAATTTAACAGTTTTAAAAGTTCATTGAGCTGTTACTTCATTTACAATTTTGAGCAAGACCAAACTGTTTATCAAATTCAACAAACTGTCAACATTATCTTCATCAATTTTATTATTTAACGAAACATTGTTTTCATTACAAGCTATTCCATATATCAATATACAGCTAGTGAATATTTGTTGTTTACCGAAAATATAAGATACATCGATTTAAATTATGTACACAATGAATAATTTCTGTGAAGTTACTTTTATTTCCGAATTTACGAGTACAATATAGTAAAACAGAAAAAGAAAAACGGTAAATATACAGGAATACATAAAGTTTCGTAAGTAATTGCAAGGACCACACGTTACTTACATGCCACGAGTTTTCATAGCACTTAGCAATTTTGAAACGAATATGTGAGGTCTACTGCATTTAAGCAAATTAAAATTATGTTATACATCTAACTATTTTATTTGCAACAGATTCACAAGTTTTGCATTTTTAAACCGTGCATCAATATTTTAATGTTTTTATTTAAATTCCTTGTATGTCACGTGTTTTGTTCATTCATTTGTTTGAATTGTGAAGCATGTGACTTTACTAAGAATACACGCATTTAACTAAAGTCGATAAAGTTTGAAACAAATAAACGACAGATACATCGAGTTTGTTTTGCTTGAGTGATTTACCTATACAAAGCGCGGGTCTCAACAATGTTTAAAACGAATTAATGCCAGCTTGAAATAGTTTAACGGGGGCGTGGCCTATTGGTTTGACGCATCTTACCACCATCTGAAATTAACTTGATTGACCGCAAAGGAATCTATTTGACTGGCGTTAAAAAAATTTGATATGGTTTGAAATGAATTAAAACTAATTTTTAATTTTTGTCAATCTTTATCAAATGATGATTAATCTTATTTAAACAGCGTTAATGCGTTTTTGTCCGTTCAAGTTAAATTCGGGTTACTAGTGAATATAATTATCTGCCCTCGATTTTAAAAGGATTTTTCTGAAAATTTTAAATACACTTTAAGGCACTTATTTATTTAATAGTTTAATGTTTGAATTTCAAGTTTTAGATGTTTCTGTTTTACATTGAATGATACATGTACTTGGTATAATATTTTTAAATTAAAAAAGTTTTTTTGTAAGATGACCAAAATGGATGCTCCGAAAAAGACACCCGATCTACCTTAATTGGCATTGTCATAAATAAAAACCTGAGAATATATAGAATGATGTTTAAAAGTTCAATTCAACAGATTTTTGACAAATTTACAAGATGTGTCTGGGCAAAGTACAGTCTTATGGGATCTGTCAGATAAATAATTTCAGTAGGAAATGCTGGGAGTAATGTTACATGCTTGCCAATTTCAGGAACTACATACATGATGATGTATGTCTGTATTAAATGAAAAACAATTAGATGACTAAGGGAGATAACTCTTCATCTCTGCCTTCAAAATTAGTTACCTGGACCAGCAATAAATTAAATTAACTTCTTATCCCTTTCTGGGTTTTGGAGCCCAGCATTTGGCCCGAGAACACAGTTATTTCGTAGTGCATTTTTTAGACAATAAATTCAAATTAAAAATCTCACCTGTTCTATCTCAAAAGATTTTTACAATGTAGTGTACTACTATTGCGACAAATAATATCAAAATTATAGAAAAGTCTACCAGCTCTAACTCTAAATATTGATAATTCTATGCTAAGGGGGTCTAAAATTCAGTTTGACAGCTTCAGACATACTAGTTTTTGACCTTTTTTTAACTGTACCAAATCACTACTTAACATAAAGATTCAGCACCCATTTTTTTTACATGTAAATTCATCCCCTTACTTAATATTTCATGCATTAAATATAAAGAAATAATTTGGAAAGTGTATGAAAAGATTTGCAAGTTGTACACTGTCCACACTAGGGACTGTATTCGTAGACAACGAAAATCTAAGGACGATAACTGTGTCCTCGGACCTAATAGTATAGAAAGACTTGACCAATTCTAATAAAACTTTGCATGACCTAAGCTTAGGGAATTATAGAGAGTTGGCCATGTGTCATGGCCATAGGATATATATTATAGAAAGTATGGACTTTTAGTATTGAAATTTGGATGCTTAATTTTGACGTTTAAATCGAATAATTTCAACAATCAAGATTTGAGCTTAAAAACAAATATGCAAAAATTTGTTTTATAAATGCCCTTAAATATAATATATTAAGTATTAAAAGCAACACTCATTGATTTATCAGATTTATTACAGTTATTCAAAAGTCAAATTTATATGAGCCTGTGCCTGAAAATAGAGATTTTCGAATGAAGGGGAGCCTTGCATAAACATGCATTTTTTTTCAACCAATTTAAAGTTTTTGAATTTTTTTAACCATAAATTATTCTTCCATATATATCAAATGTACTTTAAAATGAAAGAAAAGTTACAAAAAGCATACCACATGAGAATAAAATGGTCTTAGGCCATGTAAGACTGAACATTATTTAGGGTCAATTTAGGCCGTAGCACATATTTACATATAAAAATGCATTCAGATGCTATAAGAAATGGAAATTTGTTACTTTTTGCTCATTTCTATGCTGAGATGTCATGATACAAGAAGTTTAATTGCAAAAGGATTCATGCATTCAACTTTTTTTGCAGACAGTATGGCCTGATGCACAGTTTTTTTCTCTTTTCAATGGAAAACTTGCATGTAGTTTTAGTCTCAACTGGCATATATTTGAACCACATACTATCCTACAGAAGAAAATGAAGGTAGTATATGAAATGGGAAAGGTGCACGGACCATTGTCAAGTGCTCTTTTCACAGATTTAGTGAAATATTTATGATGGACTACAAATTTTATGTACAGAGTTCTTCACATTTCAAATACATCAAACAGGCCGTTCGACCAGGACCTAAACACAACACATTTTGCAGATTTTTTCTGTGATAATCTACTTTTCTCTATATTCAGAGTTCACAAATGGTTAAAAGAATTTGAATTAATCATAGAAACACAAATATCAAAGCATAAAAGCTGTCAGATAGAAAGTCAGTATACCTCTTAGGCATAAAAATGGAAACTGCTTTAAAATGCTTATTTTAACCGTATACTGTCAAAATGGGACATTTAAACAGAATTGTTTTCAAATAAAGATGTAAATCCTTCACTTTTATTTAGTTTGACAAATTGGAATCAGGAAACCATTCATTGAAGTTGCCAAAGTACAGAATCTACATTTCCTGAATTCATCTCTTAGGCCCGAGAACACAGTTATTTCGTAGTGCATTTCTTTTAGACAATAAATTCAAATTAAAAAATCGCAACTGTTCTATCTCAAAAGATTTTTACAGTGTAGTGTACTACTATTGGGACACATAATATCAAAGTTATAGAAAAGTCTACCAGCTCTAACTCAAAATATTGACAAGTCTATGCTAAGGGGTCTAAAATTCAGTTTGACAGCTTCAGACATACTAGTTTTGACCCTTTCTAACTGGACCAAATCACTACTTAACATAAAGATTCAGCACCCAATTTTTTTACATGTAAATTCATCCCTTACTTAATATTTCATACATAAAATATAAAGAAATAAATTTCGAAAGTGTATGAAAAAATTTGCAAGTTATACACTGTCCACACTAGGGACTCTTTTCGTAGACAACGAAAATCTAAGGACGATAACTGTGTCCTCGGACCATTTTTTTTTTATTATACAAAACAGAATAACCACTCTGATTCAAATCCTAAATGATTACTCCTGACTGATCAATGCCAATGGTTCTTTTTAATTCTTTTTTTATTATTTGATTATTCTGTTCTTCATCAATATCATTGACACAAGTAAGCTTCTATGAAAAAAAATAAATGCATTCTTGGGAAATTATTGTTATTTTAATTTAATCCTATGGAACAATAATGAGCAGTACATTGTCTTATAAACACTGAGCAAATATATTTTTAATTGTTTCCAAGTAAATATACATATAAGTATAAGCAAGTAAGTGCAGTAGCTAAACTTTACCTTGGTACCTTGGCACCATGCATGTCAGTTAGATAGATAATCCTTTCCTGGTATCCTGCAAGCTGACAGTGCAAGAAAGACAGTAAAGTGAAAATTGTTCATGTCATTCTGTTATTGCTTCTGAATCACATATTCACATCTGTTCTCAATATGTCAACACAATGTTTCCTATTAAATAATAAAAAACCATTTGCCATCTTTGCAGATGTCATGTCTTTAAATAATGTGTAATATGAAACACAGCTGTATTTTTACATATTTAGTCATGTAAGTCACATTTTACATAAAAATATATATCCAGAAAAGGGTAGCCTCATGGGAAACTGAGGTTTTAGTAGTCCATTCTTTATATGCCTGTCACAAATCAGGAGCCTGTAAATTGTTGTTAATAGTTCATGTCTGTCATATGTTTGTTTTATCGTAAATTGTATTGTTATAAATTTGCTCGTTGGTTTTCTGTTTTGGATTGTTTCACATTTGTCTTGTCATGCTTGTTGGACCTTTTAAAGCTGACTATAAGTAATGGGTTTTTCTCATTGTTGTAGGCCGTACGCTCGTACGAATGTGAATAGTAAAGCCCCCATTGACAGAAACAAGTGCCTGTGTTGTATAAGTAAGTTTGTTAGATTTAATTTTTCTTTTCAAGACAACATGATCAATGATTGAATAAACTCCCCTTACACTTCTTCAGAAGTTTACTTAAATGCAAATAGTGGTTTTTACATCCCCTGTAATTGTCAAGTTTTGTTAAATAAAACAATTAGTGGTTAATTGATTGAATTGTTAAAAGATAGTTTGATGCATATTTTTGGCCATGGCCTAAATAAAGAATATATTTAAATATTTCATGTATTTAATTTTATTTTTAGTGAAAAATATAAATAAATATTCTGCCTAAAATAACACGAATAAGAATATTAAACCCTTTTCTTGGTTCACATTTTTTTTTTAACTTGATTGTTTAGTTTGATTTCAAACATTGTCAAATATCATGGAGAAAAATCGTAATTAATATTTTGCCTAAATTAAAAATATCAGACTTGTTCCTTGCTTTTACCTGGTCCCAGCTTAAACACCTTTTTTAAGGTGAGTTATTAAAATGTATATGCCTAAATTGAGATTATTAAACATGCTATATATTTTCCTTCTTTTATTTGAATTTAATTTTTTTTTGTAAATTTATAAAAAGAAATGTTGAGTCTAATTTTATTTCACAAGCTAACTCTGCGTATTCCCCTAACAATGTATTTCAAGTACATTTATATCTAAACTGTAGTGACTAGTCCCATGTAAAAAAAAGTCAGGATTTGGACATCATGAAAAGGAGAGAAGCATATATATTATAAAATTAACCTGTACAGATAAAAAAAAATTAGACAAATTAGCCAAAATGTAAACTTGACCCCAAAATTGTTAGCGAAATGATACTAGGGTACTGCTTTTAATTTAGCCCAAATGTCTTGTGCCCTAATCAACAGATCAATATCTTGCAACATACATGTATGCACGTAATTTTATGACCATCCTTTTAACAGATTAATAAGTGCTTAATAGACATTGTCATAAATAAAAACCCGAGAATATAGAAAATGATGTTTCAATGTATTATTCAGCAGATTTTTTGACAAATACAAGAAAAAAAGTACAAGATTTGTCTTGGCAACCGTACAGTTTTATGGGATTTGTCAGATAGGTAATCTCAGATGGAAATGCTGGAAACAATGTTACATACGTGCAAAACTCGGGAACTATACACAAGATTATATCTCTATTATAAGTGAGAAAAAAAAATAGATGAACAAGGGAGATAACTCTACGTCTCTGCCTTAAAATAAGTTATCTGTTCCGGTAAATAAAATTAACTTATAATCCCTTCTTGGTTTCGGAGCCCAGGGGTTTTTTATTATCCAAAAAAGATATACCGCTCTGATTCAAATCCCTGTATGATTACTATGGACAACCTTAGGGCTCCCTATCAATTTCATTGACCCAGGTAGGCTACAAATCAGGCCTTCAACAAATAAAATTAAAATGCATTCTAGGGAAGTTATTCTTATTTCTAATTTATCACTAAAGAAAAATAACGTGCAATACATTGTATAAAATCACTGATAAAATATATTTCTTAAGATGTTTCCAACTAATAAAAACAAAATATATTTTCCCAGAAGCAGCTGCTCGATACAAATTTCTTTTCTAAACATTGAAGGGTGGGTTGGTTAAATATGAATGATTTCAAATAATTAGCTCTTCTTTTGTGCTTAATACATAACTTACAAAATTAAATATGATTGTGAAAAAAAATCAATCTCGTTATAGTATTTTTTTGGTTTTGTTTATACTGCAAGATTCTGAATAGAGAAGTTCTGTATCCATAAGATGCTTAAATGAAAAAAAATACGCAAAGTGTCAATTTAAATAAAAGACAACCTGTTTTACATTCTAATGAAATCAAAAGTAGAAAAAAAACCACTTTATTAGTTAATCTAAAACATAATCTCACTCTTTTCTGTCTTTCGAATATGCACAGCATAAATCTTAAGTCTTTTTTTTATAGATTTTGCAAAAAACATCACAAAGAAGCATACGATTTCACGCAAATTTGTTTATATGCCTGATTACTAGTCCAAATAGTTATAAAGTCATGACAGTCTATTTCAATTTTTAGCTGTGACGCCTTTGTCGGATGGCTGAATGGATTGATGGATGAATGGATGGATGGATGGATAGCTGTTTACTGTGATATCAGTGGCAACTGTTACATCAATACTAGAACACGCCCGCGACATTTCGGATCCGTGACCTACAGTGCGCCTTATTTATAGTCTGGATTTTAATTCACTTGCACTTATAGATGTAAATAGTATTCAATTACGGTTTTTGCATTTCTGAATATTTTTAGGATAATAATATTTTATGAAGGAATGCATATACCCTTTTTGTTTTAGTATTTAAAAGTTCTTAATGTTTTATATTAAAATTAAGAAAGGTCTTTTAATACCCGTGTGACAAAGGTGCTCCGACAACGGAGGAATTTACTAAGATCCGTACCTGATTTCTGGTGTTTACGTGCTCAGAACCACCCCCATATATAAGTAAGTAAATAAGTAAATTTTATTTAGAGTCGGCATATATATACATAATAACAGACAAAACATGAGCTCTGGTGAGCTCTTTAACCGACTATCACATAAAAGTCATACAGCATCATGCAAATACTAATAAATAAAAATGAAAAAGCATGCAAATATAATGCAAGCAAATTAATTTTGATTTCTGATCCTCCAGAGTCAAAGCTCATGCGGCAAGCACCTCTATGTGCAGTGAATGGAGGAACCAGCAAATCACTTAAATATCATAAGATACTAACAAACTAAAAAGCATAAAAGCAATAAATAAATAAATTATTAAGCACTAGCATTTAATAGCAGGTATATAAAATAAATGCATAAAAAGCAGAGCAAAAGGCTGAAAATTTTATGCATTATTATATGAATGGGGGTGGGTCACATTCCAGCCGCACTTCGGTACCCATTTTTAACCAAAAACTGAAGTAATACCCCCACCCTTTTCATGTTGAATTGATGCGGTTCACCGGAAGGAAAGGCTCTTGACGTGTAAAAATCTGTTGTTAAATTGCTGAGAGCGTCAAGGGAATGTGTATCACAAAGTGTTTCAGTGTAAGGTCAATATTTACCATATCTGCTACGAAATAAAATTTAATTTTGCCCGGCAGACGTGCAATGACGGAAATGATTACGGCACGCAAATTTCAGAGCCGAACGTCGTGAAGGACGGTCGATCCGAACTGGCTTTTTTCCGATTTTAACACCCAAATACCCCCAAAAGATCTTGAAATGAACACATAATAAACTACGCTGGTCATTACCCCTTTGTGGTATAAAACAATATTCGTGGATTTAAATGTGAAAGAAGAAAACACGACACCCAATTTCAACTCTATTCAATTAGTAATATAGATTTACGACGACAAGAACATGTTAATACGATATCAATATGCACCTTGCTTTATACAGCAGCAAATACAAATAATTTTCAAGTCTTTGCGTAGTTTGATTCCCTCTGAGATTGCACCCATGACCTCCTACACGCGAAGCAGGCATACTTCCTTGAGACAATCAAGGCAGTTCAAAACTTTTGGATCTATAGCTTCAATAAGGTTAATCCAAAAATGGGCATTTCGCATCTAAATATGGTTAGTTTTACTTTGAATTGATACAATATATATTAATGGTATAAAATAAGTACTCATTCCAATATGAACTGACATTTAATAATAAGCATAGCTTCTGGATAAGCTTCACAAATCACATTCATCACAGATGATATTTTGTAACAATGATATTACACCCAGCCTTTTTATAAAAAAAATCCACACTCTGCTAAGGAGACATAAGTGTGAGGGAGTTTTATCTACTGAGATAAATGAAACAACATTTATTTCTCAAGTCTTTTTAATATATAGATGAATATTCAAATACTCAAAGTAATTTGATAAAAAATAAGTCTAAATTATAAGATTTAAATACTTTAAAAAACACTAATAAATAATGACAAAATTGTGGTATATATAAACATCAATAACAATGAACACTTATAAATTATGACTAAATTGGAACTTTCTGACAACTAATGAGATCAATTTAACAAACAAAGATATCAAGTTAGAACAACATTTGATATTGAACATTAAAGAAACAGAAATTTTACTGGGAAAATATTTATTAATGCTTACAAAAACTCAAGCTCTCAATTATCAAAGACAAGTTCAAAATTCAGATTCATGGTAAATTTTAATGAACTGAGTATTTTAACTGAGTATTTTAGTCATTAATGCTGTCATGAAAGTATAATTAGGACAAAGCAGTCATAGCATGATATTATTCGTTATTCCCTAGCATAAGTGAGCTTAGGAGTAATATCAGAGTGACCTTTATTGTTACAAGATACTGCATACTCCCCTATCAGTTACTATGCTGTGATGGACAATGCATAAAACCAATCACTATTTTATGACTTTTTAGTACTTAATCAAGCATAACTGCTTTTATCTCTTCCAGATATTTGCTAAATCAGGTGCGAATCCGGGTTTATTCAAAGGGGGCGTAATTCAAGAAAACGAAATAAATATGGATTTCTACAACATGTTTTTGAACGATTTTATTCTAAAAAATTATATATTTTGCAATCAAAGCGGGAGCTTATGCCCATTAGCTCCCCCTAATGAATCCTGTGAAAATGTAGACCAATATAAGATATAAAGAAAACAACAAAGTTATGATTTGTTTATGTTGTTTGTTTATTTTTTTTTCATTTACACTCATTCCCGACCAGTTCCTGCTATTTCCTCTCAATAAAACTTACTTTACTTGATTCTATAGTCAGTACAGATGTCACAAGCGTATATACAATGTGTGTGATTGGGCATTACAGATAATAAACTATGTTCAATTTGGACTGAATCATTGACAAATCTTGAAACTAAGAAAACACATGAAAAAGTGTCTAAAGTGTTTACATTTTTTGTAATGCTGCTAGCTCCATTTTGAGGACTTTTCTGTAAAAATTATAATTTAGATTTTTTAAGATCATACATCTTTTTGTCTTCTTATAAAAAAAATTGATGGGGCTTACGTTTAGGCGTAAAAGTAAAAGATTGTAAAACAAAAAGTAGAATTCTTATACATCATGACAACTTTTTATATTTCCACACATTTATGAATTAAAATATATTAAAATTATACCTTTCGCTTCACAAACTGTAGGCTATGAATTAAGAAAGAGATGTATTAAATTAATAAAGTGCATTTATTTTGCAATTTCAACCAAATGAATATTCTCGTCAAAGTAACATAGCTTTAGACTGAAAATTAAATAAAAGAAAAATCTGTATTAATCTTTAAAGTTTATACTTTCTTAGTCTTTAATCGTTTATGTATTTAAAAGTACTACAGTTATGTTTGTATAATTTTAGATAGCTGCACTGTTTGCAAACTTTAAGGTGATGGTTCAAAATTACAAGTCACAATTTTAACAATTTTTTGCACATGGTCTTGTTCAAAAATACATACAACGCTCAAAATTGACGAAGTGGTGCATCTGATGGCATATTTGATAGCATATGACAAGAAACTAACAATACCCAAGCCAAAAAAAAAAAAAAAAATTAAGTGGTGCTTTTTTAACCCCCTATATTTTTTTATATTTTTTAGCTTTCTTCTTTAAACTATTCAATATCCTTAAAACAGGGAACATGGATGCTGTTAATTTCGGATCATTTTAAACATGTTTTACAATGTCTCACCGGCTTTACTGACCATTGATTTTATGTTGAAAGTCTTAAGGATAAAGGTTTAACTACACGTATCACATAAACTTAACATTTTTTTAAATTCATTACAATGAGGCCAAGGATCAGATAAATCCTGTCAGACAGACATGTACATCTTACGATCACTCGAAATCATAGTTGACATATTGATTGAGGTGGTACATAACACTACAGGGATATAACTCTGTAAAAATCAGTTGAACGTTTTAATCACGTTCTATTGTTAAGGCAATATTAAGCTTCTCAATGATCAGAATTAGTGTTTGTCAAACTGCTATATATCCAATGAATTTTTTCCGATAAAGTGAGTGGTTCAAGTTTTTGAATTTTTATATTTTTGTCAAAGGGTCAAAGTAAATATTTTGTCAAAACTTTATCAAATTTAAACGAGCCAAATTAATAATAGTCAAGGTGTTTGGTACCACCTAAAAGTACTTAAACAAGACCCAATCCAAAACATAAAAACTGAACATTGACCAATGAACAATGTAAATGAGGTCAAGGTCAGATAAATCCTGCCAGACTGACACGTACCCCTTGCAATCATTCAACACACTACATATACTTGACCTACTACTTATAGTATCGGAGAAACATAACTTTAACCTTGATTACTGATCCGTGAAACGCGGTCGAGGTAGGTTGAACCCTGTTTGACTGACATGCAGACATTACAAAGAACCCATATACCAAATATAGTTATCCTTTACTCTTAATAAATGAGAAATTTATATGACAAAACACATCAAAATTCTAGCAGTCGCTGAACCTTGAATATGAGGTCAAGGACAATGGGCATACACAATATATGACAGACGGGACCTTGTAACATATGGTATCTACATGCAAGGTATGAAGTTTTTAGGTCTTCTACCTTCTAAAATATAAAGCTTTATACAAATAGTTTACATGGTCGAATGGAATATAAGTGTATAGGCTATACATTACAACTATAGTGGTAGATATTGTCACTTCCATCAGTCAATTAAAAAAGACAAATCCTGCTTGCTTAATTTTAACTCAGATTTGATAAACCTTAACTCATTTTTTTAAATCATTTTGTGCCAATTATTATGAAGAGAGAAAAGAAATGGCATTTCTACTACACAGAGTAGTCACTTGGAACCACCTAGATGTGTTATACATGGTTCAAGGTTCAGAGTCTTTTTGCAACAACAAAAAACATGGTTTTTTCAAGAATTTCTGTTGGACATTCATCTATTTTCAAGGATGGTACAAATGTATCACAGGAGATATAGTTCTTGAACATTTTGTACTTATCTGTTTAAGGAATAAGCTGAACTTTACTTGGTACCCCACAAGTATGTGCAGTAGCTAAACTTTACATGTTAAATAGATGAAACTCACTGGTAACCCTACAAATATCATATTTTTTTTCGTTCATTGTTTGGTACATAAAACATGCCATTAGCTTTCTCGTTTGAATTGTTTTACATTTGTCATTTCGGGGCCTTTTATAGCCGACTATGCAGACTGTATTTTTCTCATTGTTGAAGGCCGTAAGGTGAACTATAGTTGTTATCTTATATGTCATTTGGTCCCTGGTGGAGAGGTATCCATACCACAAATCATTTTTATATTGTTAGATGTCAATTTTCTTTTCAACTTGTTCAATGATTGGACAGTTCTCCCTTACACTTCTCCTGTATACTTATGCAAATAATGTTTTTACATCCCCTGAAATGGTCAAGTTAAAAATCAGTCGTAAATCGATATTATTGTTTAAAAAATATTTTGATACATACTTGTGGCCAGTGCCTAAATAAAGAATATTTAAATTTTTAATTTCATTTTTAATGAAAAATAATCAACAAATATTCTGCCTAAAAACATGAACAAGACTATTAAACTCTTTCCTTGGTTGACATTTTTTTAACTTGATTGTTTAGTTTTATTTCAATTATCATGAAGCAAAATCATAAAAAATATCTTGCCTCATTTAAGAATATTAATCTGTTCCCTTGCTTATATAATGTATACCTGCTACCAAATAATATAATGTGAGTTGAAACCTCCGGTTTTTGGTGGGGTCCGTGTTGCTCAGTCTTTAGTTTTCGATGTTGTGCTTTGTGTACTTTTTGTCTTTTAGTCATTTCCGTTTTTTGATATGGCATTGTCAATTTGTTTTCGACTTATGAATTTGAATATCCCTTTGGCAAACATGTTTTGTATCTTTCGCCTCTTTTACAAAAATTGAGTTGCGAGTAAAAAAAATCGAGCTGCGTGTTAAAAAAGTCGAGTTGCGAGTAAAGAAAGTCGACTTGCGAGTTACAAAATTCGACTTCCGAGTAACAAAAGTCGAGTTGCGAGTTATAAAAGTCATGTTGCGGTTAACAAAAGTTGAAGTTTTTTTGTTATTCAAACACACCTACTCTGTTGGTTTGAATCATTAGCTATTTCACTTTACCCATTTATTTCATTTTTGGTATTATTGTGATTTTTTAAAGGTTGTTATATCAACAAGTAGCTTAAACATATAAAAAAAGGAATGTGAAGCGAGATGATGTATCAAATATTTTTGCTTTATATGTTTTCAGGACAAAAGAGTCAACTCAAACACGTCTGAACATAAAAAGGTACACCCGACTTTCCCTTTTCGTTAAGATTATTGCCAATTTTTAGTAATTTTTGGGAAAAAATTCGTTTATGGGAGCAGATTTACAATTAAATGCAACAATCTCTGCACGGAAACTAACCTTGCAACAACTCTTTAACGTGCAGAGAGCGGTGCAATTTCTCTACACAAGGCATCTGATTTACGTCAATATTTCTGACCGGACGTGGCTGCGATGTTATACATCTCGAACAGCCAAGCCGACGGCCAGAACGGGGACGTTGAATCCAATGCCTATATATATAGCTATTGAGCCAGGATCCAAGGCTAGATGCTCAGTATTCACGAGACGCTAACAAGAAAAGAAAAAAAAGTGTTCATTTAAAAAAAGACAACTTGTTTTATATTTTAATGAGGTCAAAAGTAGAAAAAGAATGCACGCTCGGAAATGTCTTGCCGCTTTATTGACCATTGATTTAATGTTGAAAGTCTTAAAAATAAAGGTTTTACTACAAGTATCACATAAACTTTACATTATTAAATATCATTGACAATGAGATCAACGTCAGGTAAATCCTCTGTCAGACAGTACACCTTACAATTATTCCATTCACCAAATATAGTTGACCTATTGCTTATGGTATTTGAAAAAAAAAAAAACAGACCAAAATACAATAACGTAACATTGACCAATGAACCATAAACATCAGGTCAAGGTCAGATGATACCTCCCAGACAGTCATGTATACCTTACAATCATTACATACACCAAATATATATGACCTATTGCTTATAGTATTTAAAACACAGACCAAAAAAACACAAATACTTATCATTGACTTATGAACCAAAAAAATGAGGTCAAGGTCAGATGAAACCTGCCAGTCAGACATTTACACCTTACAATCATTCCATACATCAAATATACATGATATAGTTGATCTATTGCTAATAGTACTTAAAAAATAGACCAAAATACAAAACTTAACATTGACCAATGAACTATGAAAATGAGGTCAAGGTCAGATGAAACCTGCAAGACTGACATGTACCCATTACAATAATTCCAAACACCACATATAGTTGACCTACTGTTTATAGTATTTTAGAAATGCACCTGATCACGTAGATTTAACTTTGATCAATGAACCATGAAAATGAGGTCGAGGACAAAGGACATATTACAGATGGAAACCTCGTAAAATAAGGTATCTGCATACAAGGTATGAAGCATCAAGGTATTCCACCTTCTTAAATATAAAGCTTAATACAAATGGTTTACGCTTCCGTCGCCGGAGAGTAATACCTATGTCTCGTATATTGCGAATTTCGTCGCAGGCGAGACAAAAACCACTTTATTAGTAGATCTAAAACATTATCGTTCTATTGCCTGTATTTCGTATATGCACAGTAGAAATCTATGTTTTGTTTTTGATTTTTCATAAAACATCACAAAGATATGATGTCATAAAAGGTTATTTTAGTTTTTCAATTTTATTTTTTTTTTTTGCGCCGACGTAACCGTGGAAAATATTTATAAATACAGTTATGACTTGCAAAGACTAAAGCTCTCAATTATCATATACAAGTTCAAAATTCAGATTCATGGTAAATTTAAATGAGCTGAGTATTTGAACTAAACATTTTGGTCATTAATGTTATCATGAAAGTATTATTAGGACCAAGCAGTCATAGCATTATACTTTTTTTATTCACTAACATAAATGAGCTTAGGAGTATTTTCAGAGAGGCCTTTACTGTTACAGTCCTTGGATGGTGTAAACTTCCCACTTACACCATACACCATTACACCATTCATCATACACCATTACACCAAACACCCTGTGCCATTACACAATACACGTTACACCTTTGCACCATACACCTTACACCTTACACCATAATGCAATTTAATTTCAAAGAAAGCGTGTGACTACAAAATTATTTATTTATTTTAAAAAACGAATTTTGATCACAATATTGTAAATTAATGTATAAAATTAAAAATCAGTTCTTATTAATATTTTGCATAGTTTTAAATGTCGTACACCAGTCATTCACACCATTCCCGATCGCACGTTACACCATTACACCATTCCCCTTACACCATACACCATAGCACCATACACTTTCTACCATTGCACCATATGCCATACACCATTACACCATACACGTTTTTTTGGGGAAGTTTACACCATCCAAGGGCTGTACAATATACGTAATAGTCCCGAACATTTAGTATAATGTGATTGGCATTTCATAAACCAATCACTATTTTATTGTGCTTAGTCAACCATAACTGCTTTTATCTCTTTGAGATACTTGCTAAATCAGGGGCAAATCTAGGACTTTTTAAAGAGAACGCTTATGCTCATACCCCCCTCCCCAAACAAAACTTTTAAAATGTACATCAATATCAAATATAAAAGAACACAACAATTTGTTTTATATTGGTGGTATGATTTTTTCCATTTACAATCATTTCAGACCAGTTTTTTAAGGAGTTCCTGTAATTTCCTCTCAATAAAACTTACTTTACAAGATTCTGCAGTCAGTACAGATTTTACAAGTGTATATCCAATGTGTGTAATTAAGCATTACAGATTACAAACTATGTTTAATGTGGACATGAATGATTAAAATCTTTAAGAAAACACATGTACATTCAAATATTGATTAGAGTTTATTTCAAATTAAAAAATTGTAAAACAAAAAACCATAAAAAAGAGTCTAAAGTGTTTAAAATTTTTTTGTTATGCTGCTAATGTGAGGTTACCTAAATTTCACCTATTTTGACAGTTTTGTCACCTACGTTTATTTATGATACAGATAAACGTGTCCATTCTGTGTTTATTTTGTAGATGTATCATTATTCACCAATTCAGTTTTAATCCACATTGAATCATAGAAAAATAGGTTTCAACCAACCTCTAAACGACCCATGATTCTGTTAAATTGCATCCATGCTTAAATTCACATTGTTTTACTTCTCCAAATATTTAGAACAATTTGACAAAAGTCTATGCTTACTATTATTTTTTTTTTCAGAAATGGAGGCCTGTAACATATATTAATTGCTCATTTTTAAAAGTTGACTTTTGTGGATGTCTCATGGCAACGTTTTCATAGATTTAACTTTTTCAGTGAATACTCATCTGTTGATTTAAAAAATGAATGTTTTGTGCATATCTAAGTTTATTTAGCTATGTTGAAAGACGTGCATAATGTCAAATCATAAAAATACAAATTGTTTAGTCTCTTAGAAAACTTGTAAGATTTTCACTTCTATTTTCGCTAAATGGGTGCAATTTGGATACTGTGAGGTTAGCTCATTTTTGAGGTGTTTTTTCTGTAAAAAAAATAATTTAGATCCTTCATGATCATACATCTTTTTGTCTTCCTATAAATTAAACTGATGTGGCTCAAGTTATAAATTAAATTTTAGTATAATTATACTTATCTTTTTACAAATTGTAGGTTATGAATTAAGAAATGGATGTATACAATTCAAAAAGTGCATTTATTTTGAAATTTCAACCAATAAAATAAACTTCTCCAAAAAATTTTAGCAACACAACTTTAGACTGAAAATAAAATGGTGTACTTTTTTATTTTTTTTTTTTTTTAGTTTTCTTCTCTAATATATTATTCAACATCCTTAAAACATGCTTCAGCAAACATCCCGTCTGTCATCAAAGAAATTACATCCTGCGCTGTCAATGGGAACTTATAATTATATATTTACTTGATTTGTGTTTCATACTGTGCATGCTTGTTCCCATATAAAAAAAATCTTAAATCTCAAAGCACACACTTGCCCATTACAAAAGCATATAATTAACAAATGACAACATTCATAAATTGCATCCACATACTGGTAAATACAATATTGAAACTTACAATAAAAAATAATTTAACATTTCAAAATGATATGTTTGATACAAAACTTCCATAACATGAAATTTTATTAAGACAAAAAGTTCCAGATATACTTGTTAGGAAAGATGAATCACAAATCATTTTTGTTGTATCATGACCATATTAATGTTTTTGGAATCTAAATATCTAAACATATAATCCCATTTGTAAAGATATGAATAAAACTATGTGTGTGAATAACTATACCATGTATACAAATCTCCCTATAACATGTATAACATGAATTAAACCGGACAAAACATCTTGAAGGCATCACATGATCTTCAACAATAGACAAGTGTATATAGAATATGTTAAGTTATAGTTCCAAAGTATGCATAAAAAGTCTGTTAACGATTTGGCATCATTACCAAATATTTTTTATTTCTATTGTTTCGATTTCATCAACACTGTCCTGATTTTTAGGTCAAATATTTTTATTTTATTTCTGTCGATTTTGTATTTTAAGTGTTTACAAATTGAGGTAAAACATAAAAGATAACAATTTTCCCTCAGCCCCAATTTTTCCAAAAAGTTGAATGAGAATAGACAAATTTTTTTTCATGACCTAAACAAAAGAATATTTATACAATAAAATTTCAAATTAAGTATGTGAAAACTTCTTAGAATTCCTTCAAAATGTGATTTGTTTAATTCAGACATTCTTCTTAATAGCTGTAATCCTACAGCAAAGTTGACAACATTTTAATAATCTAATTTGTTGTTAGATTCTGCCCTGAATCAACTTGCAAACTTGTAGAACGTTGTAGTCAGTGGTTCAAAATGTGTTTGGTTCTGATGAGGATTGATACAGCTGTAGCTACATATTGATTCAAACATAAATAACATAATATGAGGTATTTACTCATATGAAGCTGCGCATTTTACAAAATAAATGTAGAGTGACAATAGTATACACAGAAGTCACCTAGTTACAGTTCATTCATAGAACAGTTATTATTAATTAATTACATGTATGTCAAATATCAAAGCTTAAAATGCAAATTGACTATATCTAATGTCATCTTTAGAATGAACTTATGACTAATTAGAATTGTAAGATTTGGTGCCAAAAGACTGAACCCCTGCACAAAAACACAACGGTAGGTAATATTCGACGTCAGCACGTACATATTTTTTGACATATCTCTTCGTTAGTTTGTTCATACACAAACAGATGCTCACATATCAATCATCACTTTATCATACAAAAAAGACTACTTGAATCATCACTTTACAACAGTATTATCCACCAATACATCCCAGTAGGACGGTGGAGTGTGTCTCTCTGCCCTGGTTGATTCATTAATAAATCTAAAATCAACCAGAAATTATATTTTAAATCAATTGTTACATCATATTCAATGTTTCTTTAATTTATAAGTTGAACTAATTCAAACTGTTATAAATCGGGCTGCTGATTTTCTGGTTTAAATTATTTGACATCTTGTCATGTCAGACCCTTTTATAGCTTACTATACAGTATGCTCATTGTTGAAGCTGGTAAGCGACCTATAATTTCTTAAGCTGTATAGTGATTTATAATTTCTTAAGCTGTATAATGACTTATAATTTCTAAAGCTGTGCAGTGACCTATAGCTACTTAAACTGTATCATAACCTATAGTTTCTAAGTTATATAGTGAAATATAGTTTCTTACATCCACACCCTTTGGTACTGGTTGATAGTTTATACCAAATTTTGCTTATTTATATATATATGTCTACCGTTTGAAAACTTAAAAACAAATAAAAATCAAATGAGTGGTTTGACTTAGCATCCCCCCACTTGTCATTCATAGCATTGGAAAACAGGAAGAAGAAGTCTGATAGATTTGAAAAGCACTCAGACTTGACAAATCATCACATTCAAGCTGAACATTTATGTCATTCTGTTCATTAGTAGTAAGTAAAAGTGTGAAGAAGTTATTATGTTCATTCAGCATTGAAAAAATTCAAGAATACGCAAACAGGAAGAAGTCGGGTCACAGATTCTATAAGTGCTCACACTTGTTGTCTAACTGCTGACCAAAAATGAACAGTCTGTTCAGAAGTACCCGAGAACATGTGATGAAAATATTTGTCAGACCAAAGGATGCACACACAGACAAAATTAAAATAAAAAAAATACAGAACTCCAACGAAAACTCAAAACGGAAAGTCCCTCACCAAACGGCATAATTAAAAGCCCAAACACACCAAACGAATGGAAAACAACTGTCATATTCCTGACTAGGTACAGGCATTTCTTTATGTAGAAAATGGTGGATTAAACAAACAGATGGAAAACGTGGATGCAGTGTATCCCTTTATCCTAACATTGGAATATAACAACAAAGAACATCACATGCTTTATAAAA
The DNA here is from genome assembly GCA_017311375.1 of Mytilus coruscus. Lineage (NCBI taxonomy): Eukaryota > Metazoa > Mollusca > Bivalvia > Mytilida > Mytilidae > Mytilus > Mytilus coruscus. The sequence continues at coordinate 75,637,708 of CM029595.1, read as the reverse complement.
TTTGATAACATCATTTTCAAACGTTGGTGAAAATTTTCTAAACAAATTTAGTGAATATTATTATTAATGATTTTCCAGAAGATTGCAATAAGATTGATGTGCCATCAATGAATGCCTCCATGTTTGCCACCTACTCACCATTAAATAAGACTAGTTTGTATCATTCCCGCCAAATTTGCTTCTAAATGGCCTGGTGGCTTCAATGGAAGTGAAGAATATTTACAGTGCCTAACAATGGATGGAAAATGGAGTCAGTCCCTAATTGATGAAAATAGTCATATGCCCTAGGTGATTTAAATTTCAGGAATATTTTAAGAATAACAAATAGTGTTGGCGAGGTCTATTGAGCAGTCCAATATTGCTAGTAATTCTTGTAAATATTTTTATGTATTATATCAATCTTTTGGTAGAAATTTCTTAAACATTCCATAGTTTTTCATTACCTGTTTGTTTATTTGTATTTCCAATCAAAATTTCAAGTTCTGGATGGAACCTTGACGAGTTAGCTCCCCTTCTGCCATCTCTGTTTGTACAGTTCTTGGAGATGATCTCTCGGATGCTGAATCACAATTACGGTATCTGGAATGTCGACAGGAGACAAAAATACAGATGACAATGGCCAGGAATGTAGAAATAGAACCTATAGCTAATACAATTTGGGTCACTAAGTCATCGGCACTATGTTCATCAATATTGTCATCATCATCTGCCGAAAAAAAACAAAACAAATAGATTTAAAAACTTAGCTTACAAATTCACACACTCAATCTTTGCTAAACTACAGCATAAAAACTCAATTTTAACATGTAAAAGCAGGAATAATTCATCTTACAGACTTATTTCATTGCAAGTGAATAATTCATTCTAACTTGTCGGAAAAGCCTTTTAAATAAAAATTGCTTGAGTAAAATATCTTGATTTGTATAGAAATAATGGATGTGATGTGATTTCAAATGAGACAACTATCCACCAGACACCAAAAGACGTAGATGTAAACCGATGAACTTCACAATGCGGCCTTCAAAAATTAACAACAACCTTACAGGAAGCTATAAAAGCCCTCGAAAGACAAATTATGTAACAATTTAAAAGAGAAAACCAATGGGCTGATTTATGATCAAACAATAAATGAATAAAAGACAATAACAGACAACAACTAACGACATCCACTTAATTACAGGCTCCTGAATAAGGACAGGCACATACAGATGGTAAAAGGGTTAAACAAGCTTGCAAGTTCTCACCCCTTTCTCTAATCTTAGTCTAGTTCATTTAGTTTGTGATTGAAGGGAGTAGACCTGTGTTAAGGGAGGTAACTTTTTAAATCAGTAATATCATTGTCATCATTACTTTTCAGATTTGAAGCATTCATTTGAAACATAATTAAATAAAATTAGCTGGGTTATTCAAAGGTTTAAATATTTATAGGAAAGAATTGATTGTTGTGTTTCTTGATAATTTGGAGACACAACCAACAGCATAATAAATTATTTATTTTCTTGGGTATCAATTTTCCTGGATTGAGGTAAATTGTGTATATTCGTTGATATTTGATTTCATGGTTTTGCCAGAGTATGCCTATAGAAAATTCGTACTTCGTTAAACATTTAAATTTGTGGTTCACCTTTACCCAAAAGTTCGAAGAAAATTGCAATCACTCGATTAATAATGAAACCACAGTAGCAATAAATCACTCCGTCAAAGGTTCCTTCCTTCTCTTATCCATTCATTTACAATTTTTATATTTCTACTTTGTCATTAACATTACAAATTAACAGACATTTAAGATCACTGAATAAGTGATTGCACGGACAGTTCTTCAAAATTTATATTTGTAAACAGATCACTCACCTATACTTTATTGTCCATTTTTGCCCTCTATCCTATAAACAACATGGGCACCAGATTTTTGCTGAGCTTCAAACCTGATTAAAAATGGATTACTTCCTGGGGTACAAAATGTAGGGTCCAAATTGTTCACACAATTACGTGTTTGTCAAAAAACATGAAATACATCATACTTGTGAGTGTGGGTTTCTGTTGGGTTGAAAACATACAATAGTTTGTCTGAATTGATTTCTAATGACATGTGAATAACGCTCTCATGACATTTCTATCCAACAATGTTACCATTGTTACATGTACATGTGTATCAAATAATTGTTCTTTCCGTGCTTCTTCTATGGTAGTGTTAGGTGCTTTTTGTTTGTGTTTATAATGAAACACTAATTTATACAAAAAACTAAATGTGTCTGTATGATTCGAATTACGTTATCTAAATATATCGTTAAATAATTCTTTATATTCAGGGATATCAATCTTGTCAAAATTAGCATATGATTCCTTTCTCCTAATATTGAAAAGAAAGATATTAAATAAATCTTATGTCAATATAAAAATTAAACAAGAATGTGTCCCCAGTACACGGATACCCCATACGCACTATCATTTTCTATGTTCAGTGGACCGTAAAAATTGGGGAAAATCTCTAATTCGGCATTAAAATTAGAAAGATCATATCATAGGGAACATGTATTCTAAGTTTCAAGTTGATTGGACTTCAACTTCATCAAAAACTACCTCGACCAAAAACTTTAACCTGAAGCGGGACGTACGGACGAACGGACGGACGGACGAACAGACGAACGAACGAACGGACGGACGGACGCACAGACCAGAAAACATAATGCCCATAAATGGGGCATAATAATGAGGTACGATTGTCAATGAGACACTATCCACCAGGGGCCAAATGATCGAAGCAACTATAGGTCACCGTACACCTTCAACGACAAACAAAGCCATACTGTATAGTAAGGTATAAAAGGCCCCAGCATAACAAAAAACAATTCAACCAAGAACCATTTATTGATATCAATTAGATAAGATGCCCATCCAGGAACAGAACATGTTAATGTGATATGAATATATTAATATGAACCCTGATTTGTCCTAGACCGACAGCCTGACTTTTGAACTTTTTCACAAGGAACAGTCCACAGAAAGACATGTCACCTACCCTGATACATTGTTATGACTGAAGGCCACCCAGTCTTTGCTCTTACTCCCCAATGTTACATGCTTAGCTGGATGGCAGCAAATACCAATTGTTTTAAAGTATTTTGTTTGACCATACACGGAACAAAATCCAAGACCTCCTGCACTGGAAGGGACCATGTCACTATGAGATCTACACGGCAGTCATTGCAATTTTAATTTAATTCTACAAAAATAAAGGTGCTAGCCATACATCTTAGGAAAATTGAAATAGAAGCTTTAAAGAGCCTGTGTCGCTCATATGCATCTTCAACAAGAACCATTATTTAGTAAAAATCATCATTAAAGGGGATTAACTCTATTAAGAGTTAACTGACAATTTGAATTATGTTGGTGTATTAAAAGAAAGTATCCTGCTGATCATTTTTCCTACCAAAGTTTCTATTTATATATTAATATTCAAGATAATAGGCGAAAAGGCAAAAATTGCAACAACAAAAAAACCTTCATTAAAGGGCAATAATTTCAATAAGGAGTTGACTAACGATTTCGTTCAGCTGGATTATTTGTAGATCGTGTCTTACTGATCATGTTTGCTATTGTTTCTGTCTATCTATTATCATTTTTGAGATAATAAGCAAAAATGCATTAAAATTGGTAAAATTCGTTGTTTAAGGGCAAGAACTTCTATAGGAATTCGTCTTACAGTTTTGAGGTCAATAAACATTATGTAGATCTCATCATTTTGAACATTTATGCACTTGTCAGATTTTCTCTTTTTATAGCAGTTTCAAGTTAATAGGTAAATATTGCATTATACCCCTATGTTCTGTGTTTAGCCATGTCGGCCATGTTTGTCGGCAGGCGAAGTCATCGGGCACATTAAAAAACATAACCTAATAATGATTGTGGTTAAATGTTGTTAAATTTGACTAAGTTGTTTCAGAGGAGAAGATTTTTGTAAGATCAATCAAAAACACAAAAAATGGGAAACATCGCCATTAAAGCATGTAAAGGCAATAAATCCAAAAACGAGTCGTTCGACGACTTTGTCTATGTAACTTACTTGTAGATCTTGTTTTTCTGATAAAATAAGAAAAAATTATTTTTCTCACTAAAATTTCTCTCTATCTATTTTAGTTTTCAAAATAATAGGCAAAAATGAAAAAAATTGGTAAACCTTAAGCTTAGCATTAACTCCTATAAGAAGTCGGCTGACAAAAAGGTGATGTAAATAGACAGCAGGTAGATATCAACATTCTGGACAAATACAAAAAGTTAACGCCGCCGCCGTGTTTGTAAGCCGTTGCATTCCGTGACTTGAATCACAGGCTAGACAAAAATATGGAAATATATTTACACATTTTTGTCTAGTGGGGAGCTGATTTCTTTGGAGAAAATTAGCACTTGACATCTAACAGACATTCATTTTTTTTTTTTAAATGTAGAGTTAAAACAATACTCAAATTCGTGCAATTTGATGACAAATAATATGTATTCTAATTCCTCTACAGAGGTACAATTTTTATCGACCAAAACCACAATTGTAGGTCTATTTGTATGCATTGCGGCATAGGATGTGTTTTGAATGCTATCACTGTTACAGGACGTCATTCTATAGTAAGTTTGGCCAGATTTACTATTAGTCTAACAGAAAGACTGCAAACACTATACCGATAAATGACTGTGTACGTCTTTGCCCTCAGCAGAGCTATAGCAAAACAGTACATTAACGGGTGTTACACGCACAGGGACTCGGTTAGTAGGTATATATTTGGGTACATATTGTAATTTTAATTTGTTTTTCGTATTTCCTGTCTATTTGTATTAAAATTATCAACGTTGGCATCAAGATTTGGGTTGTGCCTAAATGAGAAACGAAATCGAAATGCAATTAACGAAACGAAATGAAACGAAACAAAAAATATGACAATTGATAGAATTCCTTCAAAAAGCTCTCAAATGTTAATGGAACGTGACAGACATTCTCCAAAAAGGCAATGGCTTGCAAATACAACTGTAAATTAGTTCATATATTACATATCTAATTGGTCTGAACGTGAAAACAAAACTAAGAATATAAATATTTCAAGGACAGAAAAACATAAGAACAACACACTTTATCTGAACAAATTTCATTATGCGAAATATCGATATGGTTTAGTACAAATACATGATAGACAAGGTCGTAAGGGCGCGAAAATCCATTTTACCTTTGTATACGTTTGTACCCTCAACTACTGTGGATTCATTATTATACGTTGAATACCAATTTTCGTGGGTTTCGTTGGTACATGTGATCCACAAATTCAAATGATCAACGAATTACATATTTTCTATGTATATATTTGACTTTGTATGCAGAGATTGGCAAAACCACGAAATCAAATATCCACGAGAATGCAAGTTTTCCTCAATCCACGAAAATTGAATATCACGAAAAGAAAAGAATCTACAGTATCCTGCATTTCACGTGTTTCATGATGCAGAATATTCATTTTTTTTCCTGACTTGGGCGTAGTCATTTATTTTCAGTTCTTACCAAGCCAAGATATTCATTTTTAAGGTCGCCCTGCTTTGTGCCAATGTTGATAATTTAATACAAACAGACAGGAAATATGAAAAACAATTTAAAATTACAATGATGACAAAAATATATATCTGCTACCTTAGTCAAAGTGGTTCCACGGAAACTTTTTATGAATAGAGTCATTTGTGCATCGTGTGAGTTCAAAGGCACTTTGTCGTTCACCTTGTGACCCAATTCACAGTAGGTATAGTGTCCGGCTGGGGTCGTGTTTTTCATGTTTTTCGAGTGATTTGATCGGGTTTCTTCGATTGTGACCACATTTTTTCGAGTGAGTTGATCAAAAATGTTCTTTTCTTGTAAGACGTGAAACAGATGCTTGAACTTAATTTACAAGATCATACGAAGTAAGTTAGTATTTGTGATAAAAGATATCACCAACCCTACATTGTTTTGTGTTATAAAAATCTAATTTAGCTTTACAATGCTTAAATAAAGAATGCAGCTATTTTTATATAAATACCAATGCAAATGACATAGGAAATGTATATTTGGAATCTATATATCCTTAAATTTACAGACACCTTTATAAAAATTCGTGTTATTGCATTGAAAAAGACATTTTAAATTTAGAATAAACTCATTTTTAAAAGTCCATGTTTATTTGAGAGCAGTCCGGACTTTTTGAGCGCGGTCCAGGTTTTGATCGAGTGAATAAACAAAATTTCAATGGCTTAAAATGTTAAATGTCATTGCAATTACGTTTATGAAACAATGAAAACGTTCAAATGCAATGAAAATGAAATGAAATGAAAAAGCACAAAACCAATGCTTTTAACCATTTTGATAATACTGTATTATGTATCACGAACCGCTTATAAAAAGCTTCGATCATTTGTATATAGAATTGTTTTCCATATATTATAAATTGCATGTATTATAAATGTAAACATCAGTGTGGAACTATCAAAGGAGTCATCGCGCATGTACACATGTTGTATCGAACCAAACATACGTATATTGATTTCGATTCCATGCAATAAATTTACATGATAGTGTACCGATATGGATTTCATACAGTAAATATTCGTGACGTAAACAATATTTATGTGAGTACAGACATATATATATACAGTAACGAGATGTGGTTAATTGCAAATGAGACTATACACAAGAGTTCAAATGACGAAGATAAAAGTAATTATAGGTCACTGTACGGCCTTCAACAATGAGAAACCCCTATACCTTATAGTCAGCTATAAAGGACCCCAACATGAAAAATGTAAAACAATTAAAACGAGAAAACTAACGACCAAATTTATATAATACTATGTACGAAAAAAAAACAAATATGACAGACGTGAACCAACGACAACCATTGAATTACAGAGTCTTGATTTGGTACAGGCACATACAGAATGTAGCTTGGTAAAGCATGTTAAACATGTTAAACAACGGACTTATAAAAATGAATATATAATCTATTGAAAAGTTTTTGAGTGGCCTGTTCTTGGTACTAACGACAGTTTTACAGAGAATCCAGTAATGTCTAATATATCTTAATCATGTTAATACTTAAAGGTTATAGTAAAGTGTTTTCATAATATTAGGACTATTTAATATTGTCTTTCGCTATATTACAGTTACAAAGTTAAACAAGAAAGAGTCAGTTTTTAAGCCTAAGAATGCCATCTTTCTTCTTCACATTTTCTTTGAAAAACCAGGACCTTTTGATGAAAAACCCCGACGTTTTAAATATTGCTCTCGAAAAAACACGGACACTGTAAATCACTAGATGTAAGTGAACTACAAGGCAATTGAGCGTCGTTTGTGCTCAAAACATATATAGTAATCAGAAAAAATTGTAAGGGGTTTCACGAACCCTGTGTCTCGCCTATGATTGCTGCTATCAGTGTAAAAGTGTAATGTTGACTTAAAAAGTGAGTCAATTTATTAGTTAAATACAGAATTTACAAAAAAAAACTTTTTCTTTAGATGCTATTTTTTTTGTCTTGAAGATTATCAAAGCTTGTACAAGTTTCATAACAACCCATGAAGGTTTACAAATTTATCATGTCAAAAAATGTAATCCCAGACTGTCTGTAATCTTAACTGTGAAAAGTCCATCTATTAGAAAAATACTGAACATAAAAAAACTATTTTCAAAAGTTTGTTTCAGACATTATCTCTTAATCATAAAAAAAAGTAATTGATGTGTAACAAACTGTAACCCAAGACTATCTACTTGTTAACATTTGTCAGTAAAATATGGAAAAAATGTAAATAAATATTTTCAAAATTTTGCTCTGTATACTGTCTTTTGTTTATAAATAAGCTTCTGTACAAGTTTTATCAAATTTCGTGAAGGGTTGACAAAGTTATTGATGAGTGAACAAACTTTAACTACAGACTAAACCCAAATGTTGACGCCGACGACGGAATCTAGCATCGCTATGTCTCGTTTTTGCGACATAAATGTCGCAGTCTAGACAATAAAATGAACAGTCATGAACAAAATTATAATACTTGCGAAATAACAGTAAATCGACCTGATCGTATGTAATATCAACTGTCCTACACTCGAAAAAGTGGACCGAATCAATCGAAAAAAACACGATCTCAGGCTGACACTATACCTACATTGTAATTTCCTGTTTTTTATGAATAAAATGAACAGGTTTAATGCACCCTTTTCTACATAAGAAAATGCCTGTACCAAGTCAGGAATATGACAGTTGTTTTCCATCCGTTTGATGTGTTTGAGCTTTTGGTTTTGTCATTTGATAAAGGACTGTTCGATTTGAATTTTCCTTGGAGTTCGGTAATTTTGTTATTTAACTTGTTATATGAAAAGAAATCATAAAAATGATTTTATAAAAATCAAATTATGCCCAAAAATGCTGAAATTGAAAAAAGTGGCTACGAATTAATGACTGCAAGAATAACAGTAACCGTAAAATTTCCATGTACAAACCTCTCTTCGGTTTGCTTATTAGTTTAAGTGAAATCTGATGAGTCGTCTAAATCTAACTATTCGGAAGATTGCGCTTTGCTGTTCATATTCAATGAATTTGTTCAAGTCGATTTTGAAATCGCAAAATCAGTTTCAAAGTCAAATAAACATCCATTTTGGCCATTGTGATGGTAAATGAAAACATATCGTGTCTCGTTATCAATCCCCGAATATTACTTTACTCCAATGAGCACGAAAATAGACTGTTATTTTGAATTTACATTGTATCATAGGTCAAATTTATTTGTTCAGTGTATGTTCAATGGTGTTAATATGTCCTTTGATTGAGTTAAGCTATTTCAGTTGATATTTTATAGTGTGTCTTTCTATGTTGTGATGTTACACTATTGTTTCAGAAAAAGGGTGAAGGTTTGGTACCATTAAAACGTTTAAACCCGCTGCATTTGTTTGCACCTGTCCTAAGTCAGGAATCTGATGTTCAGTAGTTGTCGTTTGTTGATGTGGTTCATAAGTGTTTCTCGTTTCTCGTTTTATATAGATTAGACCGTTGGTTTTCCCGTTTGAATGGTTTTACACTAGTAATTTTGGGGCCCTTTATAGCTTACTGTTCGGTGTGAGCCTCGGCTCCGTGTTGAAGACCGTACTTTGACCTATAATGGTTTACTTTTATAAATTTTGACTCGGATGGAGAGTTGTCTCATTGGCACTCATACCACATCTTCTTATATCTATGAAACATTTGATTTCTTAAATATGTGGATCCAAAAATTCAAACGGAACAACAAACCATTCTTTTTCATTTCATTTTATTGCCCCATTAAAAAAGGAAAAATATTTGTTTTGTTAGATTCACATATTTGTTCTACTGATTTCATATGTACACATGTGTACTTATGATTTTCTGAGTTATATTTCTTATTCTACCCATCATCATCATCTTTCTTATTTTATTTTCATGTGTTGTTGAATTTTTTAAAATCGTAAAGGGACATTAGTTATGAGATATAAAAAAAATAGAATATAATTTTTTTTGTTCATTTATTAATGAAAGTAAAATAGTAATATAATAATTCGATTTTAGCAGCCAGTTTGTTTCAATCTTGTCAAAATAAGAATCAACGCTGATGAATTATTCACTTGCAAGTGAATAATTTGACCTCATTGAATCCGTATCCATGTGACCTTCTATTTAACCCCTTAACTACAGATGGTTACGCATACGTGTTCAGTTATTAAAGGGAAAAGAATGTCAACATTGAATGTGAAACAAGGATGAACCATTTGGTTGACTGATTCGATCCACAAAAACTCATTCTTATGCAGATAAAAACGACGATTAACATGTTTGTTTAACCTATAATATGAAACCAAACAGACCCAAAAAAAATCCAATTGCACGTGTAGGCTATCTATTTATATTTATATCTATGTTTATATCGGGTTATATGACCGTCGGCTTTCTTCGGAGGTCACATCGATAGTTGATTAAATGGCGTCTAGCCTAAAATACACGCGAAACATGAATTTGACAGCTAATGCCCCTTTAAATGAATTTTTCATATTTTTGTTTATTCTTTGTTTGGTTTTGTTTGTTTGTACGTATATTGGAGTGTATATATATGTAGAAGCCTATGAGCCGGGGAAGGGAGGAAATGCCACCCCCTTAACTTTCAAAAGTGGGGTTGGGGCAAAACAATGGGGTGTATTACAGAAAAATTATTACACCAGGGTTTTCGATATCACAAACTAGTCAAAACATTTACTAAATTTTATCATCGGTACAAGGACATCATTCGTAAATATAGCTCAACATGCAGACTTCTTATACGTTCAGGTATTTCACATCCAATCTTTTATGGTAATATTCTTTATAAAGCACTAAAATGTCAGTATTCACCTCAGAAGCTAACAAAACCTTTAAATAGACTTATTAAGAAGGGATATAGTTACGATACTGTTGTCAGGTCATTAAAGATTGCATATTTTGGCTTTAATATTGATTCACTTATAGGGTCTTTGCATCGGAACTAAACACATTTATTTAAAACCAGTTGTTGGCATGACACGGGTTATGCTCTTCTCATATATTTTATGATGGTATGATACTAAACCCCTAACGGGAGGGATTGTGCCTGATATTCATATGATGAAGACATAATCTTTCAATCAGTTTAATTGAGGTCTGGAGCTGGCATGTCAGTTCTATCTATTTATATCTATATCTATGTTTATATCGGGTTATATGACCGTCGGCTTTCTTCGGAGGTCACACCGATAGTTGATTAGATGGCGGCTAGCCTAAAATACACACGAAACATGAATTTGACAGCTAATGCCCCTTTGAATGGTTGTTTTCATATTTTTGTTTATTCTTTGTTTGGTTTTGTTTGTTTGTACGTATATTGGAGTGTACATATATGTAGAAGCCTATGAGCCGGGGAAGGGAGGAAATGCTCCCCGCCCTAAACTTTCAAAAGTGGGGTTGGGACAAAACAAAATCCCGTCCCCACACTGTTAGTCAATTTACTTAATTGAAAATAAGAAAATGGTTATGAAAAAGGACATTAGTTACTTCTAGATATGTCATTTAATCTATTCTTTACAAGTTCATTTAGGATCGCTTCATGTAACACACGATTACCTTGTTTTGTTTAATTATTCGTCAACACCTAATTCACAGTATAATGTCCGCCTGGGATCGAGTTTTTCTCGCGATTTGTTTCGGGTTTTCGAGTTTGACCACGTATTTTTGAGTGAATATGATCAAAAATATAAACAAACATACTTCCTTTCTGGTAAAACGTACAACAAGAATGCTAGAACTTTATATACAAGATCATAGAAGGTAAATTAGTCTTTGTGGTAATAAGATATTATCAACCCTAAATCATTTGGTTTTAAAAACGTATAATCTAGCCTAACAATGCTTTATTCCAGAATAGAGATTAAAGTTATTGTTATACACATACCAATGTAAATGTCAACGGCAATGCAAACATGGAATTTATATGCACTTAGATATACAGAAATTTTACAACAATTCTTGGGTTTGCATTGATAATGACATTTCGGGGAGTAAATTCCTTTTTGTATGTCCGTGTGAAGAGGAGTCTGATCTAGCGTATATTATGTTTGGTCACACAGACATAAAGCATCATCATAGCTTCCTTTCCATCAGAAATTAAAGAATAACAATTTACAATGTATATTTGTGATGTGTACGCATGGTATATACACATTTTGTTATCTTTATTATTTCAAAGGAATCGTATAAAAGCTCACAGATAATTTTCTTTATTGATTATTAAATACATTGGATAAGTCCCTGGGTTTACTTCCAAGGGGGACTGGGAATAGTAATATGGTTACTTAGGTCCTTTTTCGACCGGCAGTAAAACCCTTGACAAAGTGTTGTGTCCGTTTGGCTGTGCGGGATATACAAGTACGCAGCAACGTCCGGTTAGAATAGGGCGCACTGCACGTTAAGAACCCTTGCAACAACTCTTTGAGTGGCAAGGCAAAATGTTTGTCCCTATCCATTTTTCAGTGGCAGTCTCAATTTCCCAATTTTCATCCCGAACGCCTTCTGTTACAGGACCTACCTATTGGATTTATTGTTAAATTGTTCTCGTCCTGAAAATCCATGAAATATTTGCCACTAGACGTAAAGCAAACAACAATAAATCATTTAGAATTGTCTGTTGATAAATTCAAAAGTTAGAAAGAAACTAAGGTTTCAATTCCATCAGGCAATGTTGACCTTAGATGGATTTGTCCATTTTAGGTCCTTTTGGTCATATAGCTCTTCAAATTTTTCGGTTCTTGTACATCCCTGGCTTTCAAATATCCTTCTTTGAGCGTCCCGGATGAAGATTAATACAGAAAAGCGCTTCGGACGAATGAAATTTATAAAGTTTTGTTTTCATCTTTATTAGATATTCCATTCAATTCAAATATAATGGGCAATGTGAAATAGTACATGGGCGGATAAATTGTGTATTTTGTTTGTTGTTTTCTGTTAATGTAATTATTGGGATGTGCAGGCCTATCTTAGTAGAATATTTGTGTTAACATTGAACTTTTCAGAATTTTTACTGCCATTACTTAGTTTTCTTGCTCCTATGTTTTTTCACCATGATAGTAATATATATCAATCATAAATTATTATTGGCAGTAAAAACAAAGATAGCATGCGATTATGAATCCCGTGTACTCGTTCCTAAAGACCGTTTTAAAAAGGACCAAGTAATTTCTTATATATCATAATACTGCAAAATTTATTGTAAAAAGTTTTCATTGCAGAAGGTTAGCATTAAATTGAAAATAGTTAAATTCGATCAATAAATTTGATATTTGTAATATGTTTCTGTGACTTATTGGAAATGTATTATATTGTTCCTCACTAAATTAGTTATAAAGAAGAAAAAAAATCAGTTTTAAATACCAAGAATGCCTTCTTTCTTATTCACATTTTTTTTAAAAGCCTGGACCGTTTGTTAAAAAACAGGGAAGTTTTCAATGTAGCTCTCGAAAGAAAACTGGACAATATAAAACGCTGCATTTTATGTTAAATTCAAGTAAATTGTGCGTAGTTTGTGCTCAAAGAAGTATGGTATTCCAAATTAAATAAAATGAACAGTCATGAATAACACTATTATACTTGCAAAATAGCAGTAAATCGATCTCATCCCATGTAATATCAATCGAAAAACCTGATCTACTCTCGAAAAAACACGATTTCTATACCTATACCTTCTGTGTAATTGGTGTATAGAAAAAAGACAAACAATACACCCAGAGTGATTGAAAACAAGGCTCATCTGTGGATAAACGATCGCTCACCTCTACATTACAAATAAAGCAGCTATATGATAAATTACTGTTAAGGGGTTTTACTGAGTTGAAAATAATTTCAGAAAGGAAAAAAATCGACAATTAACAAAATCAGAATCAAGAATTGACTCTGGTTGCTTTATTAGATACAAAATTCATGCATATGTCTCATTTTCACATACGACGGAATTTTCACAGCATCAGAAATTAATAATAAAAGCTTAATTAATTATACTTTATATTTTTTATTTACACATTCACGAAATATAGACAGTGTTTTGAAAGGGTTATAGTATTAAGACCTTCGCAACTGCTATCTCTATGAAATCTGACGCAAATCTGGAACGGCGTTGTAAAACACCCTTCATAACCGTGAAACAGTTTTCGCACGGGTTCAGGTCTGGATGGTTTGGTGGTTGAAACAAACTTTGGCAGAACTTGGCAGAACTTGAGATGCCTATCTGTAAGCCTGTTCCACACGGAGGCATGCATTACAGATAGATTTTGAAAAAGTATTCCCATACTTGATCTGGTCCTAAATTCGCATGCTATATTTGTCTGGTGCTTCTAGGTGTGGGGAGGGGGTCGTAAATAAGAGGTGCCACAAATTTAGACCATGGTTGTGAAGTTGGCATATCATTTCAATATTTGGCATTATTTGCACATTTTGTGGTCATTTTGTCTTGTGTTTTGGGGTCAAATTTAGAACTTACTGGAATATTTTGAATCAAATTTCATTTTATTAACATTGAATAGACAAAACAGTTATTGGTTAATTTTTAATATACATTTTCTGCAATATGCATTATTTCTGATATCAAAAATTCAGTTATTGATGGATAATTTCTGATAGGGTTTCGAGATTCGAGGAGCGGAACTTGTGGATCTAACCACTTACCCTCCCCCTCCCGAAACATGAGTGTTTCACAATGTATTCACGGAAACTGGAGATCTCTATTTAGAAGCTTAAAAGTGAATGTTTATTACAACAATACATGTATCATTGTATGCCATGATCGCAACTTGCCGAGTACACAATTTCCATTGTACAGTACAGCAAACAGGTGTCATGTTTTCAAATTGAATATAAAACATATTAAAATGTATGAGTACTTTCGGAAATTATATAATTTATTTGAAAATTGGCTATGGTATACATGTTCACGAGAGAGAGACGACCTAAACAAACTTCTAAAGAAAAAGATATTCCGATTTTAAAATGTAATGCTGAAATTGATACACAGAAACCAAAGATTTGGTCCACATCTTTTATGCGACTGTCATTCACTTACAGTTTATTGATAGATATTGAAAAAATATTTATTCATCCATTAAATTTGTAACACTGTTCTTCAGGTTTTTATTATATATAAAAATATATACTTTAGTTAAAACTCAAGGGCATAAAGCGTGAAAAGAAATAGTCTCTCATTGCACTCATGCTAGTTGTATTGTTTGTCATTCTTCTATACAGCAATCACGTGTTGATTATATCATTTATAAAACACTGTAATACTAGTATTGTGGAATATGACGCGTTACTAAACAAATTTGTAAAGAATATATATATATTAATTAACAAAAGTCAATTGTAGTCAATTATCAGTCCAGTGGTTATGTTTGTAGTCTTTCTATAAGACTACTTGTAAGACTTGTCACACTAACTACAGAACGACTGTAACCTTGATTAAGATTAGACAATTATATTAACTTCGTTTTTAAAGGACAACTAAGGAAAATGTAGAAATGTTATTTACAAAGACATGAAAGAGCTGATGAGATTTTTGTCAAGATAAAAAGGTATGTAGGGAAAACACGCTATTTTCATTTGACACTTCAAGAATTTTGATTTACAAAATAATAATATAAAATTCTTATATTTGAACACACAGCAGACATTTAAGTGAAATAGGGAACAATGTCAGATTAAAAAGCAATAGAGAATACATGTAGTGCCTAAAATCTAGAATTTTGATTCTATAGTAATATGACAATATAATAGCACAAAAAACAGGGGTGGATCCAGTGTCCTAGGTAAGGGGGGGATTTATTTTTCAAAATTGTTAAATGTCTACCGAGCGAAACTATACAAAATTTTGTTTTGGAAATTTTATGAAATAAATGATAATTTTTCTGGTCAAAAAGGAGAGGGCATAAGCCCCCTGAGAATCCTTCACTGACAATACTTCACCATGAAAAATTAAAATCACACATTATAGATTCTATGCTTCATGAATGCTTTTCTGAATTATGTGTAACTATTGTATACACGTACCTTTGTAAATTCGACGAACACTTAAGTATCAACTTTTGAAACCCCCACAGTGGGAGATCAGCATTTCCCATATGATTGCAGCCTGATGAGTGGGGGACATAAAATCAACTCATTGAATAAATTACATAAAAATCTGTCAAGTAGTATGGATCTCTGATTGTTTTGTAAATAAACAATGTTAAGCGGTAATTTTTCAATTTTTTTTTTATCAGTTAAAGTGAAAGAGGGAGAAATTGTAATGTTTTTCTACAATGAGGCTGATTTTATCTTCCGGTCTTTGGTCTCAACGGGATTTTTCAAAACATTTTTTTTATAAAAAACATTGAGAGGTTCCTACCTATATCTGGATTGACACACGATTGAAATATCTTATGACATATACAATCTATCTGTGAAATCTTAATAAACCATTGATATAAAAGTACAAGCAACATGTTTATGTAATAACTATACATTTTCTCGAAATAAAACAAATGTATTTGTACAAGGCTTAGAAACAGAGAGTAGACTGGAAGGCTGTGACGAGCATTTATATCCTGCTTCATGTGTTTCGAGCCAAGTACAAATAAATTAATATTTATAGACAATGTACATGGTTATTCTCTTTATACTGCAACTCTTTCAACTGTTCAAAATAAAATATTTTCGGTAAAAAAATCATTTAGAAGTTGAAGCTGCCAAAGCTAAAGTTCTTTGAATCTGTATTCCTTATTGACTTCATAAATAAAACTCCACGGAAAAGCACTGTCAGAGTCATAAAACAGGCGATATACAGTCAGTGACTATGTATCACATATGAATATACAATCAATGCAATTTGACTGATCAAACATAATAAATATATATATTATAAGCACAGACATATATAGTCCATGACATTGGCAACTAACTTTTACCTGTAAAATAAAGCTGTCAACATCATGTGTATGCATGGGATTTTACGATACTACTATTTTATCTAACAAAAATATCAAGGTAAATTCAAAAGGGGAGGATGGAGAGTTGTCTCATTGGCACTCATACCACATCTTCTTATATCTATAAAATCAAACGTAAGACTTGATAAACCAACAGAACGACAAACGATCTATATTACATACATAAATTCATTACACAACAAAGGATTAAAAGAACATCACTAAGTTGAGATTGTTGTATAATGCAATGACATATTTCATGTATATGTCTGGATAAAATATTCAACCTTTTTCTTAGTTTTACATGACGTTAACTTTAACGGGTTAGTTGAAAGTGTTTACTGCATTTAATATCCTTTTTAATTAAATGATTTTATCAATCTGTTTGCATTAAAACAAAAATATTGGTTGATAGTTCTATTCATCAAGGAAATATTGTGATACAATTTTTAGCAGAAATAAGGATTATTTTAATTTTTTAAATTCTATTTTATAAAGAAAATATAAATGAATATATTGCCTACAAAAGATTATTAAACCCTTTTCTTGGTTTCCATTTTATTTTCAATTTGGCTGTTTAGTTCGATATCAGTTTTCGTGGAGGAAAATCTATAAAAACATTTTGACTAAATTAAGGATATTAAACTGTTTCCTTGCATACATAACTAGGACTTAATAAAGCGAGTCGTGTAAATTCATAAGCCTACAATGCGATTATCAAACATGTTATATATTTTCCTTCATTTATTTTGATAGATATTTTTTAATAAATAAGAAATTTGGAGTCTAATTCTATTTCACAATTAACCTGTGTATTCCCCTATCGTATTTTTATTTATCTTGTAGTCACTTGTTAAAAAAAGTTACGATTTGGGAATCATGTAAAGGATAACCACCACAGAATAGCATATATATTATAAAATAATTTGACAAAAGTAAGTTTGGAAGTACGTAGAAGCCAGCAATACCCCTGTTGACTTCTTTGACAATACTGTGTTATTTTCACAAAAACAACCACTTGTAATATATGAATTTAATCAATTTGACCCTCCAATCAAAAGATCAGCAACTTTAAAAAAAAAACCTACAATGTAATCATATGACACTCCAGTCGAAAGATTAGTAAATGCATACAAGCGTTAAATTGGCGAGATGATCTACTTGTCAATCTCAGGTACCATATACATGACATGTGTCTCTGTTATAAGGGAGATAACTCTACTCTATCCTCAAACTTAGTTACATGACCTAGTAGATACAATTCAAATCCCTATAGATTACTCTGGACTGAATGAGGGCTCTTTTTTATCCACCCTCCCACCAATTTCATTGACCCAGGAAGGCTACAAACCAAGCCTTCAACAACAAAAATTACAATAAAATTGAGAATGTATTCTAGGGAAATTATTGTTATTTATAATTTACCAATATGGAACAAAAACGCGCAGTATATTGTATAGAAACACTGATCACATATATTTTTTTTATTTGTACTCAACTACTAACAATAATATTTTCCCTGAAACAGCCACTCAACACAGATATGTCTTTTCTTCTCAAGCACTTAAGATTGGTGAAAAGTGGGTGGAGGGTAAATATGAATGAAATATGAACGCTCAGTATCCATGAGACGCTTAAAGAAAAGAAAAACATAAGCAAGAGTGCACACGCTGAAATGTCTCGCCTGCTTTACTGACCATTGATTTTATGTTGAAAGTCTTAAAGATAAAGGTTTAATTTTGGACCTTTTGGACCTTAATGTAGACCAATTCGAAAAGGGGACCCAAAATTAAAAATCTTAATACACGTTAAATTTCTGTATACCAAAGAACACCAATAAATCATTTTTTTATAGAACCAAATAAAGTTTAATTTTGGACCCTTTGGACCTCCATATGGACCAATTTCAATTTAAAAATGGGATAAAAAAATCAGAAATATAAATACATTGTTAGAATCAGCATATTAATGAACCCCAAGAATTCAAGTCTTTGAATTAAACCCTATTGAAAATGATCTAGAAATAAGCAATTTATATAAAGTATAAAAAAAGTATTGTTTTTGCCCATTTTATGCCCCGATTCCTAAATGGTTATGGCCATAACCCCCATAATCAATCCCAACCTTTCTTTTGAGGTATGAAACTTTGTGGTACACTTTCACAGAGATCCATTCACTCATACTCAAGTTATTGTCTAGAAACTAAATGTCTTCGGACGACGACAACGACGACACTGACAACAACTTCGCCATACCTTTATACGGCTGCGGCAATTTTAAAAACCACTGTGTAATAAATCACTTAACTAGTGAATCCAAAGCATTATCTTTCTATATCCTGCATTTCATATATGCGCAGTATAGATCTTAGTATTGTTTAGATTTTCCTAAAAACATCACAAAGAAGTATACAATTTCATGCAAATTTGTATATATATTTGATTACTAACCAAATAATTATGATGTCATAAAAGGCTATTTTAATTTTATTTGCTGTATAGTCTTCGTCGGATTGATGGATGGATGGATGGATGGATGGATGAGTGGATAGATGGATGGATGAATGGATGGATAGCTGTTTACTGTGATATCAGTGGTAACTGTTGCATGCATATTTACAACAAGAACATGTTAAAATGTGTTATTCATATATGTAACCTGATTTTCACAGCAGCAAATACTAATTTTATTCCTTGCAAAGTTTGATTCTGTGAGAGATTGAACCGATGACCTCATGCACTCGAAGCAGGCACGCTTCCATGAGACAATCAAGGTGGTTCAAAACCTTTGGCTCTATAGCTTTAATTTGGTTTATCCAGAAATGGGCATCTGGAATCTAAATATAGTTAGTTTTACTTTGAAATGATACTATATATCAATGGTATAACATAAGTACTCATTCCGATATGAACTGACATTAAATCATAAGCATAGCTTCTGGATAAGCTTCACACATCATATTCATCACAAATGATATTTTTAACAAGAATATTAAACCAAGTCTTGTTAAAAAAATCCACACACTGCTTAGGTGACATAAGTGTGAGGGAGTTTTACGTACTGAGATAAATGAAACAACTTTAATTTCTAAGTAGTTTTAATATATTAATCTATATTCAAATACTGAAGTAATTTGATAAAAATAAGTCTTAAATTATAGAATAAAAAATATATTAAAAACACTTGTAAATAACAACAAATTTGTAGTATAAATAAACATCAATAAAATGAACACACTTGTAAATTATGACTAAAATGGAACTTTCTGACAACTAATGAGATTAATTAAACAAAGAAATCAAGTTAGAACAAAATTTGATATTGAACATTAAAGAAACAGAAATTTCATTGGGAAAATATTTACAAATATACGGTTTATGGCTTGCAAAACCTCAAGCTCTCAATTGTTTAATATTCAGATTTTGGTACATTTAAATGAACTGAGTATTTTAGTCCTTAATGCTATCATGAAAGTATAATTTACACCAATCAGTCATATCGGAATATTATTCTTTATTCACTAACATAAATGAGCTTAGGAGTAATATCAGAGAGGCCTTTACTGTTACAATATACTTCATAGTCACCTAACAGTCCCCTAACAGTTACTATGCTTTGATTGACCATTCATAAAACCAATCACTATTTTATTGTACTTAATCAACCATACTTGCTCAATCAGGGGTGGATCCAGGATCTTTTAAAGGGGCGTAGTTCAAGAAAACGGTTGAATATAATTTTTTTACAAAATGTTTTGAAACGAATTTATGCTAAAAATGATATATTTTTCAATCAAAGACGGGGCTCATGACCATTAACCCCTTGAATCCTGTATTTCACACAGTTATGAATAAAAATTTATCATAATGATACTTATCTTTTCACAAATTGTAGGTTATGAATTTAGAAAGAGTTATGCTAAAAATTATATATTTTTCAATCAAAGAGGGAGCTTATACCCTCCCTCCCCCTTGAGTCCTGTAAAAATGTACATCAATATCAGATATAAAGAATACAACAAAGTTATGATTTGTGTTATGTTGTTGGTATAATTTTTCTCATTTACACACATTCCCGACCAGTTTTTTTAAGGACTTCCTGTAATTTCCTCTCAATACAACTTACTTTACTAGTACAGATTTTACAAGCGCATATCCAATGTGTGTAATTGAGCATTTCAGATTACAAACTATGTTCAATTTGGACATGAATCATTGAAAACTCTTGAAATTAAGAAAACACATGTACATTCAAATTTTGTTCAGTTAATTTCAAATAAAAAAGTAAAAAACAACCTCATAAAAAAGTGTCTTAAAGTGTTTACAATTTTTTGTTATGCTGCTAGTTCCATTTTGAGGTGTTTTCTGTAAAAAATTTAATTTAGATTTTTCAAGATCATACATCTTTTTGTCTTCCTATGAATTAAATTGATGTGGTTTAAGTTTAGGCATAAAAGTACAATTCTTATACATCATGAAAACTTCTTATATTTCCACACAGTTATGAATCAAAATTTACTAAACTTATATTTATCTTTTCACAAATTGTAGGTTATGAACTAAGAAAGAGATGCATTTATTTTGAAATTTCAACCAATTAAATATACTCCTCAAAAAAACTTTAAACTAAAAATAAAATAAAACAAAATCTGTATAAATCTTTTTTTAAGTTTGTATTTTCTTAGTCTTTAATCGTTTATGTATTCATAGGTATTACAGTTATAGTGGTAAAATTTTAGACAGCTACACTGTTCACACACTTTAAGGTGAGGGGTCAAAAGTAAGAGGCACAATTAAAGAAACTAACAATACCCTTGCAAAATAAAAGTAAAAAATTAGGGGGTGGACTTTTTTAACACCCCAAATTTTTTTCTAATTTTTTTCGTTTTTTTTTTCTTCTTCTTTAATCTATTCAATATCCTTAAAACAGGGATGCTGTTAATTTTAGATCATTTTCAACAACAAAATGGGCCCTTAATGTTTGACACTGATCAATCTCAATGGAAGTGTTGCAAAACTTTTTTTGAGTAGTATATTTTAGAATTTAAGAACCACAACACTACAAAATCAAGTTTATTCCAATATCATTTTATTAACTTTTTTTTTATTTAATTTATTTATTCTAAGCTTCAACAAACATTGCATCTGTCTTCATAGAAATTACATCCTGTGTTGTCGGTAGTAACTTATATCTATATATTGGCTTGATTTGTATTTCATACTGTGCATGTTTGCTCCCATGTAAAAAGATTCATTATACATTTTTTTTTAAATACACAAAGCACAAATTTGCAAATTACACATGCATATGATTAAAACAACAAGCAGCATTTATTAACTGAACCAATGTGTAGATAAATACAAATTGTAACTTACAATAAATAATAATTAAAATAAATAAAACATTTCAAAGTTATATGTATGATACAAACTGCCATTACATGGAATTTCATTTTGACTAATAGAACAGATATTATTGTTAGGAAACACTTTTCACTAATACTATCTATTGTACCTTGGCCATAATTTAGTTTTAGAAATCCAAATATCTAAAAACAGTCTCATTTGTAAAAAATATGCATAAAACTAGATGAATAACTATACAGAGGTGTATAACATCACTAGAATATAAATAAACCAGACAAAACATCTAGAAGACAGCATATGGACTTTAACAATAGACAACTGTAGATATAATATTAACTTTGTTTTACAAAGTATGAAATAGTGCATAAATATAAAAAATCTGGAGGGAATTTTAACTATTTCATCATCACTGTCCTGATTTTTTAAAGCACAATTTTTGTTCTTTCATTAGATTTTACAAATTGAGGAAATCAAAAAAAGATCAAATTTGCCACCCACACCAACTTTTAACTTTTGTTTAGTAAAAGGCTCCTTTTTGCTGTTTTAACTAGTAAACGTTAGTAGAATGTTGAAGTCATTGGTTCAAAATGTGTTAGGTTCTGATGAAGATTGACATAACTACATAAACAAACACAAATAACATAATTTGAGGTATTTACTCACATTCAACTTTGCATTTTACAAAATGAATGTTAAGTGACTATAGTATAAAGAGAAGTCACCTTATTACAGCTCATTCATAGAATAATTATTAATGTAAACAGCTTATACTTAATATCCATATTAAGAATGAACTTATGACTAATTTAAATTATAAGATTTAATGAAAAATGAATGAAATCCTGCACAAAAGACATGATATGATGTAAACCAGTGTTCAGCACATATACTTGTTGTCATGTCTCTTGTTAGACAAGGTAGTTCATACACAAACAGATTCTCACATATAAATCATCATCTTATTATACAAAAAGGCCTAATTGAATCATCATCACTTTACAACAGCATCATCTACCAATACATCCCAATAGGACGGTGGAGGTGTATCTCTGTGATCTGGTTGACCCTCCAAAGAGTTGTTGCTAGGATTTTTATTGTGCAGAGAGCGTGGCACTCTTTTTACAGAAGGCATCAGATTTAGCATCCCCATTCTGACCGGATGTGGCTGCGTATATCCCTCACATCCTAAATTAACGCCCCAATTTGGCAAGAGTTTTACTGCTGGCCTCAGAATAAGACCAAAGTGACTATATTTCTATTCCCCAGTCACCCTGGGAGGGGGTCATCTTTAATTGAGAATAGTTTGTATCTTACCTGCCAAGTTTGGCTCAAAATTGCCTGGTGGCTTCAGTGGAAATGATATATATGTATTACATAACAATGGATGGACAATGGAGTCAGACCCAACTTGATGAAAACAGTAAACATTGCCTATGACCCAGGTGAGTTGTATTTTGGAGATAATCGGAGGATAGTCCCTAGTGATGATGTTGTCTGTTGTGCGGTCGAATATTCAAGATAATTTATTTTATGTATCATGAAAACCTTTTGAAATTTCTTAAACATTCAATAGTCATGATAGTTTTTCATTACCTGTTTGTTTATTTGTATTTCCTATCAAACTGTCCAGTTCTGGCATAGAACCTTGACGAGTTACCTCCCCTTCTGCCATCTCTGTTTGTACAGTTCTTGGAGATGATCTCTCAGAGGCTGAATCACAATTACGATATCTGGAATGTCGACAGGAGACAAATATACAGATGACAATGGCCAGGAATGTAGTAATAGAACCTACAGCTAAAACAATTTGGGTCACTAAGGCATCGGCACTGTGTTCATCATCGTTGTCATCATCGTCTTCTAAAAAGAAAAAAAAAGTTTAAAAACTGAGCTTACAAACTCATACACCCAATCTTTGGTCAACTACAGCATAAACAACTCATAAAAAAGCTTCTGCCAAAGTTTCATAAAATTCTATAAAGGTTTGACAAAGTCATTTTTAAAGAGTAACAAACTTTACCACAGATTGTATCTACTTGTTTATTGTAAAAACACTAAGTCCATTTATCAGTAAAATAAGGAAAAATGAAAATAATTTGTTTTTAAATTTTGATCTGCATATTGTATTTTGGCCATAATTTAAATCTTCTCTCCAAATTTCATAAAAATTCCATGAAGGTTTGACAAATTTATTGATGACTGAAGACTTTAACCGACTAAATCTGAATGATAACTGTAAAAAAATTAAGTCCTTATATCAGAAAAAAACATTTTGCTCTAGATACTGTCTTTAGGTCATAAACAAGATTCTGTCCAAATTTGATAAAATTTCCATTAAGGTTTGACAAAGTTATTGATGTCTAAAAAAAAAACTTTAACCACCAACTGAACCTAAATGTTTACCCCACCGACAATGACACCAACGACAGAATCTAGAATCACTATGTCTCACTTTCGTGAAATAAATGTTGCAGGACAAAAATTGCTAAAGTAAAATATATTGATTTGTATAGAAATAATGGATGTAGTGTGATTGCAAATGATACAACTATTCACCAGACACCAAAAGATGTGGATGTAAACAGATGAACTTCACAATACAGCCTTCAACAATGAACAAAAGACCTTAGAATAGCTATAACAGCCCTCAAGAGACAAATTGTAAAACAATTAAACATGTTAAAAAGAGACAACAAATGGCCTGATCTATGTCCAATCAATAAATGAATAAATAGCTGCATCATACACCTGTTCCCCTTTTAGCTCGTCTTTATGCTTTAAATGAATTATATGATCAACTAGCATACTGTGATTTTCGACGATTTTTCAAGGAATAAAGTTCCATAACTCCGCAATGTCAAATAAGAAATTTATAACAAACAAAAGGGAGCCTATTTCAATAGATATAAACAAGTCACAAAAGTTTCATGTAAACTGCTCAAACCATTTTTGAGTAATTTCTGAAAAACTAGAAAATTCCCCTTTTTTATGAATAAAGTCCCAATACTCAAAGTGCAAAATCAGATTTTTTTTAAAATCGAAATATGTCAATATATATAAACAATTCACAACAGTTTCATGACAACTGCTCAAAGCGTTTTTGAGTTATAGTCAGAAAACTTGAAAATACCCCATTTTTAGAATAAAATATAAAATTTATAAAAATCGAAAGGTAGCTTACCTCAATAGATATAAACAATTCACCAAAGTTTCATGAAAATTTGAGTTATCGTCCAAAGATGACGGACAGACAGACAAAGCTTAGGTATACCATAATTATTCCCGTCTTAGACGGGCTTATAAAAACAACTATGACAGACAGCAACTAACGACATCCACCAAATTATAGACTCCTAACTTGGGACAGCAAATACAGATGGTGGAAGGGTTAAACAAGCATGCAAGTTCTCACCCCTTTCCCTAATCTGACTAAGTCTAGTTCAATTAATTTGCGACTGAAGGGAGTAGACCTGTCTTAAGGGAGGTAAATTTTTAAATCAACAAGCATTCTGAGAGTATTGCATGGCAATACATAGTCCCCTACCGGTTACAAATTAATTGTACTGGAACAAAATGCTAACTTGATGTATAACTTGTCATGGTGTAAACTATATAACAAATATCAAGTCAATATCTTCAAGCATGACGAAAAAAAAGTGCGGAAATCTGATGATTTAAGTGAATTTTCTAGGTCCAAGGAACATAACTCAGCAAAAAAACATCAAACCGAAACAAAATTCGAACTTGATCTGTACCTTGTCATGATAAAACTATATACCAATTATCAAATCAATATCTTCAAGCATGACGAAAAAAAGTGCGGAAAACTGAATATTTGAGTGAATTTTCTAAGTCCAAGGACCATAACTCTGCACAAAATCATCAGACCGGAACAAAATTCGAACTTGATCTGTAACTTGTCATGATAAAACAATGTACCAATTATTAAATCAATATCTTCAAGAATGACGAAAAAAGTGCGGAAAACTGAATATTTGAGTGAATTTTCTAAGTCCAAGGACCATAACTCTGCACAAAATTATCAGACCGGAACAAAATTCGAACTTGATCTGTAACTTGTCATGATAAAACAATATACATATATCAAATCAATATCTTCAAGCATGAAGAAAAAAAGTGTGGAAAACTGATTTGCCGGACTGACAGAAGGACAGACAGACGGACAGACAGACAGACGGACGGAGTGCAAACCTAAAGTCCCCTTCGACTTCGTCGGTAGGGGACTAATAACATGTTTGAAACAGTCAGTTTCATCAATGCTTTCTATCTTTGAAGCATTCATGTGAAACAGAATTATGCAAAATAATCTGGGTTACTTAAAGGCTTAGAGTTGGTTGACCGTTATGGAATAACCGTTTCACAGATGATATCGGATATGTTCCTTATGTTGTAACTACAATACCCTTTCCTTTTCACGAATGTGACCTACCGAATTGGACTATTTACCGGATTTGTAATAACATAAGCAACACGACGGGTGCCACATGTGGAGCAGGATCTGCTTACCCTTCCGGAGCACCTGAGATCACCTCAAGTTTTTGGTGGGGTTCGTGTTGCTTAGTCTTTAGTTTTCTATGTTGTGTCTTCTGTACTATTATTTGTCTGTTTGTCTTTTTATTTTTAGCCCTGGCGTTGTCAGTTTATTTTCAATCTATGAGTTTGACTGTCCCTCTGGTATCTTTCGTCCCTCTTTTAGAATATATTTATAGAAAAAGAGTTTTTGATTGTTGTGTTTTCCTAAAAAGTTTGGAGAAACAACAACAGGCATAATAAAGAATGATGTGGATTCATTCATTTTCGTGGGTATCAATTTTCACGGATTCAGAAAAAATGTATTATCACGGATATTTGATTTCATGGTTTTGCAGGTTATGCCGATATAAAATTCATACTTTGTTAACATTAAAATTTGTGGTTTACCTTTATCCACAAATTTCACAAAAAATGGTATTCAACGAATAACAAGCATTCTGTGAGTATTGCATGGCAATACATAGTCCCCTACCGGTTACAAATTCATTGTAATGTAACGAAATTCTAACTTGATCTATAACTTGTCATGGTGTAAACTACATAAAAATATCAAGTCAAAATCTTCAAGCATGACAAAAAAAAACTATTGAAAACTGAATATTTAAGTGAATTTTCTATGTCCAAAAACCATAACTCTGCACAAAATTATCAGACTGGAACAAAATTCGAACTTGATCTGTAACTTGTCATGATAAAACTATATACTAATTATCAAATCAATATCTTCAAGAATGACAAACAAACCTACCACTAAATTCTTCAAACAATTCACCAAAGAAAAGGAAAAAATCCAAAATGTCATTTTGTCTTTTAAAAGTCTTTAAAAAAATGAGTTATTTCCCTTTGAACAGAAATCTACTAATTAATAAGTATTTCATCAAAAATCTAATTCTAGGGAAAGGGCTTTAACTGAACAAAAAGAAAAGCTAAAATCGTGAAAATTGAACTTGACCTGTAACTTGTCATGGTAAATCAATAAATTAAATATCAAATCAATATCTTCAAGCACGAAGAAAAAAAGTCTGGAAAACTGATTTGCCGGACTGACAGATGGACAGACAGACAGACAGACGGACAGACAGACAGACGGACGGAGTGCAAACCTAAAGTCCCCTTTGACTTCGTCGGTAGGGGACTAATAATGAATCAACAGCATGAACAGTAGCAGTATATGACTACTTCAGTGGTCTCTTTCTTCTCTAATCCATATTATTACAATGTTTGTCTCACTGCTTCTCATTAATATTGCAAATTACCAGACATTTAAGACAAATGAATACGTTATTGTACAGACAGATCATCAAAATTTATATTCAAATCTGTAAAAAGCAACACATTAGTCATTACTCACCTGTACTATATTGCCCATTTTTGCCTTCTATTCTGAACACAACATGGGCACCAGATTTCTGCTGAGCTTCAAACTTGATAAGAAATGGGTTGTTTCCTGGGGTACAAAACGTAGGGTCCAAATTGTTTACACAATTACGTGTCTGCCAAAATAAATTAAATAAATATGTTTTGGGTGTTTCTATTAGATTAAAAAGATACATGTACAGTATACGTAGTTTGTCTGAATTGATTTCTAATAACATGTGAATAACGCTATCATGACATTTTTTATCCAGCAATGTTACAATTGTTACATGTACATGTGTACCAAATAACTTTTTGTACCAATATTTTTTTTTACGGTAGTGTTAATATTTTGCTCTTTTTTTTGTGTTAACAATGAAACACCAATTTATACAAAAAATAAATGTGTCTGTCTGATTGAAATTATATCATCTAAATATATCGGTGGCAAAGTGGCCTAAGTAGTCGAACTTCTGTATCACTAGGCTGTCAACATTGAGGTTGTGAGTTCAAATCGGGCAAGTGGAAAGTGCGTTCAACTCCAATCTTAATTGAATAGAATTGTCAGTTTTCCTACCATGCCTACCGAAGGTCGGTGGTTCTCTCCGAGTACTACGGCTTCTTCCACCAATAAAAACCGACCACCACGAAATAGTGTAATGATGCTAAAAGTGGCATTAAACACCAATAATTCAATCAATCTAAATATATCGTTATGTATCTATGTTCAGGGATTTTAATCTTGTCAAAATTAACTGACGATTTGCATATCCACATATTTCAAAGAAAGTCATTAGTACATAAATGTTATAACAATATAAAAATAAAAGCATGATGTATGATTGCCAATGAGAAACTATCCACCAGAAACCAAATGACATACTTTGTAGATGTAAACAACTATAGGTCATTATACAGCCTTCAATGAAAAAATGTAAAAACAATTCAAACGAGAACTCCATATTGATACCGATTAAATCAGATGCATATTCATGACGAGAACATGTTTATGTGATATGAATATGAACCCTGCTTTGTACGTATACTAGACTATACTTTTTTCACATTCTAGTTCACAAGGGAATAGTCTGCAGGAGGACATGTCATCTACCCTGATACATTATTCTGACTGAAGGCCAACCCGTCTTTACCCTTACTCCTATATGCTGCATGCTTAGCTGAGTGGTAGCAAATACAAATTTTTTTAAGTCATTGGTTTGACCTAGCCCCGGAAAAAATCCAGGATCTCCTACAATGGAAGGGGCATGTGACCATGTGATCTACAGGGCGGTCATTGAAATTTGAATTGGATGCTACAAAAAATAAAGGTGCTAGCAAAGCAACAACAAATAGATGATAAGAGTATGTAACAATTGACAGAGTGATGGAACAAGACAATCATATATTAGTAATATTTTCAACTTGTTATTATAAAAGATTAAACCAAACTGACTGCGCACACATGCATGCTGAATGGCAAATTATAATTTCAATTTTCTGCTTTTATTTATGTTTGAAACTCAAAAAAAATTTAAATTGAATTAAAGTTTTTGTCCTAATCATAGTCTAAATGCCCCTTTCAGATTTGTAAATTTAATTTGCTTGCAAATTTTTGCAGCAATTGTGCACTGAAATCTCAGTACCCTCTTTAAACTGACTTAAACTGTGCCTATTTATGTGTTTAAAATGTAAATTTGGACTTGCAATGTTTGAGCAAACCTCCCAAAGAAACTGACAAGAAAACTAACCAAATTATTTTTGAACATCCTAATGTAGAAAATCTATAAATGTTTGCACTGTTTCCCTGTTAAACATTTCATAACTAACTTTCTATAACCTTAACATCTCAGAAAAAATTGAAAAATTAGCTTTAATTTAAACATGCAACTGTGTGAATTTCAGTTCAGTTAAAAGTTTGATATACCGTTGTATATATATGTGTCTGGAAAAAAAATTGTGTACCTGTACTGAACAGGTATAACATGACTCATAGGAATTACATGTATATCTTGATATGTGAATCTTAACAGCTTCACTATATACAACAATTGATAGGCTGTAGTGTAACATGTGTAACTTTAAAAAAAATATGGAGACGTTAATTTTCACATTTTGTCTTGTGCAGAGATGATTTATTTTTTTATGTGGTTTTCGAAGAAGAAAATTTAACTCTAGCACTTAACATCCAATTAACATTTTAATTGTTTTTAAAGATTTTAAATGTAGAGTAAAATATGTCATGTTTTTTAAACAAAAATAAATAATCCAATTCATGCAATTTGATGACAAATAATAAATACTTAAATCCCTCTACAGAAGGTACAATTATTGTCAATCAATACCACAATTATAGGTGTATTTGTATGCATTGGTATGACGGATGTTAAACATTATCACTGTCAATCTGGATCAAGTATAGACAAGTTCTTATTAACTTCCTGGTTGATGGGTATCTAAGTAAAATGTAGAAATGTTATTCACAAAGGGTGATGAGATTTTTGTCATGAAAAAAGGTATGGAGGAAAAATACACTATTTTCATTTGACAGTGCAAGAATTTTGATTTACAAAATAATAATATAAAAGTCTTATTTTAACACACAGCAGACATTTTGGTGAAAAAGGACCTAGGTCACATTACAAGAAGAAATAGAGAATACATTTATCACCTGTATTAAGGGGACTACAATATATTTCTGAGGGTGGGGGCCTGGTAAATTTGATGTGGTCAGAATATTTATTTCTAACTTAGGCAAAAAGATTTTTTATATTAACTCAGACCAGGGCCAGAATATTTATTTTCTGCTCGTCCAAAAAGTGACACAAAAACTGTCTCCCCTCTCATAATCAAATGATTGTCCCCTTAAGTAATTTAACAGATCTCCTTTTTATTAGGAAATATCTGCAATTTCAAACAAATAAGGCTGTCAAAATGAAGTCTAAAATTGTTATTCTATTGTAATTTAAAAATATAATAGTAAAACAATCAGGGATGCATCAAGTGTCCTAGGAATTGGGGGCTTATTTTTCAAAATTGTGAAATATCTGCTGAGCGTAGTGATACAAATTTTTTTTGAACAATTTTATGAAATTAATGATATTTTATATGGTCAAAAAGCCCCCTGTAAATCCTCCACTGACAATACTTCAACATAAAAAAAAATGAAATTAACACCTATAAAATTTATACTTCTTAGGTGCTTTTCTGGATTTTATGTCACTATTGTATACATGTACCTATGTAAATCTGGCAAGCAAAGCAAACCAAAATTATTTTGAACAATATTTTGAACGTTTTGAATAACTTATGGTTAGAATATTTATTTTCATGTGTCAAATGTTTCATTAATCAAGCTAGATTATCTATTTCCAACTAAATTGGGGCCGGAATATATATTTCCAAAAACTGTTGGCAAATAATAATACCCAGTATGAGACAGTTCTGTCAAATGGTCTGAGGAGTGGCGTTCACAAACTGTTACCATCAAAATACTCCAAATAAGTCCTAAAAATAGTCAAATATCTCCTGTAAAAATGGTTAAATCAAAATGTTGGTACAATATGGTAGACTACACATGATGGAAAACTATCATACCAAGTGTTAGAACTTTTTGTAAAACAGATTCAGAGAATTTCGGTTCACAAAAGGTTATTGTAAAAATACTAAACAAAATGGTCAAAGTCCCATAACTCCCAGTCAAATCAAACAGTCAAAAGAATATGACAACAAAAAATCCTTTCAAGTTTGAAAACTCTTGGTAAACAGTCTCAGGGGCCTTGGTGGGCCAGAGGTCTAACTCAAATCTTAACTGCCTACGATTGTCAGTTTTTCTGCCGAAGGTCGTGGTCATCTCCGAGCACTCCAGCTTCCTCAACCAATAAAATAATGGCAGCTATGAAAAAGCCAATACTGTTGAAAATCAATTAATCAATTATATGGTCTCAAAATATAGATGTGTTCCAGATGAAGAGATTGGACCATTACCATATATGTGTGGGAGCATCCATGGTCGAGTGGTCTCAGTAGTCCAACTACTGTATCACTAGACTGTAAACACTGAGGTTGTGAGTTCGAAACCCGCACGTGGCAGGTGCTCTAGACTCCACTCTTAATTGATTAGGATGGTCAGTATTCCTGTCAAAGGTCATGGTTCTCCCTGGCCACTTTGGATTCCTCTAACAATAAAAACTGAAGGCTGCGAAATAGCATAACAGTGTTGAAAGTGGCGTAAAACACCAATCAATCACTCGATAATATACCCTGCGGCCTGACGCAAGGAGAAACTAGAACAGTAAAAGTGACACCACCAAAATTCAACTTGATCTGTATTTTGTGGTAATAAGCATTGTGTATAAGTTTCATAACATTTGGTTGAGGCAAACTTAAGTTAGAGAACGGAAACGAAAAATTCAGCAATTTTTCCATTTGTAAAGGGCATAACTCTAGAACGGTTAAAGTGACGCCACCAAAATTTAAACTTGATCTGAGTTTTGTGGTAATAAGCATTGTGCATAAGTTTCATAACATTTGGTTGAGGCAAATTAAAGTTAGAGAACGGAAACCAACTTTGGGACGTCCGGACGTACTGACGTACGTATGGACAAGGGTAAAACTTAATGTCCCTCCGCTACGGCAGGGGCATCAAAATAAACTCTTTAGATATATTACATAAAGATATTCAGGTATTATGGATCTCTAATTTTTGTAAAGAAAAACAATGTTTAGCAGTATTTTTTCATTTTTCTCTTTATCAGTAAAGGTGAAAGTTGGAGAAATTGTGAGTTTTTTTTCTAAAATGTGACTGATTAGCTCTTCCTGTTAGGATATTGGGCTCAAAGGGATATTTCAAAACTTTTTCTACAAAAAAAAAAAAATTGAGAGGTTCCTACCTTTATCTGGAGAGTTGACACAAAATTTTAATATCGTATGGCATACAATCTATCTCATATTCCACTGATATAAAAATACAAGCAACAATAATTTGTTTATACATTTGTCTGCATTCTACATGTTCTATATGAATATCAATAATTCATCAAAAAAAAATATTTTCACAATTTCACATCAAAATAAAATATCTTTTATGTATTTTGCAGGGGCTATTTTAAATCAAGATGGCATTTTCCCAATCCATAAGGCGAGCCCAAGTTCCTAAACCTTGTGAGTTGTGTGAAACTGACACAAACATTAAATGGAAATGTGTACAATGCAATACACTAATGTGCGAAAATGTAAAAATTCATTTAAAAGTTCAAACCTCAATCAAGCATGACATTGTTGATGTCAAAAGTTCAGAAGCAAAAAGAAATGGAACACAACATTGTTACTGACAATATTCCTGTCAGATTCACAAGAGGAAGTTGAATTGCATGTTTTGCAGAACATGCAACCAATTAGTGTGTTCAGAGTGTATAACTGCTTCCCATAAAAAACATGACCTAGATTCAATTGATAAAGTGTACAATGAAAAAAAGAGAAACTAAAAGAACTAGAATCTAAATTTTCTGACACATTTACACTTTGTAAAATTGAAGACAGTAAAGTAAATGATTTTAAAACCAAATATGAACAATTTTTCGCTGAATCTGTTCAGAAAATTAATCAACAAGAAAAATTGATCATAGATGAAGTCAGAAAATATGCTAAAGCACTTAGAGAACAACTGGAAACTGAAAAGCAAATAATAGAAAAATCTATCACAGAAAAAGAGAAGAATATTGCAGAAGTGAAAGAAAATTTACTTAATAAGCAAAGCAATATACAAGAAATATTAGATTCAAATCAAGCAGCTAAAGTGTTCAGTACTTATCCAGAATTCAATGAAAAAGAAATTCCAAATGCATCTTTTAAGGCTTTTCCTGAGGAAACAAAAGATTTCTTTCCTACAAAGGAAAATTTGAAGACCATTTCCAACTTATTTGGATCACTTCAAAATACTAAGCTACCAAAGGTATTGCCACAAGTGAACTTAGATGTAATCAAGAGTTATACTACAGACCAGAACATTGTAAATAGAGTTTTAATTATGGATGACAAAACAGCTTGGATTTCTAATCATTCGCCATCTACTCTGCGTAAAATTAACATTGATGATACAATCAAAACTGTTAAAGATATTTCAGTTCAGGTTTATGACATGTCAATGACAGACAATAATGATGTTCTCCTGTCTTTGTCTGGCAGTACTGATGTCAGTCTGTTAACAACAAAGTCAGGAGAAATAAAACCTTTCCTGTCTGTGTCACCACTGATAACACGTGGTATACATGTCACTAAACATAATGAGATTATATTGGGTGTTGCAGAGGTGGGTGATCCATACAACCTAACAGACAAAAGTTGTAGGAAAGTTATTATCTTTGGGATGGATGGGAAACAAAAACAATCATATGAGTATGATAAACATAAACAGAGATTATTTACTGTCCCTTATAGAATTACATCTAATGTTAACAATGACATACTGGTTATAGATAGAATATCAGGTGATGATGGGAGGGTGGTGGTTCTGGACAGGGAGGGACAGGTTAAGTGGACCTATCAGGGACATCCTCAGGTTAATTCAGGGGATAAACTATTTAGTCCTATAAATATAGTAACAACATCAGTAGGTCATGTTATAGTGAGTGACGTTAACAACAATGCCTTACATGTCTTGTCAGGGGAGGGAGATCTACTGACATGTAAAGTTATGGAGGATCAGGGAATTATATATCCATGGTCACTGGATGTTGATACCAAGGGACAGTTATGGGTGGGATGTCATTCTGGGAATGAACAAACAACAGATGCCAAACTGCATGTAATGAAGGTTTCTTTTTAATTCAAAATTAATTTTAAAAAATCATCAATAAATATTTAAATTACTTACTTAATTAGCACTTATATATTATCTAAATATTAAGAACTTAAAATTATTTACTGAAAGCTAAGGAAATGAATGAATGAAAGGAGAAGTGATGAAGTAACTAAGTTGTTCAATTATCCTGTATTGGGATGGAGATCTTGTGACATGTTAAGTTAAGAATGATCAAGCGATGAAAAATTAACATAGAAGACAGTTAATTGACAGTTACGGGTAGAGTGGGATTTTGTTAGTTATGATAAAATGATGCAAGACTTTATGTCATTCATCAGGTTCATCTAGTGTCTTTTTAATCAGCATTAAATAAATTAAAAACTTTAAGAATTATTTTCAATCCCTGACTTTTGTTCTTTTCTTTCATGGTTTATATATATGTATGAAGGTAAATAAAGGAATTTATGAATATTCATTTTCATTTAAATATACATTTCTAATTTAAATTATGAAGATAAATTAATTAGATGTTGAAAAATCATTAATTAGACAGCAACCAACAATAAACATTATAAAGACATACCAAAAAGGGCATAGAATGTCATAATATTTACTATCCTGTGAATACCCTTCACCTTAGGTTTTTATCAAGGTATTCAAGTCTAATAAATCAAAACTCTTACTTGGATAACTATTTACTTTGATATGTCAATGTGACAATTCTTTCATGAATTCAATAAAGCTGACATCAGCGCCCTATGCCTATTATTGTGGTAAACAAGTGAAAAGCTTGTACAGCCAACTGGTGCTACCAGAACTGCACATTTATTGAATTAACATTTTAAATACTATTTAAGATACTCAAGTTACCATCAAGAAACGCTTTTTCAAAATTGTTTTCTAATTTTAGTAACAGTGACCTTGACCTTTGACCTATTGACCTAAAAATTGATAAGCTTCTACCCCTTCCCTATATGTAAGATGGAGTTCAATGGTAAAGTGTAAGGACTGAGATGTGTTGGTTTAAATAAAAGTATAGAGGCATTTCTATACACAAATTAATATTACAGGAAAAGAAGGGATGTTGTGTTTTAATTCATGACACAAAATCCCAAAACCATTTTATAAAACCCAATGCAATCAATGGCAATAGTTGCTGTTCTTCTTAAGGATAAATATGATTTTACTTTATTGAATACATTGATAGATTGATTGTTGGTTGCTTAATGTCTGGTGGCAAATATTTCATGCTTGTTCAGGATGAAAACAAATTAACAATAAATACAGAAGAAGGTCCTGTAATAGGGGCCATCCGGGATGAAGGTCAGGGAAATTTGGACTGCCACTGGAAAATGAGGGTAAATTGGAAAGGGACAGAAATTGTGCCTTGCAACAAGCCACCTACGGACCCCTCAAAGAGATGTTGCAAGGGTTCTTAACCTGCAAAGAGTGTGGCACTCTCTTTACAGGAGGCATCATATTTAACATCCCCATTCTGAACCAGATGTGGCTGCGTACTTGTACATCCGGCACAGCCAAACAGACGCCCTACTTTGGTAAGGGTTTTTCATTTATAATAATTCAGGAAAAATACAAAAATGATTTTTGAAAATAGGACTTTTGTTTATCATTTTTTTATCAAACAAAAAAAATCTCAAAACTGAATTGTGACTTTTTGTTGAACTGACTTTTTGTCAAACTGACTTTTTTCTAGACATTTGTACTGTAACTTTCTGTCCTATATCGTTGACAACTAGATATCTTTTGGATTTACCGGTAAGTGTTATTTGGGTTGCTGCTTCTATGGTGTATGGCCACAACTCCTTTTATTCACAGTATTATCTACAGCATAAATGTATGTGTGAATTCAGTCCCCATTAATCTTTCACAGTTGAAAAGCATTATCATGATTATATAAACTATCATTTAACCTACCAGGTGGATTTGAGGTAAACTTCTCATAAACTGTAACCTTAGCAATACATTTTGGAAAATACAAAGTTTTAGGCTGTATACACAAGTATTCATATGCAGATAATGTTTTGATAGTATCCACTTCTACAGTACAGTTTAATAACATGTCGGCAAACCATTCAAACTGTAGGACGTTGTGTACCAGAATGTAGGTCGTACAATTTTCTTTTGTCCTTCATGTCACAACTACAATGAAAAATTCAATTTTGTGAAATAAGATGTCTATAAATACATATTGTATATAATTATTGTAACTAAAACATTTCATGTATTTTGTATATTTCTTCAATAAAATTCCAGTGGTTTAATAACTAAAACATTTCATGTGTTTTGTATATTTCTTCAATAAAATTCCAGTGGTTTAATAACAATTGTCATGCCATCCAATTTTTTTAGCTATAAGTACATGTAATCTGTACTATAATTGATCATGTGTTTTGTGCACTGAAAGATCAAAATGCCAGTGCATGACAGGTGCCACATGTGGAGTAGGATCTGCTTACCCTTCCGGAGCACCTGAAATCACCCTGGTTTTTGGTGGGGTTTGCGCTGCTCAGTCTTTAGTTTTCTACGATGTGTTTTGTGTACTGTTGTTTGTCTTTTGAACGTTTTTCGTGTTTTGCCGTTGCATTGTCAGTTTGTTTTCGCTTTAGGAGTTTAAATATCCTTGTGGTATCTTTCGTCTGTCTTTTGTAACATAACTATGGTGTCAGACCATCATATTTTCCAAATAATACCTTTTGAATGTGAAATTTAGTTTTTCTATTGTTAATATTGGGATATATTATGTGATATAATTTTCACAAAGTTACCTTTGGGGTGTGTAATATAATCTTCACAAAGTTACCGTTGGGATGTGATATATTTGATCCCATCCCCTCAGTCATGGTCTATTGACTTTGAAAATTGTTCATAGTTGACATGATTAGGTCAGTTTAAGGGAAAAAATTGATGCTAAGTCTATGATATTTGGTATGCAATTTTTAAGTATTGGCATATCTTATTTCATGGAGATTATTTGGTCCCCACCCCTCAGTCATGGTCTATTGACTCTGAAATTTTTTTTCATAGTATACATGTTAAAGTTTGTGATTAGGTCAGTTAAGGGGAAAACATTGATGCTAAGTCTATGATATTTGGTATGCAATTTTATAAGTATTGGCATATCTTATTTCCATGGAGATTATTTTGTCCCCTCCCCGCATTCATGGTCTATTGGCTGTGAAATTTTCTCATAGTTTACATGTTAAAATTAGTGATTAGGTCAGTTTAAGGGGAACCACTTACGATAAGTCTATGATATTTGGTATGCAGTTGTATAAGTATTGGCACATCTCATTTCTATGGAGACTAAGAGTAGTTGGAACTTGGCCCCATCCCCTAAGTCATGGTCTAAGTATTGCTATTTTAAATTCAACATTTGCATTTTACTATCAAAATTACAAAGAGGCGAGACACATCTCTGTTTCAACAGTTTATTCTTTAATAACATTTTGTACTTCTGTTGAATTAAATGGTTGAACTTTACCTGGTACCTCACAAGTAAGTGCAATAGCTTAACTTTACATGGTACCATACATGTCAGTTAGATGGATAGATGAACCTTACCCGGTACCCTACAAGCTGACAGTGCAAGAAGGACAGTAAGGTGAAAATTGTTCCTAAATATTCTGCCATTGCTTCTAAATCACATATCCACATCTGTTCTCAATATATCAACACAATATTTCCTATTAAATAAAAAAAAATAAAAAAAACATTTGCAGATTTCATGTTATTAAATAATGTGTAATATGAAACATGGCTGTATTTTTACATATTTATATATATATCATGTATATATATCCTAAAAAGGGTAGCCTTATGCATGTTATGGGAATCTGAGGTTCTAGTAGTCCATTCTTTATGTGCCTGTAACAAGTCAGGAGCCTGTAATTCAGTGGTTGTCAATGGTTCATGTCTGTCATGTATTTGTTTTTCATAAATTGTAATGTTATCAATTTAGCCGTTAGTTTTCTCCTTTGAACACGTTCAATAGTTTCACAGGCCTTTTAAAGCTTACTATAAGGTTTGGGTTTTTTCTCATTGTTAAAGGCAGTATCCTGACCTATAATTGCTTTCATCTTCTTCATTTGAATTCTGGTGGATAGTTGTTTCATTGGCAATCATACAGTATTACCACATCTTCATATTTTGATATTGATACAGATATACATTATAAACATCTGCTGACATTCAGGGTTATATCTTCATAATGAATTTATAATAACACGTAATATTTGTATACATGAAGATGTAAATAATGTTAACATTTACTTGTATAAGGAAGTTTGTTAGATTTAAATTTTCTTTTCAGCATGTTCAATGATTGAATAATCTCCCCTATGCGCTCTTCCTGAACTTTACTTATGCAAATAATGTTTCTACATCACCTGAATCTGTCAAGTTTTTTTTAAGTAAAATGATTAGTGGGTGATTGATTTTATTGTTAAAAAAAAAAAAAAAAAACATTTTAATACATAATTTTGCAGAGCATAAATATAGCATATTTAATTATTTTATTTTATTTTTAATGAAAATATAAATAAATATTCTGTTTAAAATAACATGAATAAGAATATGAAACTCTTTTTTTGGTTCATTTTTTTTTTTTTTTTTATCTTGATTGTTTCGTTTGATTTCAATTATCATGGAGAAAAACAATAAAAAAATAGTTTGCCTAAATTCAGAATATTAAACTTTTTCCTTGCTTATACCCGGTACCTAATATGTCAGGTCCCAGCTTAAACACCTTTACAAAGTGAGTCATTTAAATTCATATGCGTAAATTTAGTTTATTGAACATGCTTCTTTAATTTTTTTTTTTTTTTTTTTTTTTTTGTAAATTCATAAAAAAATGTCGAGTCTAATTCTATTTCACAATTCAACTGAGTATTCAATGTATGTATGCGTACATGAACATGAATATCTAAATTGTAGTCCCATGTTAAACAAAAGTCACGATTTGGACATCATAAACAGGATAACCACCGCAGACAGGCATAAATTATAAAATAATTGACAAAGAAAAATTTGGAAGAAAATAGAAGCCAATTATACCCCTGTTGACTTAAAACAACCACTTGAAATATATATGTAATTAATCAACTAATTAACAGATCAGTAACTTGAAATATACAACCATGCACGTAATCATATGATCCTTCTTATCAACAGAGTGCTTAAGGTAGCTGGGGTGTCTAATTGTTCAACGATAGATTTTTCTTAAACTTCTGTGAAAGACTTCTGGGTCAATATACTTTCATATTTCAATATAAAAACGGTAGGTCACAGACCCTTGTTTTTCGTTAAAAGACATTGAAATTAACAAAATTACAGTTATCTTATATAGGTTATATAGGGGATACTTAATTTTTCTTAATTGAGGAGTTATTAAACAATAGAATTCGTTAAAATTTAATGAGAGAATTGCTTTTCATGAATACATCCTAAATATCAAATAAAAGTAGGGAGTCACCATGGTCACAGGCCTTATTTTCTTGAAAAGTTTAAAAAACATTAATGTCCTATCAAATTCAATATAATTATCTGCCCTCGATTTTAAAAGGATTGTTTCTGAAAATTTTAAATACACTTTAAGGCACTTATTTATTTAATAGTTTAATGTTTGAATTTCAAGTTTTAGATGTTTCTGT
The DNA here is from genome assembly GCA_017311375.1 of Mytilus coruscus. Classification (NCBI taxonomy): domain Eukaryota; kingdom Metazoa; phylum Mollusca; class Bivalvia; order Mytilida; family Mytilidae; genus Mytilus; species Mytilus coruscus. The sequence goes on along the minus strand of CM029595.1, from coordinate 75,597,441 downwards.
TTTACATTGAATGATACATGTACTTGGTATAATATTTTTAAATTAAAAAAGTTTTTTTGTAAGATGACCAAAATGGATGCTCCGAAAAAGACACCCGATCTACCTTAATTGGCATTGTCATAAATAAAAACCTGAGAATATATAGAATGATGTTTAAAAGTTCAATTCAACAGATTTTTGACAAATACGAGTAAAATTTACAAGAAGTGTCTGGGCAAAGTACAGTCTTATGGGATCTGTCAGATAAATAATTTCAGTAGGAAATGCTGGGAGTAATGTTACATGCTTGCCAATTTCAGGAACTACATACATGATGATGTATGTCTGTATTAAATGAAAAACAATTAGATGACTAAGGGAGATAACTCTTCATCTCTGCCTTCAAAATTAGTTACCTGGACCAGCAATAAATTAAATTAACTTCTTATCCCTTTCTGGGTTTTGGAGCCCAGCATTTGGCCCGAGAACACAGTTATTTCGTAGTGCATTTCTTTTAGACAATAAATTCAAATTAAAAAAATCTCACCTGTTCTATCTCAAAAAGATTTTTACAGTGTAGTGTACTACTATTGCGACAAATAATATCAAAATTATAGAAAAGTCTACCAGCTCTAACTCTAAATATTGATAATTCTATGCTAAGGGGGTCTAAAATTCAGTTTGACAGCTTCAGACATACTAGTTTTTGACCTTTTTTTAACTGTACCAAATCACTACTTAACATAAAGATTCAGCACCCATTTTTTTTACATGTAAATTCATCCCCTTACTTAATATTTCATGCATTAAATATAAAGAAATAATTTGGAAAGTGTATGAAAAGATTTGCAAGTTGTACACTGTCCACACTAGGGACTGTATTCGTAGACAACGAAAATCTAAGGACGATAACTGTGTCCTCGGACCTAATAGTATAGAAAGACTTGACCAATTCTAATAAAACTTTGCATGACCTAAGCTTAGGGAATTATAAGAGAGTTGGCCATGTGTCATGGCCATAGGATATATATTATAGAAAGTATGGACTTTTAGTATTGAAATTTGGATGCTTAATTTTGACGTTTAAATCGAATAATTTCAACAATCAAGATTTGAGCTTAAAAACAAATATGCAAAAATTTGTTTTATAAATGCCCTTAAATATAATATATTAAGTATTAAAAGCAACACTCATTGATTTATCAGATTTATTACAGTTATTCAAAAGTCAAATTTATATGAGCCTGTGCCTGAAAATAGAGATTTTCGAATGAAGGGGAGCCTTGCATAAACATGCATTTTTTTTCAACCAATTTAAAGTTTTTGAATTTTTTTAACCATAAATTATTCTTCCATATATATCAAATGTACTTTAAAATGAAAGAAAAGTTACAAAAAGCATACCACATGAGAATAAAATGGTCTTAGGCCATGTAAGACTGAACATTATTTAGGGTCAATTTAGGCCGTAGCACATATTTACATATAAAATGCATTCAGATGCTATAAGAAATGGAAATTTGTTACTTTTGCTCATTTCTATGCTGAGATGTCATGATACAAGAAGTTTAATTGCAAAAGGATTCATGCATTCAACTTTTTTTGCAGACAGTATGGCCTGATGCACAGTTTTTTTTTCTCTTTTCAATGGAAAACTTGCATGTAGTTTTAGTCTCAACTGGCATATATTTGAACCACATACTATCCTACAGAAGAAAATGAAGGTAGTATATGAAATGGGAAAGGTGCACGGACCATTGTCAAGTGCTCTTTTCACAGATTTAGTGAAATATTTATGATGGACTACAAATTTTATGTACAGAGTTCTTCACATTTCAAATACATCAAACAGGCCGTTCGACCAGGACCTAAACACAACACATTTTGCAGATTTTTTCTGTGATAATCTACTTTTCTCTATATTCAGAGTTCACAAATGGTTAATAGAATTTGAATTAATCATAGAAACACAAATATCAAAGCATAAAAGCTGTCAGATAGAAAGTCAGTATACCTCTTAGGCATAAAAATGGAAACTGCTTTAAAATGCTTATTTTAACCGTATACTGTCAAAATGGGACATTTAAACAGAATTGTTTTCAAATAAAGATGTAAATCCTTCACTTTTATTTAGTTTGACAAATTGGAATCAGGAAACCATTCATTGAAGTTGCCAAAGTACAGAATCTACATTTCCTGAATTCATCTCTTAGGCCCGAGAACACAGTTATTTCGTAGTGCATTTCTTTTAGACAATAAATTCAAATTAAAAAAATCGCAACTGTTCTATCTCAAAAAGATTTTTACAGTGTAGTGATCTACTATTGGGACACATAATATCAAAGTTATAGAAAGGTCTACCAGCTCTAACTCAAAATATTGACAATTCTATGCTAAGGGGGTCTAAAATTCAGTTTGACAGCTTCAGACATACTAGTTTTTGACCTTTTTTAACTGGACCAAATCACTACTTAACATAAAGATTCAGCACCTAATTTTTTTTGCATGTAAATTCATCCCCTTACTTAATATTTCATACATAAAATATAAAGAAATAAATTTCGAAAGTGTATGAAAAAAATTTGCAAGTTATACACTGTCCACACTAGGGACTCTTTTCGTAGACAAAGAAAATCTAAGGACGATAACTGTGTCCTCGGACCATTTTCTTTTTTTTTATTATACAAACAGAATAACCACTCTGATTCAAATCCCTAAATGATTACTCCTGACTGATCAATGCCAATGGTTCTTTTTTAATTCTTTTTTTATTATTTGATTATTCTGTTCTTCATCAATATCATTGACACAAGTAAGCTTCTATGAAAAAAAAATAAATGCATTCTTGGGAAATTATTGTTATTTTTAATTTAGTCCTATGGAACAATAATGAGCAGTACATTGTCTTATATACACTGATCAAATATATTTTTTAATTGTTTCCAAGTAAATATACATATAAGTATAAGCAAGTAAGTGCAGTAGCTAAACTTTACCTTGGTACCTTGGTACCATGCATGTCAGTTAGATAGATAATCCTTTCCTGGTATCCTGCAAGCTGACAGTGCAAGAAAAGACAGTAAGGTGAAAATTGTTCATGTCATTCTGTTATTGCTTCTGAATCACATATTCACATCTGTTCTCAATATGTCAACACAATGTTTCCTATTAAATAATAAAAAACCATTTGCCATCTTTGCAGATGTCATGTCTTTAAATAATGTGTAATATGAAACACAGCTGTATTTTTACATATTTAGTCATGTAAGTCACATTTTACATAAAAATATATATCCAGAAAAGGGTAGCCTCATGGGAAACTGAGGTTTTAGTAGTCCATTCTTTATATGCCTGTCACAAATCAGGAGCCTGTAAATTGTTGTTAAGTACAGCTCTTTATAAGAACCAGGCAGAGTGCCATATACATGATTTATGAAGGTTCCAGATTTTATCTATAATTGGCCTAGTAGAAGAAGTAAATGAATACTGCTCAAAAATAATTTTGAGTGGGAAAATATGAGTGGTTGCCATGGTAACGGACACTCTATTTTTGGGTTGTTAAGCGAGGTAAAATCTTTTAAAATCAGCTAAATCACTAAAATTCAGAGCCTGATTATGAATAGTATCATGCATTTTCATTAATGTTCATATGTAACATTGATACAATTTGGTTTAAGCTTCATTTTAGTGAAGACTGCATGTCAACCAAATTTGTAAATTTTTTGAAAAATTTTGCCAAAAAATGCATATTTTCAACTTTTCTGAAATAGGAATTTTTGCGAAATTATCAAATTTTCTGTGGTGTTTTTCAGAAATGTGCAAATGTGTACAGAATAGTTAGCACTGTAGTTATGAAGTTTGGATACTACTTTACCAAATTAAATAGAAAATGCGTGGGACTTTCTTTAATTTTATCACCATAGCAACCAATTTTTCCTTGAAACGGATTTATTATTTGCAGAATATTGCAGTTTAAGTGCTTAAATGTCCTGAATTGTTTCATAACCGATAAGAAAATACATAAAAGCATCCACTAACACTAAATTACCATTGTTAATAGTTGCTGACTTCAATAGTTACCACGGAAACACATATTATCCATAGCAACATCCATTCAAAACTGCTTTAATAGAAATTTATGTAAAAATAAATAAATAGAGGGTGTTTATATTCAAATTGGAATATGACTGCATGCTTTGCTTCACTCACAGTCTTGTCTGTTCTTTTCATAAGGTTCAACAAATGTAATATATAATTTAACATTGGGGTTGGAAGGTTGGGACAAAAGGGATGTGGGGTAGATTTATTTTTAAAAATATCATACATGTAGATTCTTGAAAAGATAACGTTTGGTCGTAGAGCCTGATTATTATATAGAATCAATTTTTTTCAGAAATTTCATATATTACATCGATACTAGGTTTTAGCTTCAGAGCTTAGTTAAGGAAGTTCGCTTGTCATGTTTTGGGATTTTGTCAGGTTTTCGGAAACCTCTGGTTTTATTCATTTGAATGCCTAAAAATTGGCCATTGACCCCCATTTTTCTTTTTATAAATCTTTTACATGTATAATGATAAGCCATTTGTAAAAGTCTTATAAAATTTCAATTATTCTTTAAAAGTTTTTGAGAATGTAAACTTGTCATGGATAAAGCTATGAAAAGTCAAGAGAATATTTTCCGCCAAAATTCTAATGGCTAATATCTCGAAAACAAGCACATTGACCTGTACATTTTTTTAAATCTTTTGATTCCTTTATTAATCCCCTATCGATATTAACTAGTGTTTTGAAAAGTTAATTAATTTGAAACTGAGAAGCGAACTCCCTTAAGATTGCAGTTCAACCCTACTTTTAGATTTTTGTTAAAATATACAAAAAACCACTTATTTTCATTTTTCTGAATCATGGAGTTTTGTGAAATTATCAAATTTTCTCATGTGTTTTTCTATTGAAAAGTGTAAATAAGTAAAGCATAGCTAGCATTGTAGTAACAAAGTTTGAATACTACTTGACCAAAATAAATAGAATATTGCGTGGGGCTCTCTTGAATTTTATCACCATATTAACGTATCTTCCCTTGAAACAGCGTTATTATTTGTTGACTTTTGCAGTATAGGAATTCAATATTCTCAATTGTTTCTAAACCTTTAAGAAAATACATAGAAGCATACATATACTCTAAATCTAAACTACAACGGCTAAGTATTATTACAACAGTTGCCATGGTAACAAATATCACCCATAACAACATCCAATCAAAAGATATGTTATATAATTTTATGTAAAAACTATGTTAATAATTTTATTTTTCTAATGGGAATATAACTGCATGCTTTAATCTGTTTAACTCACAGTCCTGTCTTTGCTCCTTGAGAAGACTCAACAAACAAAAATTTGAATATATACACTGTAGCATTTTGGGGAGAAGTGGAGGTCTGGTAGTTTTTGTTTGAATCTTTCATAAATCCATATAAGGAAAATTGAGAGGTTTAGCTATAAAACCTGGTTTAATCTACCAATTTCTACATAAGAAAATGCCTGTACCAAGTCAGTAATATATGACAGTTTTATCCATTTGTTTGATGTGTTTTAGCTTTTGATCTGTCATTTGCTTATGGCCTTTCTGTTTAGAATTATCCTCAGTGTTCCGTATATTTGTTATTTTACTTTTTTTCCTACAACATTTGGTTTCAATCTGGTAATCTATAATTATTCATGAAATGTTACTAACAGATGATGGACTTCATGGGAATTGCAATGGCACATTCTAGCTTTTGTGAAGGTCCATGTAATTTTGAAAGTAATGCTCTGACAATATAATGTCCTTCACCAATGGGAAGAAATTATGAAATTTTGGCAAAATTCTAATTTTCCTAGCACAATAACTTTCACAAATTTAATCCAAACAGCAAGAGACTCAACTTGAAATCTCACTTATAAATATAAGCTTACAAACCAATAATAGAAACATTTGGTTTAAGCATTTCCAAAAGAAACTGCAGTGACAAGGACAGACAGATGGACGGACTGACCAAAAGAAAACATATAAAGTCATGGTCTTTAAGAACACTTCACACATAACAAAGGTAAAATCTCTTTGTTATTACTGTGCTACAATCAGGATAATGCAATGCTAAGGTGTACATTAACTACCTCAGATATACTGCACAGTTCAAATGTACTCATACCTTAAAGGGCTGATCCTAGACTTTGAAAGTGGTGTAGTTCCATAAAATAAAATAAACAGCTGCGCCATGAGCGCATGTTACGCCCGTCGCTTTTTCAAAGAATAAATTTCAATAACTTCTCAATGTCATATCACAAATTCATGAAAAACTAAAGGAGGTTATGTTAATTGATATAACACCAAAGTTCGGCCGTTAGGTTTTCTTGTTTGGATTGTTTCACATTGTCATTTTGGGACCTTTACAGCTGAGTATGCGGCATAAGCTTTGCTCATTGTTGTAGGCCGTATGATAACCTATAGTTGTTAATTTCTGTGTCATGTTGGTCTCTTGTAGAGAGTTGTCTCATTAACAATTATACCACATCTCCTTTTTAAATTAACAGAAAAGATGAAAAAATCTAGATGAAAGTCGAAAATATTATATGGTATGTATGACAGAAAAAAGAGCTCCAGAAAGGTTCTCATAAGATGGTCACTTTAAGGCAAATTATACAATTGACATGCAGTGGCACCAACAAAATTCAAACTTGATCTCTGTTTTGTGGTAATAAGCATTGTGTATATATGTTTCATAAGATTTGGATGAGGCAAACTAAAACTATAAAATGGAAACCAACTTTGTGACGACTATTGTACTGAGAGGACATGGGTTAAACCTGCTACCCCCAATTGCGGCGCGGCCATAAAGTGTTTATTTTAGTTTTGCCCTTGTACCTTGAAATCAAATGTGTGCAATGCACGGGACATTGGAAATTTGTTCTTTATTTCACATGGGACACTAAAGTCTTGTATTCATGAAAGATTACAACTTGTTGGGACTAGAAAGCATTGATAGTTACAAAGAAAAAAAAAGATTGGTATGTACTGCGCTGATTCTAGTGTTGCAGTTAATTGAATAAGACCATGTGTGGAATTTGTCTTCAAATTATTACTGTTATTAATCTTGTATTTATGCAGACATTATCAGCTTAGTGGTTTCATTCCAAATCTCGGGATTAATGCAAAGTCTTTTATAAAGGTTACAGAGACAGATACAGAAAATAGGGACGTAATTCATGTAAAGGTTAAAAAAGTTGAGAGTAGCAAAACGATTTTTTGAAGATTCAACCTAAAAAGGATACATTTTACATGTTTACTATCTTAAAAGAGAGGAGGGGATTTCAGAGGATAAGAAGTGTGCTTCAGCTGACCCCCCACAACACACACAAAACAAGATCTAATGTTATCGGAATCATAATTTTATGAGATATATGTAGTACGATGCATAGTAAGGAATGATTCATAATTAATACAATCATTTTGCACAATAATTTTGATTTGATAATTTTACCGGTATTAGCATAATTATTTAACCGGGATTAGCACAATTCCAACTTAGTAGATGTATCTTTTGTTTATCTCGGAGATCCTGAATTCCAATTGCGGGATAGTAGTACAACAAAGGAGTTATTAATGATATGTTAATAGCTATATATTAAGAGGATTCCATTATACTGGACTTCTGATATTCACAATCAACAATTGACTATTATTATTTTAAGTCCCCACCAACTTAAAATTGTTCAATTTGCCTGTCCGTCTATCCGTCCGTCCATCACACTTCAGTTTCAGTTTAGAATTGCTTTGACCAAATGATTCTATTATTGATTTGTAAGCTTAATATTATGTTACAGGTCAATTTTGTGATTTATGCTGGTGGAATAACATCTCAGACGGTGTGTGCCCTACGAAATTAAGAATTTTCTTACAATTGTTAAGAGCCATATCTATCTTGCCTTACCATAAGCCAGGTTGGCCCGGCAATCCCATGAAGTTCATCATCTGTTAACGTTCAAAATTGATTATCAGATAATGAACTCGAAACAAAGTCCAACCAAACGCAATTATCTTTTCAAGGATTCTAATTGTATGAAACATTTAAAAAATCAACATACCCCTTTTTTCCAAACCCCCAACCCCAATATTACATCATATATTACATTTATTGAACCATCTGAAGAAAAATACCAGACAAGACTGTGAGTGAAGCAAAGAATGAAGTCATATTCCAATTTGAAAATAAACACCTTCTATTTATGTATGTTTTTACATAAATTTCTATTTATGCAGTTTTGAATGGATGTTGCTATGGATAATATGTGTTTCCATTGTAACAATCGAAGTCAACAACACTTGACGATAGTAATTTAAAGTTTGCGTTAGGTTTTATGTATTTTCTTATCGGTAATGAAACAATTAAGGACATTTAAGCTCTTAAACTGCAATATTCTGCAAATAAAATTCCGTTTCAAGGAAAAATCGGTTGCTATGGTGATAAAACTAAAGAAAGTCCCACGCATTTTTCTATTTAATTTGGTAAAGTAGTATCCAAACTTCATAACTACAGTGCTAACTATTCTGTACACATTTGCACATTTCTGAAAAACACCACAGAAAATTTGATAATTTCGCAAAAATTCCTATTTCAGAAAAGTTGAAAATATGCATTTTTAGCAAAATTTTCAAAAATTTACAAATTTGGTTGACATGCAATCTTCACTAAAATGAAGCTTAAACCAAGTTGTATCGATGTTACATATGAACATTAATGAAAAATGCATGATTCTATTCATAATCAGGCTCTGAATTCTAGTGATTTAGCTGATTTTGGAAAGATTTTACCACGCTTAACAACCAAAAAATAGAGTGTCCGTTACCATGGCAACCACTCGTATTTTCCCACTGAAAATTATTTTTTGAGCATTATTCATTTACTTCTTCTACTAGGCCAATTATAGATAAAATCTGAAACCTTCATAAATCGCACTCTGCCTGGTTCTTACAAAGAGCTGTACTTAATAGTTCATGTCTGTCATATGTTTGTTTTATCGTAAATTGTATTGTTATAAATTTGCTCGTTGGTTTTCTGTTTTGGATTGTTTCACATTTGTCTTGTCATGCTTGTTGGACCTTTTAAAGCTGACTATAAGTAATGGGTTTTTCTCATTGTTGTAGGCCGTACGCTCGTTCGAATGTGAATAGTAAAGCCCTATTGACAGAAACAAGTGCCTGTGTTGTA